>LPNX010182988.1:371676-415504 GCA_001517045.1 Pseudotsuga menziesii
TTTTCCTAAAGTTAAATTGGAAAAATTTAAAAATTTAATTAAAAAATTATATCAAAGGTGAAATATCATTTAGCCTAAGTCTAAAGGTTGAGTGATTATTTTGGAGGAAAAGGCTAAGGTCAAGGCTAAATAAAGAGGAGCCCCTAGCCTTGGAAGCTAAGTCAATGCTAAAACCCTCACTAGAGGTGGCGCTAGATTGGAGAAGCACCAAATTTGGAGGTAGGCGCTACTATTTTGAAGAAGGCTCCACCATATATAGAGGGGCGTCAAGCTAAATAAAAGGAGCGCTAATACTATGAAGGGCGCTAGCCAATAAAGAAGGGCGCTACCTAATGTGGAGATGGGCGCTAGTGTGAAGACTCCACCAAATTAAAGGAGGGCGCTAAAGATAGTAAGGCGTCACACTAAATGGGGAGGCGTCATGCTAAAGATGGGGCGCACACCATAAAGGGCGGCCACTATATTTAGAGGACGACCACTATATTTAGAGGGCGGCCAAGTTAAAAGGAGGGCGCTACCCCATGGAGAGAGCGCTACCATCAAATAGAAGGGCGCCAATGCAAATAGAGGGGCGCTAGCTACATTTGGAGCCGCCATATTTAGAGGAGGGCGGCCACATTTGGGCCCATGTTTTGGTCAAAGACAAATCTAGAGGGGGTTATGCTCCACTCTTAGCCCTTGGATGAGTTTTAACCTAGATCTAAGGGTGTATATTGGTTTGACATGGATCAAGCCATGGATTGAAGTCAAATACCTAGATCTAGTGGTGGAAATTAAACCCTAGATCTAGATCTAATCTCAGCCATTGATCTTCAAGGGGTTGGGGTCTTCCTCAACTATAAAATGAGGGTCTCACTCCCTCATTTGGGATCATCTCTCATGCTATTGTTATGCTGCCGGAATATTTCTCCACTATTCTCTCAAGCTCTTGTGCTATTGTAATCTTCTTGCCCTAGTTGGGCCATTTAATCAAGTAAATCTTTGGAGGAAGTCTTGGTGTCTACATTTCATGCTTCTTGTGTAAGGTATCTTGCTTCATTTTATTTGATTTTGCATATTGTATTAGCTTAGATAGCTCTCCACAAAGTATTTTGTTGAGAGACTTGTAGGTAGAAGTATTTTTACCTGCATTTGTGAGTAGATTAGTAAGAGCCTACAAAGTATTTTGTAGGATTTATTTATATGCTCACCTCTTGGTTTACATTGTGCAGATCTCATAAGTTTGTTTGCAGGAAACTAAAGCAAAGGAGCCTTTTCCATTGGTTTAAAAACTCAGATTTCATTTTCGCACTTTTGGAAAAAAGGGTTTTAAAACTCAGTTTTTATCACTGTATAGTGATAAAAACCTTGGTTTTAAAGCCCCAACCCTTAGTATATTAGTATATTAGTATAGGTTTTAAAAGTCAGTTTTCAGCCCTCTAAACTTCATATTTCTGTCATATTTTTGCTCAGATTTTTTACTGTAATATAGTGATTTTTTGGTACTAACTTTTTCTAACAAACTTTTTGAGTTTTCTGTGATTTCCAGCAAGTAAAGCTTGCTGGTTTGTGACAGGTTTTACACAGGTGAAGGGGAGGTGCTGCCCAAATAGGCCCAGAAACACCTCAACCTTCAATCGGTTCAAAAGGGGTTCAAACCCTCACCTCTCTCTCTCATTTTCTGATTATTGTAAACCCCAACGAGAGTTTCTCTTGGGGTATTCCGCAAAGTTTTATAAGCACTTGTAACACATATGTAAATAGATTAGAAAGTAAAGTAGATCACTAGTTCTATTTTCATTTACCCACCTATCTTTGTGACAGACTACCATCTCTGTCACAAAGATTGAAGTGAGGTTAGTTTACTGTTTTATTCAGTTGCATTTAATTTACTGTTTTATTCATTCACCCACCTATCTCTTTTACAGACCACCATCTCTGTAACAGAGATTGTTGTGAGGTTAGCTTAAGCATTCAGTTTTATTTCACCTACCTATCTTTGTGACAGACCACCATCTCTGTCACTAAGATTGCTGTGAGGTTAGTATAATCAGTTTCCTTTCTATCCACCTATCTCTGTGACAGACCACAATCTCTGTCACAGAGATTGCTGTGCGGTTAAGCATTACTCTAGCTAGTTACAGTTTCTTTCAAGTTCAGTATTTTTTATTTTTCTGTTAAAAGAAGTAATCATACAACTCACCCATCCTGTGTATCCTCTATCCACTTGTCATCTTTCTTTAGGGACTTCAAGTTGGATATGAAAAGCAGGAGAAGTGGGGGCTTAGGTAATTAAAGCAACATTTTTATTTTGTTGCTACAATCTTCACATTTAAATTTTCAGTCCAAGATTGAATACCAACACCTCCCATAAGGGATGTCGCTTGGTGATCTTGTTGATAACTTAAAATTTACATTGCATCTTAATCACCCAAGACTTAAAATTAGCCCCTAAAATTTACCAACAAAAGCTTCTTTATTTCATGCTCCTCTACTCGGTTATCACCCTTCGGGGTACTCACGAGATATGACAGGGGATAGAGAAGTCTTAGTTTAATAGGCATCCATCTTGTTATTTTTTAAGTTAATTAAAAACAGTGACCTCGGAGGCGACTTGGGGTAGTAGACCGTGGGGGGTCTCTAGGCGCTTTGACGTCCTCCTTGTTGAGCACTAGGCCATTGGGGTTTGACCTGTGAGCTACGGGTGGGCTTTGCTCCCACTTTGTTGAGCGCAACAGCACTCCCTCTTTGACTTGAGAAGTACTAGATTGGGGTAGTCACATCACCAATTCTAAAACTAACTTTCAAGAAGAAAAACTCTAAATAAAATTTATTAAAATAGACCAAAAAGCATTGCAAAACATCCTACAAACACAGGTCATTCTACTCATCTTTGCGTTGCTGTTCAAGGCTTTTACTGCAGGCACTTTCATTTCTCAGTTACAAGTATTTTCTTTCAGTTTTGCAATCTCATATGGTAGCACCTTTAATTCATTTCCTTAAGTAATCGCATTGTTTAACCTTGTAACTTGAAAGTAATCTGTCCTTTGATCTTTGACATAATACTTGTTCATATTGTGTAATTCTTTAGCACTTGTTCATATTGTTAATATTGTAAATCTTGCTTAGCTTAGACAACTGTGGATAATCATTCTTATTCTTTTGTAAGTTTGTAACTTGTAATCTTTTGACTCCATTTAATCGAGGCACTGGTCTTGTAATTTTGTAACCTTAAAAGGATCCCTTTAATTAATTTGTAATTAATTAATAAATCTGGAACTTAGTTTTCCGTAGGGACTACCCCCTTTGGCTCTGTTGGGATCTAGCCTAAACAGAGGAGTTGTGGACTGTGGTGACAATGGTCCCCAGCTCTAACTTGCCCCCAAGGACACACAAAGCGGGTTGGAGACTTTCCCGTATCATAAAGTGTGTATTAGGCGGCAACACTGCCTATGAACTGGCAGCTTGCGTGGACGCGACTGTCCCGTGTCTAGGTTGTGTACCTAGGCAAAAATAAGAAATTTCACAAAAACAGTGAAATATTCAGGGTAGAAATGTGGATGTGCACACTGCAGACCACGTACATGCATGGGAAAAAGTGAAAAAATAAAAATTCAAAGTGCAGACAACAAGGTTCCTTATCACATGGGTTCTAAAATAAGTAACTACTAGATTGACATAGGAGAAATTTCAAAAAATGACAGCAGCAAACCAAAAACAAACAAAAATCAAAGAGCACACAAGAAGAAACCAAACAACCCAAAATGGAGATAAATCTCCAGTGGAGTTGCCAATTTGGTTTCAAGAAATAAATCCCTAGCGGTTTTTGGGTGCAACCACCACAGAATAAATGCCCTAAACGAAAACCCTAAAGAATCAAGTATAAAAGCTAGTTTATAACAATTTGCAAGCAGACTTCATTTCAAATAAAGAAGAAAGCTTTAGAGAATAACCAACCTGGAGTCCAATGTCTGATGTAGATTTTCCACACTAACGCTACTTTAATCTTCTCTTCAACTCTTCAAAGTTCATCCTGAAACAGGGACAGATCAAAGATGCAAATAGTCACTGCTCCAAAAAAGAAATTATAAACTAATTGTTGATTTAAATATCCAAATTGCAAGAACATAGAGATTACAAACAAGATCTTGAATTGGACAAGAAAGGGTGTTCTTTTATATTAATAAGCAACAAATTACAATTGAAATACTTTCACTTGATTTATGTTGCTGGTATAATAAGTTCTTTCAATGGTGATTGAAAAGGAGGTTTTAGATAAGGGAATAAGAGTTTTGTAGTCTAGGGAAACAAGGTTTCAAATCTGATTGATTTTCAACAGCATAATGGTGCTCTCCCTTAGATTGGACTCTCCATTTTTCCTATCTTATGCCTCTTTTATATTGTTGGGGAGGCAGTTAGGGAGATTAAGAGATCGTTATTTATGGGGATGGAAAGTTGGGGAATAGAAGAAACTATCATTTTCTTGCAAACTAACATTACATTTTATTTATTTACCCTCGTACAGGTAGGTAGCAAGCTAGACAAGGTAAAGTTGCGTGGACGTGGGCTAGCCATGCATTGGTTGCGTACCTCTTGGAAAACCTAGTTTTTTGAGAGGTATTTCCAAGGATAGATGCCGTTGCACAATTGTTTAAGGATCAAGGTGTTAAAGTTTTAGGGTTCGGATAGTTTTTAACCAATGTTACAAATATCGTGTCGGCGAATATATCGCCGAGGGTCCAAAAAGAAATTACCGGATTTATCGGCGAAAATGTCGGCAAACATTGGCAATATATCGACAACTTAAAAAAATAACAAAAATATTCATTTTTTTCAATTTTCTAAACATCTAAAGCAACAAGAACATCAAATAAACACATTGTTACATGAATATGAAAATAAAACCGATATATAAGATGTATAAAACGTCTAGTGATACATCACACATAAAAATGAATCGTGTCTTGGATCTTTGAAGGCTTGATGTGATATATTAATTTTTAAATTTTAAAATATAAATATAAATGGCAAATGTACATTGTAAATACTAAATAGTAATATATATTATATATAATATATAATATATATTATCTAATATATACATGATATATAATATAATGTATGTACTATGTATAATATTATACATAGTACATACATTATATTATATATCTTGTATATATTATATATTATATATATATTATATACTATATATTATATATAATATAATACATTATATTATATATAATATATAGTATATTATATATATTATATATAATATATACAAGATATATAATATATACTATATACTATATATAATATATACTATATTATATATAGTATATAATATATATTATATATATTATATATATATATATTATTATATATAATATATATAATATAATACATTATATTATATATAATATATATTATATACTATATAGTATATACGGGCCACAATCTGCTGGCGATTACCCACGGGCCACTGTCTGTCGGCGTTTAACGACGGGCCACAATCTGCCTGCGATTACCCACGGGCCGCTCGTTCTCCTCCACAGAGCAGCGTTTAACCTTCTCCCTCCACGATGGCACGAACTGGTGCTCTTTCTCCTTTGTCAAACCCTAGCTCTCCGTCAAACTAATCTGTCGCTGCTGAAAAGATGGACGAATAATGCCAAAAACAGGCCAATAAATCTCATCCGCGGGACAAGCGATATTTACCCATCGACTCGCGATTTTTTCGGGCAAAAAATCGCCTCAATATATCGCGCGATGTTTGGCGATAATATCGTCGAGGTTGGAACATCGTGATATATCGCGATGTTGGCGATAAATCGTCGATATTTGTAACACTGTTTTTAACACAAGGAAGAAACTTTAATGCATGAACATAAATATAAAGCAAGATTCAAAATTGTACTGCGCCAATCAATTTAAACTACAATAAAATCATACATAATTTTCATCTCTTTCAACTTTAACACTCCATTGGACACTGCGTTACAGTTGGTCATCGAGATTCATCAAATGCCAAGTACAATAACAAAATAATAAATAATGTAGAAGAGATATCAGCAGTTTAAAATCATAACCAATATTTGAATCAACCTTATACTCATATACTTTTAGGTTTTATCTTGTCACCGAAGGGACAAGTCAATCTGGGTAAACAAATGACTTACCTTGAGAGAGAGAGGGTTAAGGCAGATAGAAACAAACCTCAAATTCTTAGTCAACAGGAAGAGAAACTTCAATTCAATACTCAGGCGTTGGATGTCCACTCATACCCAGTATAGTCAAAAGACACACAATCACGTTGCTGGGTAGAGACACATAATCATGCAACAGGAACACACAGCTATACTGTGTAGAGACACACAGTCATTCTGCTGGGCAAATAGAGTTATACTGGCAGGGAAAAACACGGTCACACTTAACAATAGATCACAGTCATGCTGGCAGGAAAGACCACCGAATCAAGCTGTCGGAAGAAAAAATACGGTCACACTTAGTGTCCCATAATCACTCTAGATAGGTGAAATCACATTACGTGGAGCAGCTAGGGCAGAGACTACTGCCACACTCAGATATGAATGTTCATGCTGTGCAACAGGGCAAAGGGTTCAGCTGAGCGGACACTCACGTGGAGAAAAGGAAGATAGTTCACAGCCCACGGCCAACAGATGTTCTAGTCCATTTAAGGTTCAGCAGAGGAGTGGTCACGACGAGCAGAAGAAACATGACTCAACAAGAGACAGGTGAACCGTCATGCTGCTGTAGAAACTCCAATTACGCAAAGGAATAATGGGATAAAACCAAGCTAGGGTAGAGACCACCATCACATTGAGAAGTCACGATCACATTGAGAAGTCACGCTGGAGCACACAGTTATGTTGTTGGAGGTAGACATACAACCACGCAAGAGGAGGAAGTCACGCAAAGGTATAGTCACACGGACGTGCAGAGGAAACAATCACATGTAGGTGCAGTCACGTGGAGGAAGTAGACGCAAAGGTGTAGGCACGTGGAGCATGCAGATGTGCAGAAGGAGACATGGATCGCGTTGGTGCAAACGGTCACCGTGAGGGAATTCAGTCACTCGGAGATACAATCACACAGATGTGCAAAGGAAGCAATCGAAGTCAGGTAAGAGAGATAAAACTTGTATGTTAAACATAATGAATAATCACTCTTTTATAAGTGCCTTAGTTTAAAACAAGAGTGGTCCAAAATAAAAATCGTAAAGTAAAATGGCCCAATAATACTTCAAAAGGTCCAAAGGTCATAAAAATAAAACCATAAGGTAAATGGTCAAAATGTTTTATTAATAAAACCATAAAGTAAAAGGTCCAAAGGTTTTATTAATAAAACCAAAAAGTTAATGTGACTTAGGATAAAACCCATAAGGTAAGAGTCATCATAACAAAGGTACATACACAATAAGAGTGCTAGGACCAAGTAAGATAAAGGAACGTGAGTTAACCAAGGGGGGGTCCACAATAAAACAACCCACATACTCACAAGATAAGGTGAACCATAAAGGTGGACAAACAACTCCTATAGGATCGACAAGAACAAGGAGTTTAATCTTTTCTCTCTCTCAAGGTACATTGTTTCATATATTTTATAATCACTGTATAAGGGGAAGATCCAAATCAGATGGTACGATCATTAGGTCCTCAATACTGCTCCTATGGGTTAGGTGCTAGTGACATCATTAAGGGGTGGCCAGTCCCTTGAGAAACAACCTAGCAATAACCGATTAGGAGAGAGGACATAATCTTGGTCAAATTGACCAAGATTCACTTGGTTAACTGACTAGGGGTGCTCCTGCAGGAACTTCTTGGTCCCAGACCAAGAATCTGCCTGGTCCCAGACCAGGAAGTCTTTGTCTTATCCTGCAGAATCTGCTCGAACATCGTGTCCAAGAAACTGTCTGGTCCCACACTAGAGTAACCTAGAGACATATAGGGGCCCTAACCACATGTTAGGGACTTTGCCATGGTATCAACCTGCTTGGTCCCAGACCAAGAACCCTAGGAGATTGTTGGGGGCCCTAGGGTACCTTCTAGGGTCTTACTCTGCCCTAGTTAACTGACTAGGGTACCATCCTCCCTGCTAATGGGTCTCGCAGCTGCAAACATGTTGGTAACTGACCAAGTGCCTCCATTCTTAAAGAATGGCTCTCAGCCCCATGTTGAGCTTCAGTCCCAGACTGAATTAAGTTGATCAACTCCTCACAACTGACTAGGTGCCTCTATTCTCTCGTAGAATGGCTCTCGATGCTACTCTGAAATTAACACAAGGGAGTCTGCAAAAAGAGTATCAAGGGTAAGATCGGTTATCATAACGTCTATGGGAACAAAGTGGCAAAAGACACTATAACATTGGTGTAAATACTCCTCATAAAGAGGGAGTGTTAGATTTTCAGTTAACTCTAAAAGTGTTTACACCATGTTTGTGGGTGCTTCAAGAGATTTGGGGTACATGGTCCATGTTTAGTCCTTGGATGGTTTGAGATGGATTTTAGCATGAGAGATGGTCCATGATGGATACACTTAGTTGAGAATCAAGATAACTTGCTCAATTGATGCTTGACCTTAGGATGGTGTTGGCTTGGTGTTCTTCCCTTGGGCATCAGAGTTCTCTTGCTTGATTGGTGGACGCTCGTCATGATGGCCACATGGATGAACCACTTGATTGGAGAGCCCTCTACTTGGGATGATGAGCATTTTGCATCATGGAGGAGGGGTTTGAGCCCTAGATGGCATGTAGCAGCTTAGATTCCTATTGAAAGGATTGAAGAAGGCTCAGAGACACTTGGGGTTTTGACAGTGTTTTCGTAGGGGATAGTTGAAACAATCGAGTACATTGCTTATGAGGATCGATGGAGTTTGTAGAGGCTTGTAACCGAGGCATTTGGACTCACCTTGTGTAGCTACATTTCTTGGAGCCCTTATTATGTATGATATGACCTTCGAGCATGGTACATGTACTTTAGAGTGGACATCTCACTTGCGTTGGCCTACAAGGCTCATGTAGGTTGCTTATAAAGGGCTTCAACCCACATAGTATTGTTGGCCTCCTCTACCTCTCATATAAATAGAGGAAGGAGAGTCTTTCTACTCATCATCACTTTACTCTTTTCTTTGTACTTAGCTTCTTGGAAGAAGTTGCTAGGGTTTCCTGATGAACCCTAGGAGGAGTCATGAAGTCTAGAGGAGACGTCTTTGTTAAAGTTTGATTCTTGTGACAAGGGTTTGCTCTTGTGAAGAAGGAAGTCATTGGTGACGATCTTGGCTTTCTCTCTCTCTTGGATCTTCACATGTACTTGTATTTTCTCTCTCTCTCTCTTAAGGCACTGGGGTTTCTTGGTCTTCTTAGAGCATCTAAGAGTCCTAGGGTTAGGGTTTATCCCTTGGAGATTGAAGATTAGGGTTTTGAGAGAAAACCTTACGGTGGAATTAGTAAAGGAGAAGAGAAGATGAGGATGTCTTGCCTTGGAGGTTGTGTTTGAGAGGTTATTGTGCTTCAATCTTCTTAATTGAGCTATTCTTTGTTGATTTACCCTAGTTAGGGATTTTTAGGTAGATGGGGTGTGTACTAGCCTTGAGAGAAGGCTATGTTATGTACTTGTTGTTGATTTTGTACCTAGGAAAGTGTTTCCTTAGTGACTTTATGCCGAAGTCACTAAAAAGGGGAAAAGTGACATGACCCCTGCATTAATTACATGAGATGTGTAATTAATGTCACTTTAGAGTTATAAAGTGATTTTTTTGATAAATTTAAGTTGTGGTTGAGAGAAAATATTTTTATGGAGAGAAAAGTACATTTATTCTCATCCATTGATTTTCTATCTCAAGATCCAATTAGGGTGCTTGGATCTTAAGACCTTTCAACTATCCTCTTGAGACAAACAAAAAGACTTGGGGCAAAGGAAAGGCACATTCATTCTTCACTGAGCTTTTGGAGAAGAGCAAGAGAGAGTGTCAGAGAGAGAGGAGGATTGAGGGTACACATTTCGAGGAACCCTAGAGTTGAGAACAGAAGCATGAATTTTGAAGTGAAGGGCACACATCTCGAGGAGATATTCAGCTGCATGTATATCGAGTCACTGGCATGAATTTTGAGGGAGATTATCAGTAATAAATGACTGCCATTTATTGCAGCGACCGTACTGTTGAAGCACATTCCCGTACTGTTGTGTATGTTACACAAAAATCGAGGTTGGGGCACGATTTTTGACGAAGAATTACAGTCTAAGTTTTTGGCACAAGATTCCAGGTAGAGGCATGATAATCAATATTGTTGTACAACTGCAATAGGAGAGAATCTGTATAGTTTATTGTTTGAAGATAAAATACTGCCTAGTTTCCCGGGCAGATTTTGGACCGTGTTTGCGAGTAAATGCTGTACTTCTGGGTTGAAATAAGTTGTCCTTGGAATTGTTGATTTAATATTGTTGTATAATTTTTTCATTGAAGAAAATAAAACTCTCTCTCTCACAGGTGTTACCCCTAGGGGGTTTATCCTATGGGCCATTTGGCTAAAATTCTTGTGTCTGAAGAGTTATGTGTGAGCATTTAATTTCTGCTAAAAGTGTGTAAAAGTTTCCTTAATGTTTTCAGTTCTATTTAACTTATGAGAATAATTCATTTGACAGCAGTCATGTTGAATGGATGGGCATTAAACTATGGACAGTGAAACTTGAAAGCGAGTTGGGGAAACATTGAAAATTTTACATGGTATCGGAGCTTGGTCAAAGAGGGAAAGGGAAGAATTAACAGGCTGTGATTTTCGGACTTGAGAGGGAGGCTTTCATTTTGTTTACCAGACATATTTTTTTTTGGACTTTGCATTTTCGGTAAGATGGTCACTGGGTTGAGGATGGATGACAGGTTGGACGAGGCAACCAATTTCATTCTTGGGAAAGCAAGGACCTTGCTAATTTTGCAAGAGAACGAGTTGTGGGATGAAGTAGTGAACAACACTAAAGCAAATCTGGAGCAGGTACCCACTTCTACAGATGCAGTAGCGTTGGCAGCCTTCAACAAGAAGGTCATCAAGGCTAAGAGAAATCCTTGATGCAGTGAAGGACCATATGATCCCACATGTGGCTAGTAAGGACCGTGCTTATCAAATGTGGGATTCCTTAACCAATTAGTACCAGAGTTCCAATGAAAATCGGAAGATGATACTACGAGAGAAGTTGAAAAGTATCAAAATGGCCAAATATGAGAGTGTGACATCTTAGCTTACTAGGGTCACTCAGGTGAGAGATGAGCTTGGAGCAGTTGGAGAGAAGGTTGAGGGTAGTGAGCTAGTGCAGACATCCTTGAATGGCGTGGCCAAGCCATAGGCTATTTTCGTGGAGGCCATTGTAGCTAGAGAGAACACGCCTTCTTGGGATCGTCTCTGGGATGACTTTGTTCATGAGGAGACCTAGAGAGGATATGTGCAGGGTATCTTTTCGAACAATAAGGAAGATGAGGAGAATGTGGCGTTGACAGCTAAAGGGAATAAGAAGAAGCCCAAGATGGGTCCTAAGGGTGGGGCTAAGCAACAGGGTGGTGACCGGAAGAAGGACTTGAGCAAAGTGAATTGCTTTGCTTGTTAAAAAATGACAAAATTCAGATTGTGTACATACACAGTCATAGACAACTTTTGTCAAACACTTTAATGCACTCTGATATTAAGCTTATTCAGTCATAAAATCACCACCATACAACTTAGGAATAAATTTTAGACTTCTATAAGTCAATATACAACATTAAAATGTCTTTAAGCAACAGAAAATTCACATGGACAGTAGGCTGTAATAGAATTGCAGACACAAGAAATTTTGGTCAAATGACCCATTCAAGAAGATATTTCATTAGCAAGCAGTAGAACTCAGAGTTTTACAGCAGCAGTCAAGTACAAAAAGTAAACATAGTATAATAGAGTTTTTCCTTGAAATTTGGGCCAAGATTTCACCTTGAAAAAAGTGCAGTAAGTTACTTTGGAAACAGTGTCTCAGTCTTCCAGAATTTGTCCAAAACAACAAAAACTCAGCTACAACAGTTTTCCTTGAAAAATTTGCCCAGTCACTTCAACAATACGACCCACTCTCAGTTGCACACAGGCTGCCTTGATTTCTATGCCTAACCCAACAGTACAGCCTCCATTGTCATCAATTGTACGCACTGTCCAAACTAATGACTGAAACTTGCCTTGGGAATCGTGCCCACCTTGGAAGTTGTACCCTCCTTGGGATTCATGCCTCCACCTTGGGATTTGTGCCCCTTCTCGCTGCTCCTGCAAATTAACTCTTCAGCTGCCCACTCTCACCCTCTTGAAAATTGTGCCCTTCTTCCAGCTCTCTTGGAAAGTGTGTTCAACAGTGAAGCCTCGAGTTTATTTTTATTTTCACATTAGGATAACTGCGGTGACTTTTCATCTTCAATGGCTGAGATTAAATCTTAGCCACAAGATCTATGGTTGAGATATATTCTCAAGATGACTTAAGCTCCTTAAGTCATGACTATATAAAATCTCACTTTTCGAAAAGTCATACTTAACCCTAAATATTAAAAACTACACATTCTAACTTAAAAGTCACTTTTATAACATAAAAAGTACATCTCACTTTTAAATTAAAACATTACATCACAAAGTACTTTAATAAAGTCAATTTATGAAATTTATTGAGATTACATTATTCCATACTTCTACACCCAGGCAGCAAGTGCAAAAGTACCTCCTGAGCTACAAAAAGCTAACATTGCTTGCTAGAAGTTTGGGCACTATGCTAGATAGTTTCCAAAAACGAAGAAGAAGAAGAAGTAGTAAACAACAGTTGCTGTGGAGATTGATAAGTATACAACGAGGTTTGCGAGAGAGTTTTCCTATGTGCTAGTCATTTAGAGAAAGCATCCATTACCAGCGCATATGTAGAGGATGAGAGAAAGTACTCACTGTTGGTTAGCCATTCCTTTATTGCATCCACCACCACATGCACTTGGTATATTGATAATGGTGTTGAAAAGTTACATTTGAAGTGTTTGTCCACCTAGATTTGCTTTGGGGTGGACAAGGACACTTAAATGTTGTGACTCCTATTCTTGTGCATTTAATAAAGTGAGAAGCACTTTATAATTTTAAAGTGACTTTATTAAAAGGCTAAGTAATGATATTATCCTAAGTTCACATTTAAATAAAGTTAAATGAGTGATTAAATAGAATGGGGTTGCTCAATGTTATTAAATGACATGAGGTGCACTAAGTGTCATTTAATTATTATTTAATGCGGCTTTTAATGTGAACCCTTCATCTAATCTAATCTTGATCGTTAGATTGACAAGGAAGTTACCATGAACAAAAAGGACTAGGGCAAGGCAAAAGTTCATTTTTTTGTGATCATTTCCAAAAGAGATTTTTGGAGAGAGGAAGAGAAACAGAGAGAGTGAGGGTTTGAAGAGAATTTGAACCAGGAGAGAGAAATTTCCAGAATTTGAAGTGGGCACATTTCCCAAGAAATTTTGGAACAAAATTTTCAGATAAATTTGGCACAGAAATCGAGGAGATTTGCAGTAGAGATTTGGCACAGAAATCGAGAACCGTACTGTACCGTACTGTATATGTTTGTACAATTTGCACAGAAATCGAGAAGGACCATACAACAATTAATGCGGTTGTCAGAATTCGTACAACATTAAATGCTGCTGTCAGAGATCGTGCTGGGCACGATTTTCGAGGTCATTTATTGCTGCAGGCCATACACTGTCAGACCGTATAGTTTCACACGTGGCACAAATTTCAAGGGCTAATTTATGACAGGTCGTACAGTTTTGTCAGAGATTTTCTGGCACGATTTTCGAGGAAGGAATGAGATAAGTACTGCTGTTTTGGGTTTGTAAAATTTGTTTGAAAAATAATAAAATCTCTCGCACTCTGAAAACAGGTTTTCCCTTACGGGTTTTATCCTGGACCATTGGTAAAACACAAGCGTGTTAATTTTTCATGTGTTTGACTGTCTGAAATTTTCTGTATTTTAAATTTCCCAGTAGAAAAGAAAATTTCTGAATTGTTTAAAATTGAGAAAAAGAACCTCGTGTTTCAGTCAAGTTAAATTTTGTTAAAATTTATGCATTGAAGGGTTGGGCATTAAACCATGCAGAGAAGCCAAAAGGCTTGAAACTGGGTTGGGGTTTCTTTCAAAGACTTTCATGGTATCAGAGCAACATTAAAGATTCAGAATTTTTAAACATTCAGAAACTGGGGTTTGGAGAAAAGAAGTCTTGAATAGCTTGCTTGAAGTTACAGGTTGCAGTCATGGTTTTTGGTCTTAGAGTGGAAGATAGATTAGAGGGGGCTGCAAATTTTAGCCCATGGAAGGCTAGAATTAGTTTGATTCTTGAAGAGAATGAACTATGGGATATAGTTCATAGTACAACAACAAATCCTGTAGTAGTACTTATTGATGAAACAAATAAGGAAGCTTTTATGAAGAGGGATGTGAGGGCAAGAAGAGTCATTCTTGATGTTGTGAAGGATCATGTGATCCTTCACATTTCAGCAAAAGATCATGCATTTCAGATGTGGACAGCTTTGACAAATCTTTATCAGAGTTCCAATGAAAGCAGGAAGATGGTATTGAGAGAGAAGTTGAAGAGTGTGCACATGGGTAAAGGGGAAAGCATGGCTTCATATCTTACCAAGATCACACAGGTAAGAGATGAGCTTGTAGCTGTAGGTGAGGTAATAGGCAATGCTGAGATGGTGCGCACAACACTAAATGGTGTGACTCAGCAGTTGACCATGTTTGTGCAGACTATCATTGGTAGGGAGAACATGCCCACATGGAATAGATTGTGGGATGATCTCACACAGGAGGAGACATAGAGAGGTTACTTACAGGGCAACACATCACATCACATCACAGGGATGATGAGGAGAATGTGGCATTAGCAACGAAGGGCAAGAAGAAGAAGAAGTTCAAGAAGGGTCCCAAGGAGGGAGTCAAACAACATGATGGGAAGAAGAAGGACATGAGCAAAGTGAAATGCTTTGCATGTCAGAAGATGGGACACTATGTTGGACATTGTCCTAACAAGAAACAGAAGAAGCAGCAGACTGCAGCTACAAGAGAGATTGATGAGTTTGTAGTGAGATTTGAGAGAGAATTTTCGCTCTTTGCAGGTGTTAGTGTTGAGAGAGCATCTTCTATCACCAGTAGAGACTTTGAGGACCACCTGGAGCATTCCATGATTGTTGGGCATTCGTTGAGTGCCACCACTACTTCCTCCACTTGGTACATAGATAGTGGAACTTTTGGTCATATGACATGTGATCGGGATATGTTTTCAGATATGTCAGAGACAGACTTGGAGATGGAGGTTGTATTGGGAGATGACATAGTGGTGAGTGCAGTTGGGCGTGGGACTGTTCGCTTTGAGAGGGAGTCCATGCAGTCGATGTATCTGAGGGATGTGTTGTATGTCCTTGGGCTCAAGAAGAACCTTGTTTCAGTTTCCTGATTGAGGACAGAGGCTTTGGTGTATATGTCCTTGATGGGAAAGTTCACATCTTTCCCAAGGCAGCAGGTCCATCTGATTCACAGGTGATTGGAGTTAGATGCGGAAACTGTACAAGCTTTTCTTCGAGCCACATCATGCACTTCCACACACTCAGAGCAATAGTGAGTTGTGTGAGCTATGGCACAGGAGGATGGCCCATCTTCACCATCCAGCTTTGCGGATGTTGAGAGACATGACGACATGTATGCCAGATCTCAACACAGAGTCGAGTGGTGTGTGTAGAGGGTGTGCTTTGGGAAAGTAACCAAGACTGCTTTTCCAAGTAGTGATTCCAGATTAGAGGGAGTGCTTCAGTTGATTCATTCAGATCTGTGTGGTCCCATGCCATCTACCTCTTTGACAGGGTATGAGTATTATATCACTTTCATTGATGACTTTTCCAGGAAGACCTGGATCTATTTCCTTAGAAGCAAAAGATTAGAAGAAGTCTTGCTTCGGTTCTAAGAGTTCAAAGCTCTTGTGGAGAGCTAGACAGGAAAGAAGATCAAGGTACTTCGGTCAGACAATGGGGGTGAGTATACTTCCCGTGCTTTTGATGAGTATTGTTGGCAGGAGGGGATAAAGAGGCTGTTGACAGTTCCTTACACTCCACAGCAGAATGGAGTGGCCGAAAGGAAGAACCGTTCTATAGTGGGTGCAGCTAGAGCCATGCTGCATGATCAGAGTCTTCCTTTCTTTCTATAGGTAGAGGCCTGTAGTACTGCTGTTTATGTTCTGAACAGGAATCTGCACCGTGCATTGGGGATCAAAAAGCCTGAGGAGATGTTTACAGGGAAAGTGCCTGAGATAGGTCCTTTTCTTATTTTTGGTTTCCTTACATACTCTCATGTCCCTTTTGAGAAGAGGACAAAGTTGGAGGCTACAAGTGAGCGTGGTATTTTTGTTGGTTATGATGAGACATCGAAGGCTTTTCGCATGTACCTTCCTTCGCAGAGGAAAGTTGTGGTGAGAAGGGAGGTGAAGTTTGTGGAGGAGAAAGCCTTCAAGAGGTCTCTTGATTCTGAGATGGAGGATCAGCAGGGTACTACACAGGTGACAGCTTAAAGTTCAGTGAATCAGAGTTCATGGTCACCGGTTTTCAGGTGTGATTGGGTCACAGGTTATAGGTTCTTTAGTTACAGGGGCTCAGTCCACAGGTACTTCTGGTACAGTGGCAGGTTCATGGATCACAGGTGACACCTTTAGGTGATTCGAGTTCTAGTGGTACAGGTACAAGTTCACGAGGGACAAGATCTCATGTTGTTAGTACTTCTTCAGGGAGACAGATGTCTGATGAGGAGGTTGAGGAGAGTCCGAGACATGATGCTTTTTCCAGGAAGAGAAAGCCAAGTTAGCTTAAGGAGTTGATGAAGGAAGCAAAGGAGTCAGTTGGACCACCCAAGAGGGAGGTCAGAGAGCAGGGCACTTGAGAGGTTTTCCAGCTATATGGCACAGGTGACTAGCTTGCGCGACACCATTCCTGATACTTATGAGGAGGCTTCCGCACACCGGGTTTGGAGAGATGCCATGATGGAGGAATACAACTCCATCATGAAGAATGGGGTGTGGGAAGTCATTCCGAGACTAGAGGGGAAGTCAATTGTGACTTCCAAATGGCTTTACAAGATAAAGCATGCTGCAGATGGCAGTATTGAGAAGTTCAAAGCTTGTTTTGTTGCACGTGGTTTCTCACAGGTCGAGGGAGTTGACTATGATGAGACATTTGCACCAGTGGCCAGATTTTCTTCGATCAGGGCAGTGATCTCCGTTATGGCAGAGATGGGTTGGAAGATCCTTAAGATGGATGTGAAAACTGCTTTTCTCAACGATTTTCTACAGGAGGAGGTGTATCTGGAGCAAACACAGGGATTTGAGGTGTGTGAGAGAGATTCTCATGTTTGCAGGCTGAAAAAGGCCTTGTATGGTCTGAAGCAAGCCCCTCGGGCTTGGTATTCCATGATCGATACCTACTTGCTTTCGATTGAGTTTCAGAAGAGTGAAGCGGATCCCAACCTGTACTACATTGTGGTTGGTGGTGTTTCACTTATTCTTCTGCCGTATGTTGATGACTTGTTCATTACTGGGGGAGCGCACCTGATTGATGCGTGCAAGAAGGATCTTGCTTCAGAGTTCGAGATGACAGACCTTGGACTGATGCATTATTATTTGGGGATGGAGGTTTGGCAGGAGGATGGACATGTTTTCCTGGGGCAAGGAAAATATGCTGCAAATTTTCTGAAGAGATTTTAGATGACTGATTGCAGACCTATGTCAAGACTCAACACCCATGATCACCAATTGGGCGAAGCTTCATGCTTCAGAGGGAGAGTTGGTGGACCCTACTTTGTATTGTCAGTTGATTGGTTCGTTGATGTATTTGGTCAACACCAGACCAGATATGAGTTTTGCAGTGAACACTTTCAGTCAGTTCATGGTGGAGCCCAGGAGAGTGCATTGGACTGCTGCAAAACACATTTTGAGATATCTTGCAGGTACAACTGATTATGCATTGGATTATAGGATATCTGGTGGAGTGGGATTGTTTGGCTATACAGATTCAGATTGGGAAGGTAGTGTTTCAGACTGGAAGAGCACTTTTGGTTGTTGCTTCAGCTTGGGTTCGACAGTTGTGTCGTGGTTCAACTGGAAGCAAAAGTCCGTGGCGTTGAGTTCTGCGGAGGCAGAGTATATGGCAGCCAGTCAGGCCAGTTGTGAGGCCTTTAGGCCTCACAAGTTGATGGTAGATTTGTTTGATATGGAGCTGAGTCCTACAGTTATACAATGCGATAATCAGAGTTGCATCAAGCTCTCTGAGAATCCGGTATTTCATGACAGGTCGAAGCACATTAAGATCATATATCACTTTATTAGGGACTATGTTCAGAGAGGGGTTATTCGATTGTAGTATGTTCCAAGAGATGAGTAGGTGGCTCACATTCTCACCAAGGCTTTGGGTAGAGGGAAGCATATCTACTTCAGAGATAAGTTGGGAGTGGTGAAAAACACTTTCCTCGGTAAGAGGGTGTGCTGAAAAGTTACCTTGAAAATGTTTGTCCACCTAGATTTGCCTTGGGGTGGACAAGGACACTTAAATGTTGTGACTCCTAGTCTTGTGCATTTAATAAAGTGAGAAGCACTTTATAATTTTAAAGTGACTTTATTAAAATGCTAAGTAATGATATTTTCCTAAGTTCACATTTAAATAAAGTTAAGTGAGTGATTAAATAGAATGGGGTTGCTTTTATTAAATGACACGAGGTGCACTAAATGTCATTTAATTATTATTTAATGGAGCATTTAATGTGAACCCTTCATCAAATCTAATCTTGACCGTTAGATTGACAGGGAAGTTACCATGAACAAAAAGGATATTGACTGTTAGATTGACAGGGAAGTTACCATGAACAAAAAGGACTAGGGCAAGGCAAAAGTTCATTTTTTTGTGATCATTTCCAATAGAGATTTTTGGAGAGAGGAAGAGAAACAGAGAGAGTGAGGGTTTGAAGAGAATTTGAACCAAGAGAGAGAAATTTCCAGAATTTGAAGTGGGCACATTTCCCAAGAAAGTTTGGGACAAAATTTCCAGATAAATTTGGCACAGAAATTGAGGAGATTTGCAGCAGGGATTTGGCACAGAAATTGAGGAGAATCGTCTTGTACCATATAGTACATGTCCGTACAATTTGCACAGAAATCGAAAAGGACCGTACAACAATTAATGCTGATGTCAGAATCCGTACAACATCAAATGCTGCTGTCAGAGACCACGCTGGGCGCGATTTTAGAGGTCATTTATTGCTGCAGGCCAGTACCTGTCCGTACAATTTGCGTAGAAATCGAAAAGGACCGTACAACAATTAATGTTGTTGTTAGAATCCGTACAACATTAAATGCTGTTGTCAGAGACCACGTTGGGCACGATTTTCGAGGTCATTTATTGCTGCAGACCGTACCAGACAGTACAATATCACACGTGTGACAGATTTCAAGGGCTAATTTATGAGTAGGTCGTACAGTTTTGTCAAAGAGTTTTTGGCACGATTTTCGAGGAAGGAATGAGATAAGTACTGCTGTTCTGGGTTTGTAAAATTTGTTTGAAAAATAATAAAATCTCTTACTCTGAAAGCAGGTTTTCCCTTGGGGGTTTTATCCTGGACCATTGGTAAAAAACAAGCGTGTTATTTTTTCATGTGTTTGATTGTTTGAAATTTTCTGAGTTTTAAATTTCCCAGTAGAAAAGAAAATTTCTGTATTGTTTAAAATTGAGAAAAAGAACCTTGTGTTTCAGTCAAGTTAAATTTTGTTAAAATTTATGCATTGAAGGGTTGGGCATTAAACCATGCAGAGAAGCCAAAAGCGTTGAAACCGGGTTGCGGTTTCTTTCAAAAACTTTCAAATGGAACCTAGAGCCATATGACAGGTGTGCGAGATATGTTTTCAGAGTTCACACAGGAAGGCTTGTTTCTATAGGTGGTGTTGGGAGATGACATGATTGTCAGGGTATTTGGGCGGGGGGCTATCTCTTTTCATAGGGAGTGTTAGTTTTTCTTACGATCTGATTAGATTATCTAGGATCTTTATCTGAAAAAATAACAAGTACAACAAGATGCATAAGGTATAAAAGATACACGAGACACAAAGATTTTCACCGAGGAAACCATAAAGGAGAAAAACCCGCAAACTTCTTCAGAATAGTAAGATGATCAAAAGCAGTAATAAGGTCTAGACAACAGAGGTTGTACCTCAAGGTCTAGACACAATTTAGATATCCCGTAAAGGGGTAACACACATCCCCAATGGGGGTACAACAACATACAATGATAATATACATCAGAATATCTTCCGAAATTACAAATACATCAACACTCCCTCCTAACTAGGAAGGTATTCTCTCTCTACACAGTCATCAACACATCTGGTCAGGTCTTCATCACATCATCATCATCACGGATTCATAGAGTCTTCATCATAGCTGTTGCCATCATCTTCTTATAATTGTACCATACTGTCTGTCATCAGAAGTTTCTACAGAGCCAACCCATTTTCATGCTGTATGTAGGCCTAGTCCTCTGCCAGGTCTTCATCACATCTTGATTGCAAGCCTTTACGTAGAAATTGTCCAGGATCTTCTTTACATTGCCAAGGCAATAACCTGCATCTTCTACCTTCATCTCGTCGTATCCAGATCATCTCTTTTGTCCTGCATAAGACAAAACAACAAACAACCAAAGCATCTACGGTCGACCCACGTTTTATTAAAGAACCGCCTAGGTTCACCTCTTGTGCTTCATGACCTTTTCATCTCAACATGGGAACACATATATTTCATATATATGTAAGGATGAATTACGACCCAACAACCTGCTACACCAAGACCTTTTACGTTCTTCTGGTCAACCTCAAGGGATTATATCTGAACAACCTATGTCCAGGATCTTTTTCATTCAGATAACCTTCGGGACATATTACGTCCGAGTAACCTGCGTACCACGCCAGGGTTCAGTATTTACACTCAGACAACCCACTGGGCGTATTATATTCGAATAACCTGCGTACCACGCCAAGGATTAGTCTTTACATTTAGATAACCCGTCACAGGACTGATTACATCCGAGCAACTTGCTACACCAGGATTTTTCCTACTTGGACAAATTGTCTCATTTCCCATGTGATATAATATGCTTTTTAACATATCAGGACTGATTACATCCAAGGATAACCTATGAGCTTCGCTAGGATGGTACATCCAAGGATAACCTGCAGGACTGATTACGTCTGAGCAACCTACGAACTTCGCTAGGATGTTACGCTCAAACAACCCGTCTTTCTAGCTATGCTAGAACACATCACTCCCTCTTTCGAGGGATCTCGATTTGGATCACACCAAGTCTTTCTTTGAAGTAATCAAACTTCACTCTCGCGAGGGGCTTGGTCACCACATCGGCTATCTGCTCCTCTATTTCCATGTACTGGAGCTTCACTGCTCCTCTTTGCACCATATCCCTGATATAGTGAAACTTGATCTCGATGTGCTTCGACTTGTCATGGAACACTGGGTTTTTCGTCAGCTTCATGCAACTCTGATTGTCGTAGAAGATGCAAGTCACATCCAACTGGAGATCAAATAAGTTAGACTGTAGCTTTTGCAGCCACACTGCCTCGCAACTAGCTGAGCAAGCGACAACATACTCTGCCTCAACTGTACTTAGCGCCACACATGATTGCTTCCTGCTAAACCAGGAGATGATGCCAGATCCCAAACTGAAGCAGTAACCTGAGGTGTTCTTCTGGTCAGTGGTGCTACCTGCCCAATCCGAATCAACATAACTGTGTAGGTTAATATTCTGATTCGCCTCATATTTGAGTCCACAATCCATTGTACCTTTTAGGTACCTCAAAACATGCTTTATCGCTATTAGGTGAACCTGTCTCGGATCCATCAGGAACTGGTTCAGGGTGTTCACCACAAAGCATATGTCTAGTTTTGTATTCGTCAGATACATTAATGAGCCAATCATCCGACGATACACCATGGCATCGACCTTCTCGGATGAAGCATCACTCAGAAGCTTCAAGTTAGATGCCATAGGTGTGGCCATAGCCTTGCAGTGCAACATCCCGAATCTCTTCAGAATCTCCACTGCATACTTCCCTTGCCCAAGGAAGATTCCATCTACACTCTGCCACACCTCCATGCCTAAGAAGTAGTGCATCATACCTAGGTCTTTCATCTCAAACTTTGTAGCAAGTCTCATCCTTGCATATGTAATTAGTTCCTGATCACCTGTTAGAAACAAGTCATTGACATATAGCAGGAATATCACCTGTCTTCCGTCTTCTGCCTTGAAGTAGAGGTTGGATTATGCTTTACTCTCGATAAAGCCCAAGCTCATCAGGAAGCTATCCATCTTGTTGTACCATGTCATCGGTGCTTGTTTCAATCCATACAAGGCCTTCTTCAATTTGCACACATGCTTCTTCCTATCACGTGTCTCAAATCCCAATGGTTGTTCCACGTACACTTCCTCCTCAATTACACCGTTCAAGAAAGCTGTCTTGCCATCCATCTGGTCTACTTTCCATTTCATAACTGCTGCCAAAGCAAGTATGGTCCTTATGGAAGTGTACCTCGCCATGAGTACAAATGTCTCTTCGTAGTCTATGCCTTCTTTCTGTGAGAAGCCTCATGCTACGAACCTTGCCTTGTGTTTCTCGATGCTACCATCTGCAACATGCTTGATCTTGTAGATCCACTTTGAAGTCACGACAGATTTCTTCTCTGGTCTCGGAACAATCTCCCATACATCATTCTTCATAATCGACTGATATTCCTCGATCATCGCATCCTTCCATTCTTTCTTTTTTGTAGCCTCTTCATAGGTGGAAGGTTCTTTATCAATGATGTCACCCAACAGGGCCACATAACTATTGTAGGGCTTTTCCCTCTTTCTCTCTCTATGTATTCCCTCTGGAGCGCCATACCTTTCAGCTTCTCGTAAGAGCTCCCGTGCCCATGCTGGTTTCCTCTTGTGGGAGTCCTTGTGAAGGAATGTCTCTACTGACTCTTGTGGTTCTGTCGTGTCTTGATCTTCAGGGTCTTCTAGAATTGCTTCTCCAATTTCCATGTCTCAGACTCTCCTCTCTTCAGGTTCCTCGACTTTCTGGATAGGAGTCCTCCTGGATCTGAAGTATGCTGAGTCTTCATCAAAGGTTACATCTGTACTGATGTCGATCTTCTTGAATCCTAGGAAGTATATTCGGTTGGCCTTTGATGTATCACTGTATCCTACGAATACACCCTTCCTTCCAGAAGGATCAAGCTTGGTCCTTTTCTCCTTTGGGACATGTATGTACACCGGGCAACCAAATATTCTCAGACGGCTGACTTCTGGTTTCACTCCCGAGAAATCCTCTTTAGGAGTCTTGTTGTCAAGTACTCTATGAGGAGTACGGTTCTGTACATACACAACTGTTCTTGCTGCCTTCGCCCAAAGGTACATAGGAAGATCCCGGTCAAGCAACATTGCTTCGCTCCCATTATGGTCCGGTTCTTTCGTTCTGCAACCCCATTTCATTGAGGATTGTATGGAGCGCTCAACTCCCTCTTAATCCCATATTCTTTGCAGTGTTTCTTGAATTCTTCTGAAGTGAACTCGCCGCCATTATTTGACCGTAGAGTCTTGATCTTCCTATCTGTCTGGTTCTCGACCAAGGCTTTATATTCCTTGAACTTGCTGAAAACTTCACTTTTCTCTTTCAAGAAATATATCCAAGTCTTACATGAGAAATCATCTATAAAGGAAACATAGTACACATACCCGCTTAATGAGCTAGAAGACATGGGTCCACATACATCCGAGTGTACTATCTCCAATATGCCTTTAGCCTTGCTCTCACTGCTGGGAAATGTCTTCTTTGCATTCTTTCCTTTTGCACATCCTTTGCAAATGCCTTCATGCTTTGCCTGGATCTTTGGCAATCCTCAGACTGCTTTGCTTGCCATCGGTAGTGCTCTGTAGTGCACATGTGCAAGCCTTCCGTGCCACAGTTCATTTGGTTCAATCGACTCATGAACCAATGCTTGTTCAGGCTGTTCCTTCAACTTGTACAAGCCTCCGTCTTCTTCTCCAATCACTGTTGCATCCTCTATTGTCTTTCCTTTGGGCCACATCAAAACTTGGCCATCGACAAATGCAACCCTAATTTCCTTTGCATCTAATGCAAATATGGAGAGAAGATTTTTCTTCAATCCTGGAACATATAGCACATCCTTCATCTTTAAGGATTTCCTAGAGTCAAGCTTGTATGAAGCTTTGCCACTCCCTTTTATGGGGTATTGATAATCATCCCCAAGTTTCACCTTCTGAGGTGACTCATGTTCAGACATATTGGCAAATGATTCCTTGTATCTCGTCAGGTGTTTGGAAGCTCCACTATCCATGAGCCAATCATTGCTTCCGTGTGTGATAGTGCCAGTAAGTGCTGAGATTGGTACATACTCTTCATTTGAATCATCCTTCTCTCATTTGAATCTTTTGTTTGTTGGTTCATCATCTTCGGCAATATGAGCATGGTGTCTCTTTTTTGGATGGTACAATATCTTGCCAAGTGTCCCTTTTCATCACAAGTATAACATCGAACATTTGAAATATCTCTTTTGGTCTTCCTCGGTTTCTTGTCCTCCTTGTTTTGATGAAAGTTCTCCTTCTTCTCCTTCTTCTTGAAGTTCTTCCTTGTGTAAACTGCGAGAGCTTGATCGTTAGTTGCTCCCATCTTTTCTTCTTTTGTCACAAGTCTAGCTTCTTCTTGTGCACATTCTTCTCGAAGTCTGTTGAAAGAGATCAACTTCCTTCTTGCACAAATCCCTTGAATGAATGAGTCCCATGATCTAGGGAGACCATTCAGGGTAGTCATTACAATTTCTCCTTCTTCGACATTCTCTTCAATTGCTTCAAGTTGTTCTTTGATTTGAGCAACCCTTGTGAAGTAAGACTGTATAGTCTCGGAGTTCTGTATCTTCACATTCTTCAGTTGGTTCCTCAAAGTCATCTTCCGGTTGATGTTCTTCCCTTCGAACATCTTTGTCAAAGCGTCATATACTTCCTTCGGTGTCTTGAATGCAGACACATGGGTGATGAGGTGAACCTTGATAGAATCTGCAATAATTCTCTTAGACGTAGCCATGCTTCTCTTATGAGCAACCTTAGCCTCATCTCCCTCTGAATTTGGAACATCTACAGAAATAAATTGATCCAAGTCATTTTCTTCAAGGATCACGGAGATCCTGTACTTCCATGCCCAAAAGTTATCAGCCCCTCCAAGCTTGTCCTCAAGCCAAGTATGGCGAGTCATCTTCAAAATGAGAACCTCAACTGGAAATAGTAAAGATTTGGATCTTACCTTTTTGAGGTGTCCGCCCAAGTTCCGGAGCAGGATAACCTAGGGTTTGTCAAAGAAACCATAATTTTCCAAACTTGGAGTTTGGGAATTCTGTTTGGACAAAAAGATGCGCCTCCTTGAGGTGAGTTGCCCAGCTAGGTCACTTTCGGAGGCGCTCTACAGCCCAATATGGGGGTGAGGTTGTCCCATAACGAGTAACGTGCATGAACATGTAGGCTCAAAAGAAAAATAAAATAATAATAAATATCAAAAAATCAAAATTTCGATATGGAGGAGATGTTGTCCCGTAATGCGTAACGTACATGAACATGTCGGTTCAAAATAAAAATAAATAAAAATAAATAAAAAATCAAAATTCCAATATGAGGGAGATGTTGTCACGTAATGTAGTCTTATGCACCAAAAAGTAAATCAACATTAAATTGATGTCGACTTAAATTAAAAAATACTTTAAATAAAATCAAAAGAGCAATTAAATTGATATCGACTTAAATTTAAATTCTGAGTTTTTAAATTTTATATATGTGGCTGATTGAAATTTCTGAGTTTTAAAAGTGAGAAAGTTTCCTAGTGTTTGAAGTTCAGTACTTTTATGTGCAAAAATCTCATTTTCAACAATATTAAATTCATGGTGTTTGGGCATTAAATGATATGAATTGAGAAACTTGAAATCGGGTTGGGGAACAATAAAATTTACAGACTGGAGGGGAAGTCAATTGTGACTACTCGGTGGCTTTACAAGATCAAGCATGCTGCGGATGGCAATGTGGAGAAGTACAAAGCTCGTTTTGTTGCGTGGGGGTTCTCACAGGTAGAGGGAGTAGATTATGATGAGACCTTTGCACCAGTTGCTCGTTACTCTTCGATTAGAGCAGAGTAGGAAGATCCACCAGATGGACTTGAAGACCACATTTCTCAATGGGATTATACAGTGGAGGTGTATGTTGAGCAGCCGCAGGTATTTGAGATTCATGGGAGAGAGTCTCATGTTTACAGGGTGAAGAAAACGTTGGATGGATTGAAGCAAACTCCTAGAGCTTGGTACTCTAGGATAGATTCTTAATTGTTGACGATGGGATTTCAAAAAAGTGAGGCAGGTCCAAACCTTTACTACATTGTGGTTGGTGATGATCCGGTCATTCTTCTGCTATATGTAGATGACTTGTTCATTACAGGTGGCGAGAGGCTCATTACAATATGCAAGAGAGATCTTGCTTCAGAGTATGAGATGACATACATTGGGTTGCTGCATTATTTTCTGGGATTAGAGGTTTGGCAGGAGGCTAGACATATTTTCTTGGGGTGGGAAAAGTATGCAGTTGATATTCTGAGGAGATTTAGGATGGAGGACTGCAGGCCGACGGCCACAACGATGATCACCAGCTGGAAAAGACTTCATTCTTTTGTGGGAGAGTTGGTGGATCTTGTTATTACAAAAAGTGTAGCTACCCACTAAAGGTATCCCATCCGGGACGGTAGAGGTGAGGTAGATAACCGGTGACACTGCAAGGGCCTTGTCCACTACGAATAAAGGGTAGTTGTCATACCGGACAAGCTCTTGCCACTTTAGATAAATCCGGAGAATGACCAAGGGGGAGACCCTACTAGCCTAAGAGGCTAGCTCCTACTCAAGACACTCCTAGGGTTTGACAATGTATAAGAGAGGAGAGATAATGAGTGGGTAAGACTAGATCTATCAAATTAGAGTGGTATGGAGATTAGGGCCAAGTTGGGGAGGCTTAGTGAAGATAGGAAATAACCCAACTTGGATGAGATTGTACCACCAATGAGTTAAGGAAGTAGATCTAGGAAAATCTAGCCAAATGAATTGAAACCCTAAAGGGACTCACCTAGGGTTTTTGCATAAGTTGACACAGGACAAAGTGGACCCAAAAGGGCAAATCAAGGCATGAGATGACTAGATCGGGGTGCTTGAAGGTTGGATCTATGAGTTTGAGGTGGGTCCAAGCATACCCATCTGACAGATCTGAAGAAATGGCCACCCACCTAAGAGGGGTGCCCCGACCTAGAGTGACTAGTGCTAGATCCCAGGGAAAATGGAATCCGATTAATGTGAAACTTGAGATCTAGGGTTTATTCATTAATCTCCAAGTAGGTTTTGATGGTCGTCATCAAAAACTCACCAGATCTATCAGATCTACGAAACGAGGGTTTTAAGAAAGAGGGTTTGAATCGAACAATGGATAAAAAGCTTAAAAAACAATACTGACGTTGCAGATCGAACCTGAAAATACTTGCGGCCTCCCTGGATGTCGATGATCCTTCCACTTGGTTACAATTTCGAGCAAGATCCGTCATGAAACACGAAGAAAAACGTCCAATGAAGGAAGTGCGCCCCCTCTTCTCCACCTGCAAAATCAAACTACAAATGAGATTTGTTTACGGATGAAAAAGATAAGCTACGTAGTTCATCAACAAAGAAATCTCCAGTGCACAAAGTAATAATTGAAAACTCCTTGAAGATGAGCGATTTGTTCGGAAGATGATGCAAGACGTCTCAGCAATCTCCTCCAAGCAATTCGCTACCCTGCAAAAGATCAATATGACCTTCCAGAAAAAATAGTTGTTTGCATGCAAGATCTACTGAAATGTCCAAGCAAGAGGCATACCAATCACATCCAAGTACATTCACAAAGCTTCCAAGAGTTTCTGCAAAAGTTTTCTTGTATTCAATATTCTCAGAGCCAAAAGTCCCTTTACAAATGAGAGAGCATCTCAATATATAGATCTCTCAAGTACATAATACCTAGATCCAAAAAGATCAAGGGTCAAGATCATAAGATAAAATCATCCTAATGTACGACTAAGATTAGCCGGATACATCTCTCATGGATCAACTCAAAAATATAAGGGGGTGCATCACTAGAAGCGCTCGATGAGGGGAACACCACATAAAGATGACTAATGACCACAAAGTAGCACATGGTGGGGCTAGGAGGTTATGTTGTCCTTCACTAGCATGGCCCCATGGCACAATAACAATGTGTGGTGGCAAATAAGATAAAGTAGTGATGAAAATCACTAGGGGATCTCCCTTAAAATACATCAAAATATCCTATCCTTAAAATACATAAACCAAGGACATGGATCCCGAATGAAATGGAGCTGATGTTGGATGATGAAGATGACCCAAATACTCCGCCTCAGACCTAAGTCACATGGTTCGAATTCGAATTCGAGTTCTATGACCATTTGATTCGATTCAAATTCGAATTTCTAGATGAGGTTCATTTGAGATTCATCTTTAGATTCGAATATATATATATATATATATATATATATATATATATATATATATATAAACTGAAATATAGTACAAACTAATAAAAATTTACATCAACAATTTATTTGTGGAACTGGAAATGCACAACTCAAGGTTTGTTTCAACTTTCAGCTCAACTGCTTAGATAAATTTAATCTCAATTGCGATTAACTTCACTCTTGATTGGCGGAACAGCAGAATCATGGGTCTGTGACTTTAATTGCACTTGTAGATTATGGTCTGTAACTCAAACGATGAGCTGGTGATTGAGCAATAGCAGTGATTCATGAACATTGAGATGGAAACTCATGGAGTCATGAGCTCTAATCCCTAGCATGAGGGTTTCTTTGCTAAGCAGCGATAAGCAAAGAGGAAAAACTTTGTGCACGGGTTGGGAGTCGAGACTCGGGTGACTAGACCGTAGCGTGTTAGGACTAAGGTTTAGGTGAAAAAACCAACCCAATTTTTTTTTATTTTTTTTGTTAAATCCGGCTTCCTATTCAATGTAGCTTTAGATTCAACAAAATCCAAACCTAAACTTTCAAATTTGCCGAATTTTGTGACCTAGCCTTAGACCAATTCCATGCCAATCCTTTGCCTCAATTACCCAAATCAATTTCCTCATTAGCCATTTTTAATTATTAAAATGCTGCCTTGGGAACATAAAACAACCAATATCTCACCCGAGAAGAGTCTACTAAAAAAACTAACTGCATAGGTGTGCCTGGAACCCCAGGTATATGGTACAAACGCCCGGCTGCACCCCACAAATTCACTCCAGCATTCCAAGAGATCTCCTCAGTAACTGCAAACTGTTTTATTTTCATTTTCCCTAGGGCAGCTCTGCTATAAAAGCCCAAAAAACCCATACTATCTTTGCATGCCTGAAACTGAAAACCAGCTGCACCAATGGATTCATAATGTCCAAATCAGCTAGGAATGAGTACTCATACCCCATAAGTCCAACAGAAATGTACATCAGAAGTCCTATCCAATGTGAGAACAATAATAATATTAAAGCTTGTAAATGTTGATAATCATAGAAATAGTACAAGCCATCACAACAAATCACTATCTGAATCATGAATATGTCTAATGGACACCTATAGACCATAAATAATTATCATCCATCATCATCGGTCTATAACTTATCCCGGATCCTGCTCATGACCTGGCCAACATTGGGTTGACCAAGCCAACACTGATCAAATGATGATCGAAGTACTAATCTCTGATGCTGCAAAGTACTAATGGACATGCATTCTCAATTATCTATGCTAGCAGTGACACTCAAGTATGATTAGATTTTGTTGGCAAGTATAAGCACAATACATATATAATAATCCAAATCACAATGATTAGTTGCTTCAAAACAAGTACCTCCATTGTATACTCATTTATAGATTTAGCCCTTTTGCTAGTAAAGGGTGAGGGGATCATAAACAATAGGAAGGGCCTAGGGATGACTTGATAAGTCAACACTGTAAGCATCTGGGCTAAAGGACAAAAGGGATCCACACAACACATAAGTTGGACTAGGTGAGCAATAGGGTATGGCGGTGTCTCACAAATGTGTGGAATGATGAGAAGGCTCCACTAGACTCTAGACAAGCAACCTTTTGAAGACTTAATTTGTTCAACATTTAATTCACTAGTTGACCTCTAAAGGCAGGTCCTTGGTAGCCTTGTGGGCTCCAAATAATGACAAAGACATGACCTTCTTGGGCCAGTCTCTCCCTGTTGCCCTGTGGGGGAAAATGAGCCGTACATTATACAAGGAATGAGTGCTCATCCTTTAACCATCAACTTTATTTTTCATTAATAACTTGCCAGCCTCCAAGAGCGGGTGCCCTGGAAAGCCTTCTAGGCTTCCAGAAAATGACTAAGGCTCAGCCTTCTTGGGCTTGCCTCCCTGATACCCTGTGGGGGTACGTGAGCCTTACACCATACAATGGATGAGTGCTCATCTCTTGGCCACTGGCTAATTTCATTTTTCCATTTCTAGTAGTGTCTAAAGGCACTTTTATTTTGCTGGCAGGACATCCATTTAGAATAACTTTAAGCTCCGATGCCATAGTGTCTAAAGACACTTTTCTTTGGTAGGACTACTTGTGGTAAAGACCTAGAGGTAGACATTCCCTGTGACAAAAATCACATAAACCATCATTGAGACACAGTTTTATACATGGAGACCTATTCCAACATAGAGGTGAAGGTGGGGGAAATCCCAGATGTCACTAGTCAAATTACAAGTCAAGGATAGTAAATGAAAATGGGAAGGCAACCGATGGATGGAGACAATGGAAGTGATGGCAAACTAGCAAGCTATGTACTTGAGGGGAAAAGACTAAATCCATACTAGGAGTAGGACACGGTCAATGAGTATATAAAGGAATTTCCCGATCAAAACCACTGGATCATTTTTTTTTAGATTTCAAGTAAACCAATATAAAATATTTCCAACATATAATCGATATCAACTGAGTCTCATTGCTAAAATAGGTAACAGAGCAACATCAAAGTCCATAAGTACAAACCATAATATTACCTAGGTCATATACTTGGACTGGATCTGAAATCAAATCTGAAAATCCCTAGGACAATTGCTGCTGCTACACATAGGCACTATATCAATCTTTGCTCTGGGTCATAAGAATGGCTAACTCAGTCTTCAAATATGGGGTCATGAGGCTCAGACATGGCATAGAACTGGTCAATCTGGATACTCAAGATCTGCAGAAAGTGGGAGATCATCAACAACTGGCTCATCATTTGCTAATCTCATAGTAAAGGACTGGCTCAAAAAACTTCTCAGTACTGCTCAGGAACAAAAGTATCCCAGCTACTATATATGTGACAACAGAGCCTACTCTATATTGTTAGCTCATTGGTTCTTTGATGTATCTAGTCAAAACCAGGCAAGATTTGTGTTTTGCGGTGAACACTCTCAGTCGGTTTATGCTGGATCCTAGGAGAGTGCATTGGGTAACCTCAAAACATGTGTTGAGATATCTTGTTGGGATAGTGGATTATGGTCTAGACTATAGGAGGAGAGATGGTGTTAGTTTGATTGGCTTCACGAATTCAGATTGGGCAGACAGTGTGATGGATCGAAAAAGCACTTCCGATTGTTGTTTTGGTTTGGGGTCGGCAGCAGTGTTGTGGTTTAGTCGGAAGCAAAAGTATGTTGCTTTGAGTTCTGCAGAGTTTGAGTACATGGCAGTCAGTCAGGCTATTCGTAAGGCCTTATGGCTTTGCAAATTGTTGGTGGTTTTATTTGGTTAGGAGCCGAGGCCTATGGTTATCTACTGTGACAATTAGAGTTGCATCCAAGTCTTTGAGAATCCAGTATTCCATGACAGGTCGAAGCACCTTGAGATCATGTACCACTTCATCCGAGACTATGTCCAAAGAGGAGCTGTAGAGTTGCAGTACATTTCCACTGATGAGCAGGTTGCATATATTCTCACGAAATCTTTGGGGAGGGGCAAGTTTGTCTTCTTTAGAGACAAGTTGGGAGTGGTGTAGAACACCTTCCTTTGTAAGAGGGAGTGTTGATTTTGTGCCTAGGAAATAGTTCTCCTAGTGACTTTGTGCCTAAGTCACTAAAAAGGGGAAAACTAACATGACCCTTGCATTAATTACATGAGATGTGTAATTAATGTCACTTTAGAGTTATAAAGTGATTTTTTGATAAATTCAAGTTGTGGTTGATAGAAAATATTTTTATGGAGAGAAAAGTGCATTTATTCTCATCCATCGATTTTCTATCTCAAGATTCAATTAGGGCCCTTGCATCTTGAGACCTTTCAACTACCCTCATGAGACAAACATAAAGACTTGGGGCAAAGGAAAGGCACATTTATTCTTCAATGAGCTTTTGGAAAAGAGCAAGAGAGAGAAGAATACTGAGGGCACACATTTCGAGGCACCCTACAGTTGAGAACAGAAGCACGAATTTTGAGGTGAAGGGCACACAGTTCGAGGAGATATTCAGCTGCACGTATAACAAGTCACTGGCACGAATTTCAAGGGATATTATCACCAATAAATGACTGTCATTTATTGCAGCGGCTGTACTGTTGAAGAGCATTTCCGTACTGCTGTGTATGCTGCACAAAAATTGAGACCGGGGCATAATTTTTGAGGAAGAATTACAGTCTGAGCTTTTGGCACAAGATTCCAGGCAGCGGCACGATAATCGGGACTGTTTGTACAGCTGCAATAGGAGAGAATCCGCACAGTCTGAAGATAAAATATTGCACAGTTTCCCTGGCAAATTTTGGACTGTGTTTGCGAGTAAATGCTGTATGTTTGGGTTGAGATAAGTTGTCCTTGAAATTGCTGATTTAATACTGCTGTATAATTTTTTATTGAAGAAAATAAAACCCTCTCTCTCCCTTACAGGTTTTACCCCTATGGGTTCTTTCCTGGGTCATTTGGCTAAAATTCCTGTGTGAAAATTTATGTGTGAGCGTTTAATTTCTTCTAAAAGTCTGCAAAAGTTTCTTTAGTGTTTTCAGTTCTGTTTAGTTTATGAGAATAATTCATTTGACAACAGTCATGTTGAATGGGTGGGCATTAAGCTATGGACAGTGAAACTTGAAACCGGGTTGGGGAAACACTGAAAATTTTACTCTTGTAATTCATCTTGAGCTTATATATGAAGTTTCTAGCTGTCCATATCTTGTGCAGTTTACAGGTTTGAATTTCAACTGTATATGTTCTCTATGCATATACAATTTTTTATGTCTTGCTGATTTGACTTAAGTAAAGGAGCAAAAGTGTATTAACATCCAATGAAGAATATAAGGGGCTGAGTTTATTGCTGTTATACTGCTATAAAAGTACATTTTCAGATGTGGTTATTGGCTGATAAGTTGCCTTAGAAGGGGCTGAAACTTATTTCATTGTTTGGAAACTTGAATTTTCCATGAAGTTTGGGGCTGTTAGAAGTAAATTATTGTGATCTTTCTGCTGCTGTTTCATACTTTAATTTACAGCAGTCCCGAGGCTGAGAATTCTAGGGCTAAGATTTAAGAAACCTTCTGGGAAGAAGGTGAAATTTCAGTTTTGTGTCAATTACCCAATTGCATGAATTTTCAACACTTCTTAGATACACAATAATCCAACATACATATTCTGTCAATTGACATTGAGACTCCACTAGCTAAAGGAGTCTTTAATTTGGATTTAATTGAAATCACTGTTGACCACCTAACCAACTAAGTGGCCAACTGTGTACCATGCACATGTTGTATGTGCCTTGAAGATAAGAATGAAGTACTTAATGATTATATCAAGCGAGGCATCTCTTCTTCTCTTCTTCTCTCTATGAAATTTCCGCACCCGTGCAGGGGATTTGTAAGGATATGACAGCATGAAGGTCTAGTTTTTTGTAACTTAATCACCTAAGACTTGGTCATTAGAAAAATCCTTTCATCGAGTGGTTTTTCACTTGTATAATTAAAATTTCTTTTTAGAAATTTTAATTATTTGAGTTTTTCACTCAATATCACGTCCAAAGTGGTAAAAGGTGTTCTAGTGATCTAGTCCATGGGGTGATTGGGGCCTAGGAATGTTCTATATTACCATGCTAGACATTATCTAGAGTCTTGCGGAATTTCATTAACTTTTGCATAGGGTTTTTTAATTTTTGGTCATTAAAATTTGTCACTTAGGACAATTTGTTGTAATGTAAAAGAGGGTTACTTGGTCCTTTTTAATGTTGTATAGGGGTATGGGTACTCAAGACAAATGGCATGAGTCTCCCTACACCCTTGGGGAAAGTTTGAAGTCATTCAGACAAGTCTTGCTAAGGTTTTGGTCACATTTGCCAAAGTCAGTCAAGGAAACCAGGAAAATTGACAATTAATTAGAGAGCCAAATTTTATAAAAGTGACTAAAGTCACTTGGGGTGGCCAAGTAAAGGTTCTAATGTTTATATTAGGTTCCTAAGATAAATTTAAAACCCAAAGGCCCTCCCGAAGCAAGCATGTAACAAGTTTTGAGTTGCCCACTCTAGGGGGGTGCCCCTTTCTCTCTTTGATTGGTTGGGTGGGCTAAAGTCAATGGGAAGGGCCCCACTATGGTGGTTTCCTCCCCATTTGACATAGCAATAAGGTTAAAAGCATTAAAAGAGGGGGTTTCTCTCCCCATATTTGAGATCTCAAACCATGGTTTTGCCCTCCTTGAGCAAATTCGCTCCCCTCTCTCCCTTGTGACACTTATCTAGCAAGCAAAGAGCCTCTCTCTTTCATTTTTCCTATTTAAGGAGGCTTCCCCTTCTTATTTGAGTTACAATCTCTCATGCTCTCACTCTCTTGCTCTCTCTTGCTTCCATTTTGTTCTCATTCTTTGAGAGTACTGTAATTTCCAACCATTGGGCATTTTTAATAAAAGCTTTGGAGGAGATCTTGTGTTGTTTGGTGGTGACTTGCTCCCGTTTTCTCAAGTTTTTTCAAGTACAAGCGAGGCCAAAGAGACAAACTGTTTTGCCTTGGTAAGATCTTTTTAGTTTGTGTAGATCTTATGAGTTTTTCTCTCCTGCATTCAAGAACTTCAAACATTTCTTGGTTGAATAGTTTGATTTCATTAATCATTGTGAGAATCTCACATCTCTTTGTGTTTGTTTAGCTTATCTTTCAAGTTGCAGGTTATCCGGATTGAAGAGTGGGATTCTTTGGTTAGATGCCCCACTTCTTCAACCATTTGAAGAGCAAAGAGCACACTAACTCCTTACTTCAAAAAAAATTCTGCATTTTTTTTTATTATTATCTCTATTTGCATCTTCAACTCTAGTTTAAATCTTCATTTTACAAGTTATTTGAAGCCATTGGTTCTATAATTTTTATTACATATCTTGAGCAAATTTTTACACTTGTATGCAAGGTGTCCCAAATTGATTTTGGGCATCTTTTACCACATTTTGCTTGCTGTTTTTTTACAGGTTTAGGGTTTTACAAGGGGAAAATCTGTCAAAATTTGGGCAGAAAATAGTGCAAGGAATCCCCAAGGTTCACCACTTCAAAACCCATTTCCTTAAAGTGGTCAAATCCTCATTCTTTTTCCCATTTTTCTTTATCTAAAGGTGCTGAAATTTTTGTCATTGTAATAAGTCCAAGAGAGTCCCTTGGACTTGATTCTTTGTCTGATTTTCAAAGTTATATTTAAGGTATATATTTTGGCCATCCCTTGCATGCAAAGGAGGTAGGGCTTTCCCACATTTGCATTGCACAGTGAAGAGGGGCTAGTGCTTGTTATTTTCCATTATTTACTTTCAATCGTTTACCCCATCTCTTCTTTAGGAAAAGAGTTGTGTGGCTAGGTTAGCATTTGTTATTCTTTGAAATTTGCCATCCATTGCATGCAAAGAAAGTTGGGCTTGCCCACCCTTGCATAGCAATTGAAGAAATGCTAGAGTAATTAGTTTTCATATCCGCATGTTTATTTTTTGCCCCATTCTTTCCATTCAGAAAGTGGATTGAGTGGCTAGGATTAGTTTATTATTTAGCTTTATTTTATTTTTGCCCACACCTTGTAAGTGATTTGGCTTTGCCATCCTTGCAATATGGTGTTGGCTAGTGTAGTTAAAACTCTTTAAAGTTTTTATTCTTTTTTTTGGAAGTAAATAAACATTGCCCCAATCTTCGCCCCGTATTCACTCCCCTTGTTGGTTGGTTCGACCCTGGGTGACAAGAAAGGGAGAAGATTTGAGTTGGCTAGATTAATAGGCTTCCAACTCTTATCTTGATAAGAAATTGAGAAACGAAAGGTTGACCTGTGGAGCTAGAGGGGTAGAGGTTGTTGGGAGCCTCGTGGCACTTAGTGTCCTCCTGTTGAGCGCCCATCAATCTTTGGGATTGATTTGTGGAGCTAGAAGGGAACCTTGTGTTCTCTTGTTGAGCACCCAATAATCTCTCTCAAATCGTAAGGGATAAGTGTTAGGGGTAGACACATTAGATAGGTTGTACTTTATTGTTTCACACATTAATTCCCCTAAGTTCAAGTGAGACCTAAAATGAGCTAAATCTTACAGGACCACTTGCAAAACACTACAGTCTCTTGTTTCATTCTCAATTTTGCTTTCAAAGCATTTTTAGTTCGAGTTATTTACATTTTCAGATCAAGTTACATTTCATGGTTACATTTTATTTAATGCAAGTTGAGTTATGTTAATGAGCAATTTATTGTATTGAATGATCTAAGTATTTGGGAAGCATTTCATTGCAAATTCTTGTCTATCTTGTATTTTTACATTATTATGTGTTGTATTTTCTAAAGCCAAATAGAATAGGCACTGGACATGAATAGTTATTTCTGTCTTTCTTGTAATTGCATTTGTTTTAATTCAAAAGCAAGGTGTGCCTGTCATTGAAAACTATTGCATCTCTGCATGGTTGCTTGTCATTAAACTTAATTTAAACCTCAATAAATTTTAACTCCCGATTAAAATCTTTAAGAAACTAAGTAAGTAGGGACTACCCCCCTTGACCTTTAGGGAGTTGGGTCTAAACGGAGGAGTTAGGAATCGAGGTGACATTGGGTTCTAAACTCATAGATGCCCTCAAGAACACACCTAGTGGTTGGGAGGCTTTTTTGTGGTTATGTGTGTTTTAGGCGGCAACAATCACCTTTAATGGGTCAGGGTTTTTTCAAATTAGACACCTAAATTTTAAGAATGGATGAAACAAAAGCAGCTCACATATGCTTTGATATACACGACTAGGGTTGATTGAGATGCAAAGCAGATATTTTGAATGTATTTCTATGGAGACGCTCTCAAGATAAATGAAGGGGACCCTTGTAGGTTCAATCCTTTTTGGTACATCAAAATCTTCCTCCATAAATCATAGGAACCAAAGCACAATGCTTGATATGTTGTGATACAGTATGATAAAAAGCAACTTGTTTCATTTTATTGAGAAAACAGAGAGATACTAATAAAAGTGATTGCTCCTACAAATTATAAGTCAATCCTCATCTCTCCCTAAAAACACTCACCTAATCTAATTAATAGTTGCGTTGTTATAACAACTGAATATATAGTAAAACTCACCTAATTCAGTTTATAGTTGAGTTGTTACAACAACTCAATGTACACAGACACTGATAGATTTATGGCTAATATGACTATTCTAAGACTAAAGCACCACATCGCAATGATGTACTAACCTATGAATTTCCCGACAACAGTTTCGTTGAAAGATTGTGCAAATCGTTTCTATCTATAAAATTAGTAGTGTTTCTGAGATGGAAGACTAGATCTATTTCACAATTAGAGATTCAAGTTCACTGCAGCTAGATTCACTTTTCCGTCTCACATGGGGTTTGTGTTACTATCAAATTTACTCATCATTTTGTGTTTGAGAACATGCATGCCATCTTAACGTTGGTTCTTGTTAGTAAACTGTTCCAATATTTTTGCATGCAAACAGTCTTGTACTTATCACTATCTAGAGATGTGAGCTGATTTGAATTTTAACATCTACATGTTAAGCATCACCATTTAGCTATCTTGTGAAAGAGGTCAAATTTCTTTACTAATCAATTTGATCTTCTGTGTTACAGCTTGCACAAAAGGAGTTACAGAAAATCAATACATTCAGAGCACCTAGAGATAAGCTTGCTTGCATTCTGAACTGTTGCCGGGTTATAAATAACTTGCTGCTTAATGCGTCCATGGCATCAAAAGAAAATCCTCCTGGTGCTGACAATTTTCTTCCAGTACTTATCTATGTGACTATCAAGGCAAGTTCTCCTTGGCAATGTGATTGTGTCTACTTTAATAAGTGATATTGAAATATGCCTGAATTCTAGCATAGTGTGAAATGCCTAATTTATTCTGCTGTTAATTCAATTTGTACTTTTTAAGGAATATTGCACCTTTTGTTTACTTAACTTAGGCCTGATGAAATTAAAAAAAATTATCACATTCACATGTTGTAAAAGTCAACTTTCAATGGCATAGTTTCTCTATTATTCCACATGCTTGTGATTGTGGTGTTGTTAGTTTAAATGAAGACTATGGCGGGTGTACTAAAGTGATTGTGTCTACTTTAATAAGTGATATTGAGATATGCCTGCATTCTAGCATAGTGTGAAATGCCTGATTTATTCTGCTGTAAATTCACTTTGTACTTTTAAGGGATATTGCACCTTTTGTTTACTTAACATAGGCCTGATGAAATTAGGAAACATTATCACATTCACATTTTTTAAAAGTCAACTTTCAATGGCATAGTTTCTCTGTCATTCCACATGCTTGTGATTCTGGTGTTGTTAGTTTAAATGAAGACTATGGTGGGTGTACTAAAGTAGTTGTCCTAATTAGCTCAGCATTGAGAAAAGCATGCAAACATTGGAAAAAGGCTATAAAATCAAACTAAGGTCTGATGGATTTTAGAAATCCAATGGATTCTAGAAAGCCAAATTTGACATAAGCATTAGCCTATTGGATTTACCTTCTCATTTCAGTGTTTGGCAGTTTGCTTTAAGAAACAGCATTTTCTTTGCCTTGCAAAACCTAAAAGCACCGATCAGCAACCAACAAGTGCTGTTTGACCTACTCTGTTTTTGCACCAAGGACAGCAATATAGAATGGCTACATGCGTAGATTGGCAACTAAGTTACGTTAGTCTATTCAATGCTACACTGTAGCAACCCTTTGTGTTGAAAGATTAGGATAAAGATATTTTCAAAATTATTAATCATTTCAAATGGATGTTTGGACTCATTTTTATTTCTATTATTAATAAGGATACCATTTAACTCTTTGTGTAAACTCAACATTTAAAATGGTACAAAATTTTAAATCTAGGAAATGGTCTATCAAATGCCCATATTTGAATTAATTATAGAAGAATAAACTTTTTAATAAAGAGATATTGGTAGATATAGTAAGCAAGAGAAATAAATATTTTTAACAATAAGAGGAACAATGGAGCTATTCATTATTAGAACACCAAAATAACATCACCAATATATTTTTAGCATAAAATAAAAAAGTTCAAATTGTGTCATTGAAATTCCTTGAATCAAATCATTATGAATAGGGTTACTACCCTATATAGTGACTTCTCCCCTTGCAAAATTATGCATAATATTATTCAACCTAAAAGACAAGCTGAGATTGAGTATTAGAATGATAGGTTCCAAGCATTGTGTAGAGAAATTTAAACTCCTAATTTGAAGACAATTTCCTGGAAACATTACAGAGAAAAACTAGTCTATCAAGTGTACATCCATCCATATAATATAATCATATAACTAGCAGCCTTGAAAAGGATGACATCAGAATATTCATGGTTGCAAGTTTCAAACACTTGTAAGTTCTGGTATCTCTTTTTTAAGGGATTCTTTGCATATGTCAAAGGGTAAGATTAAATTATAAATATCCAATAATGGAAAACAATAAGCACCGCACTGTAAACTGTTTATGATAGTCAGTGTTTACATATCTGGGTTCTACGTACATTCAATGAAAAGTGTATACCCAAACATATACTGTCAAAAAATTTCTATCAAAATTTTATTATCATTGTTATTCCAAATAATCTTGTATATAGACTTATTATTAATGGGTGAAGTAGTTAACCGGAAATATCAAAGACAATGAATGAAATGATTCAATTTCTTACATTTTGCATGCATGAGACAGTTGTCACTCATGCACCTAATTTAAGTTATAATGCTCATTTTCCTTTTTAATTTGTTTATATATTTCTTGACATTTTTACCATTACCATACACCATACTCTAATGTCTAATGTGGGGTTGTTACATACACAGATTAAACTTTTCTTCCCTTTTGCCATGGTAATAAGATAGTTATCATAATTTATTTGCTTCTCCCCATATGTTTATCACATTTACTTTAAAATACATGGTGGTCTGTAAATTAAAAAACTGGAGGTATGTTACAGTATATGAGATACTTTCAGTAATATCTTTCTACCAGTTGAGTAATAATGTAATAAAACCAAATAGTTTAGTAACTTAGTTAGAAATTTGTTATTTATTAATGAACGACTTGATAGGTCACATCATTTAATTGTGACCATTGATTTGTATAAAGCCACGTTGTACTCCTTGTAAAAAGGCATCAATTCAATAAATAAAATATATCTTTTGGAATATACATTCCAAGTTGGTATCAGAGCTCGTGGTTCCATTTAATTACTAAATATTTGAAAAAATAAAGGAAGCTCCTCGTGGGAGAGAAGAAAAAGGAAAAATAAGAAAGATAAAGTAAAAAGTAAACAAAAGAAAAGGAAAAACAAACCAGTCCATGGTTTTATAAAACTAGCCCATGGTTTTATTTTCTAATTCTCCCATCTCCAATCTCTCTTCGCAAATATCTCCCATCTCCATACTAACATCCAAAAAACAATATAAATACTAGAAAATATATTATTATCATTGATAATAATTATTGTTAAAAAAAAAAATTAAAATTTTATAATAAATTTATTATTATCATTCTTAATAATAAATTATCATTATAAAATAATATTGTAATAGCTATATATTCTCAAATCTAAAGCTCAACAAGATGAATACAAGAAATAAGGAGAGAAACCCTCCAAAGAACAAGGATGCATCCATAAAGTCAGAAGATGATCTAGTTCAAAAGAAACTGGCAAAGTTGAGCAAAAAGATGAGGACATTTGTGACCTAAAGCTCGAAATTCAGTCACTGAGAGACCAAGTAAGAGGAAGCAATAACTCACATGCAGGCCCAACCCACAATGTCGTTCACAAAGTCAAGATCGATTTACAAAGGTTCGATGGCGAAAATAATCGAGACAGGATTAGATGGATCAACAAAATCAAAAAATATTTTGAAATGTACAATACATATGGCGATGACGACAAATTGAATGTCGCAGCAGTGTACATGGATAAAGCCACTTGTGACTGGTTCTTATGGTGGGACTCAACAATGAAGGGAGGAAGACTAGTTAGAGACTGGGACACCTTAAAAAAAAAATTCTTTAAACGATTACGAGACATGGAAGAAGCGGAAATCTATAGCAAGGTCATTCGTTTACAACAAGAAGGAAGTGTGGATGAATATTTAGAAATCTATTGGTCTTGGCCACTTGTGTCCAAGATATAACTAAAGAATGACTTTTGCAAATTGCCATTGGTGGGTTGAAACAAAGTATTCAAAGCGAGATAAAATTATTAGATGTCAAAGACGTCGAACAAGCCAGTCAAAAAGTAAAATTAATTGAAGAAAATAAAAAAACACAACGTTCGTTGGTTTATATACCACCCCACCTAAAAGCAGATGGGAGAAAGGACGACAATCCATGCCGTAAGTGTAATGCCCCTAATTGTCATCCAGGACATAAGTGTAAAAATAAGAATCTATTCTTGTGCGAAAAAAGTAATACTGGTGACAATAATGATGAAGAATCAAGAGACGCACTTTCCTCCAACGCAGAGTCAGATAGCGATGAGACTAGCAAAGAGGAGGCTAACATCACACCAACGCTCTCAGTGGCTGCAATGATAGGTATCTCTTAACCCCAAACCCTCAAATTGTTTGGCCATATCAAGAACACTAAGGTGATGGGGTTGGTTGATAGTGGGAGTACACACAACTTCATAGACTCTAGGGTAGCAAAACATTTAAACATATTTATCTACCCTACCTCCAGCTTCCTACTATCGATACTAGGAAACAAGACCACACTGTGCAATGACAAATGCAATAAAGTAGAACTAGCTATAAAGGATTACAAGCCAAGATTGCCAATGTATGCAATGGCAATCAAAGGGGTTGACATTGTTTTAGGTGCACAATGGTTGGAAGCACCGGGGACAGTCGGATTAAACTTACGAGAACAATTTATATGGTTCTATGAAAATGGGAGGAAATATACGTTTTACAGCATTAACTGCCCCCCTCCCCAAATTGCCTCATCCAATAAAATGGAAAAGATGATAAAAAAGGGAGCTCAATCCTTCTTCTTACACTGCTATGCTATGGATAGGAAAGCTGACGAAAGACAAAATACTGATTCACGTGAATTAGAAGAACTCCTGGGGGAACATAGTGACATCTTCCAAAACCCTCCTCATGGTCTCTCGCCCCCACGTTCTAGGGTTCACATCATCGAGCTGATGCCAAGATCAACTCCAATTAGAAAAAAAGTCATACATACAATCTCATAGGAACAAATTAGAGATCAAATGTTTGGTGCAGGAACTATTAGATGCTGGAATAATCACACGTAGTAAGAGTCCTTTCTCTGCACTAGTCATACTCATTAGGAAAAAAGATGGATTGTATAGACCTTTGCATTGATTATTGAGCATTAAACAAAGTCACCATAAAAGATAAATTCCCAATTCCCTTTGTTGACGAACTGTTGGATGAGCTACATGGTGCAAAGTATTTTTCTAAACAAGACTTAAAATCAGGATATTACCAATCCGTATTCGAGAAGATGTCCCAAAACAACTTTCTGCACCCACGAAGGTTTATATGAATTTCGAGTGAAGCCGTTTTGATTATCCAACACTTTAACAACATTTCAAGGAGTAATGAATGACTTGTTTCGCTCATACCTAAGGAAGTTCGTGCTAGTGTTTTTTGATGATATTCTTATTTATAGTAAAAATTGGAACTCGCACCTCAAGCATTCAGAAACAATATCGAAGCTTCTAGAAGAAAACAAATTTTATGTTAACAAATCAAAATATAGTTTCGGGCAAAAAGAAATAGAATTTTTGGGGCACATTGTCTCAGTCGATGACATTAAGGTCGATCCCAAAAAAATTATGGCGATCACAGAGTGGCCGTCCCCCATGTCAATTAGATCGTTAAGATGATTTCTGGGTCTAACAGGTTATTATAGAGGATTTGTTTGCAACTACGCCCAAATTGTAGCACCCCTAACATCACTTTTAAAATAGGGATGCTTTCAGATGGGATAAGGATGTAGAAACTTGTTTTAAACTAAGTCACCTGACACGGGGACACGTGACACGAAGGACACAGGGATTCGAGGTGTCCGACACGGGCACGGTGACCCCGGAATCAGGACACGTAGGATACGTTTTATATACATATATATATTTTTTTAAAATATATATTAAAA
>LPNX010182988.1:417553-443680 GCA_001517045.1 Pseudotsuga menziesii
CCATTAACCCGGAAATATGTGCTCTTGAACTCATGGTTGCAAAAATTGCATCTCCAAGACACATTGCCTCCCCCACCAAGCTTTGCCTCGGGCCCATCTTTCCTTGTCACATACTTCCACAAAGGGTATTTTTTTTCTTGGGCTTGTTGTCTTGCTAAAACAGGGTTATATGGAGTATGAGCTCCACTAGCAGCCGATGGAGCACTTGACGGAGGAGGAGAATCGGTTGTGCTTGGTGGAATAGGAGGGGAGGCCCTAGATGGTGCATTTCTCCCTTTCCTTTGACCCCTACCTCCTCCCCTAGCTGATTGAGACATTCCTTTTCTTGTGTGATGGTTGAGCTTGCAATCCTCTCCACAAATCCGCCGGAATGCACTTGGAACCGCTTGGAAACAATGGATAGCCTTCAAATCCTCTTCAAATCTCCTTCACCTGCACATAAAACACACTCTCAATGCTTTGCTTCCTTCCAAATGACAAATAAAAAGACAAAAAATCGATTTTAAGTGAACCGGACTGTCTTTTTTGGGCCGTTACATGTCCTGTTTTTTGGGTACGTGTCCGATTTTCGGGACGCGATGGAAATTCGTGTCCGATTCGTGCTTGAGGTCGTGTCCCATATTCGGATTCGTCTGAAGATCGAATCCCTCTCGTGTCGGACACGAATCGTGTCCGATTCGTTCCCCACGGGACACGAGGGGGGGGTACAGCGAATCCGGTTTCACAGGTTTTAAACAATTAAAAATCCTAATGGCATCCACACCAGTATTAACAACTCCTGATTTTACGAAGACATTCATCCTTGAATGTGATGCTACAGGGACAGGCTTAGGAGTTGTTCTCATGTAAGATAAACATCCCATTGCTTTTGAAAGCTGAAAGCTAAAACCGAGTGAGCAAACAAAATCCACATACGACAAGGAAATGTTGGCAATAATGCATTCCCTTGTTAAATGGAAGCAATATTTGTTCGGGGCAAAATTTCTTGTTAAAACATACCACAATAGCCCGAAGTATTTTCTAACTCAAAAAAATCCCTCTCTCGAACAACAGAAATGGGTAAGCAAAATCCAAGTCTTTGATTTTGACATTTTGTATAAAAAAGGTAAGGAGATTAGGGTTGCAGACAACTGATTAAGAAAACATGAGAGTGATGCCTCACTATGTGCCATATCCATAGTTGTTCCTGAATGGATTTCAGAAGTCCAAATTGAGTATGTGAAAGCCCCAGAGACGGAAGCTAATTGAAGAAGTTGAAACAACAAAGCAACAAACTCCAAATATTCATGGGAAAAAGACATACTATGGTACAAACAAAGAATATATTTACCCAGTTCATCAAAATTCAAAACTCAAGTCTTAAAAGAGAACCACCTGTTTTTGGGGTTGTCTTTTATACATCTTATACAGAGGAAGTTTTGCTGGGTTTTCTTCCCCTTGAGGGTTTCCCAGGACAAATGCTGTGTCTATCTTATGATTGTGTTTCTATCAGTGATTTTGGATATGCTGCTGCCTTGATTTTGAATTGAACACTATTGAATCTAGTATAGCATATGAAATCTTAACATGGTATCAGAGCTAACCTGATTAGAGTAGCTTTCACAAGGTGAAATTCTCTCTCCTCCCTCTCCGAAAGAAATTAGGGTTTCTGCAAAAGTTGGAGAAGATCTACTTGCATAGAAAGTTGCGCCCTCCTAGAGCGCATCTATTGAGCCCTAGATCGAAGTTTTTGGGTGGTTGGATCTCCGGGAAAGCCAAAACCTAGTTTGGCAGTGAACCAGAAAATTGTAGTGAAACAGAACCAGAATTTTTGCAATGTTGCAACCTCGCAAGTAGGATTTGAAGACTGAAGATTTGGGATCTCTAGAAAGTAGTTGGATCAAACAACTCGCCTCCTTCAAGCGCATCTACTAGTAAGGTTAATCTCCTGTTTTGATAAATTTAATTTTTGAGTGACCTACTGGACAAGATGGCCCCAAGCACTAAGCTTGAGGACAAATTGTAAGGCCTAGAAAACTTCCCGGCTTGGAAGTATAAGACTGGTCTCATTCTGAAAGAGAATGGCCTTGAGAAGTACATCAAGGATGAGATTGCAGAACCTGAAGAAGATGAAGCTAAGGAGAAGCATGAAGAAGACCTAATCAAGGCAATGAGGATCATCCTTGATTCTAATAAGGATCACTTGATCCCTCAAGTGTCATCTAAGGAGACACCTAAGCAAATGTATGATGCACTTTCTAGAATGTATGAGGGAAGGAACATCAACAAAAAGATGAACCTGAGAGCTCAACTGAAGGGCACCAAGACGATCAAAGGAGAATCTATTCAAGATCACTTCACAAGGGTCTCCAATTCAAAGAGAAACTAAGTGCTATTGGAGACACCCTTGATGAGGATGAATTAGTTATGACTACTCTCAATGGCCTCACTAGACCTTGGGACTCATTCATCCAGACTCTGTGTGCCAGAAAAGAAAGCATGAAGTTTGACATAGTATGGGAAGATTGCATACAAGACAAAGCTAGAGTAGCTAATAGAGAAGCTCTCCTCAGAGAAGATGATCAGGTTCTAGCTACCCATACTAAAGGAAGAAAACAATCAAACTTCAAGAAGAGCAATCATAAGCCTTCAAAGAAAAAATTCTAGAAGAAGAAGAAGGATTACTCAAAGTATCAATGATACCATTGTCATAAGATAGGACATCTTGCTAGAGAATGTCCATCACCAAAGAACAACAACAACAACAACAACAAAAGGCATCATGCTCATCTAGCTGAAGATGAGGATGAAGAAAGACCTCGAAAGAAAACTAGAGGTGAAGATGTAGAAGAATATGTGTTATTCTTTGCACTGTGGGTCTGTAACACCTGGAGAAGATGCATGGCTTATTGATAGTGGTGCCTCTAAGGACATGACAGGAAAGAAGACAACTATGTCAAGACTTGAAGAGAAGAACTCTCCCCAGAAGGTATCATTGGGAGATGACTATCAATATGCCATCAAAGGTATTGGTGAATCAAGCTACAAGCTTGAATTTGGGACTTCCATGAAGATGAAGGAAGTACTGTATGGACCAGGTTTGAAAAAGAACCTACTTTCCATCTCAGCTCTAGATAAGAAAGGATATAGAGTTTTTTTTATAGATGGACAAGTACTTATGTGGTCCAAAGGAAAGACACTTGAAGATGCTGTAGTCATTGGAGAAGAAGAAGGAGGACTGTACAAGCTCAAAGGACATCTAGAGACAACCCTTGTCCATGAGACTACCAACTCAAGTGAACTGTGGCATAGGAGACTTGCTCACATCAACTACAAAGCATTGCCCTATGTGAGCAAGGTGGTAACAGGGTTACCAGATTTAAAGATCGAACATGAGGGAACCTGCAAGGGATGTGCACAAGGAAAGAACATCAAGAAACCCTTTCTGAAAAGTGACACAATGATTAAAGGTACATTGGAACTAATCCATTCTGATGTATGTGGTCTTATGCCCTCCATATCCTTGAGTGGATATGAGTACTATGTCACATTTATTGATGGCTATTCAAGAAAGACTTGGATATACTTCTTGAAGAATAAGAGTGAAGTGTTTGGGAAATTCAAGGAATTCAAAGCCTTGATAGAGAACCACTTAGAAAAGAGAATCAAGACACTGAGATCAGATAATGGTGGAGAATACACTTTAAAGGAATTTGAAGCATTTTATAAGGAGGTAGGAATCAAGAGGGAACTAACCACTCCCTATAATCCCCAACAAAATGGTGATGCAGAAAGAAAGAATTGAACTATTATGGAAGTAGTAAAGACCATGATTCATGACCAAGACCTCCCTATGCACCTATGGGTTGAAGTTGCAAGAACAACAGTATATGTGCAAAATAGATTATCTCACAATGCTCTTGGATTCAAGACTCCTGAAGAGATGTATACCGGAAAGAAACCTGAAGTAAGCCATCTCAAAATATTGTTAGGATATTTAGACACTTAGGAGTTAGTTAAGATCAACTTGTGTAATATATCTGTTAGGTAAAAGTGTTTCTTTAGTATGCATTAGTATGCATTTGTAAATATTCTAATCCAACGGTCACGATATGTTCTAGACAGAGTAATTCGACGGTTCAACTTCTCTTAGATCATACCTACCATTGATCCATGGCTTAACACCCGATTGGTCTATGATCTCTATTTAAAGAGCATAGAGGGTCCTTGGTTAGTTGATCGATTATGAGAAGCTCATGTAACTTTCTTTCATTTGCATAATAAATTGCTCCAAGTAGCTATTTCGCTGGGGCCGTGGACTGTTTCCCTCTCGAGGGTTTTAACCACGTGACAAACATCGGTGTGTTGATCTGTGATCTATTTGTGTGAAGCGGTTGCTCAAGGTGTTCGGTCTTTTGGGAGTACCCTGTGTACCCGAACATGGTATCAGAGCGTTTATGAAGAGCCGCTTTCGGTTTTGATCAAGATCTGAAATCGGTGTTGCCGAAACTTTGAAAGGGTTTCTGGTTCTAGATTTTCTGTGCATTTGTGGCCTGTGGGAGTTGTTCCATTGCGTCCGGAGCGCCGTTTCCATTGGGAAATAGTTTTCGTTTCATCAAAAACTATTTCCGTTTGTTCCAGAAACACCCATTTCGCCAAATCTGAAGGTATAATGTTACAGTGACGGATTTGTTTTATTTTTTTTAAATCTCTCATATTTTATCAGTTTTATTACTAGATCTTTATTGTTTTAGTCTCGGACTGTTGCATTCCTTGGCTGCGTATGCTCTTTGCCGTGCACCTTGCGCGATCGCGGCGAATCGGAAACAGAAAGGGAAAGTTTTTTTTTCTTGTCTTCTCGGCTACGTATGCTCTTTGCCGTGCACCTTGTGCTATCACGACAAATCAGAAATGGCGAGAAAACTTGAAAACGTAGACTTTCCGGGTAAGCGAACCAAGATCTAACCCCTTTGTGTGGAAAAAGTATTTTTTGTTTTTGTTTTTCGTTTTTTTTTGTGATTTGCAGAAAAAAAAGACAAGCACGGAGAACGAGAGAGAAGAGTAAAAAAAAAAAAGCCCCCTTCCTCTTTCCATTCTTTTACGTACCTTTTAAACTTAGCTCACTTGGTCCAAAGTTGTTTTATTCCTTAATAGGTCTTGAGTTCAAGTCTTATTAAGCTATTTTTTAGTGCATGCAATTTCTGTTTTCAAGTTACTTTATTGTAAAAGTGCATTTCACATAAATAAAATAAAATAAAAAGTGAGTCAGTTAAGTCTTTTAATTTATTGCCGCACTATTTAAAAGTAACATTATTGTAAAAGTGAACCTCACTTTTTCTACAAAAGTGATTCACTTCAAAGCAACTTTATTGTAAAGTGATTGTCAAAGGTTGATCTTGGGAAGAGGGTGGTTCTTTTTTTTAGTTGGTCAAGTTAATATCTACCATGTCACTATTGGGGACATCTTCAACATTTTCTTTGATTAAGCATAACTTCATAATCCAAAATCAGTTTTCAGTGCCATTTTTTTTAAAACCGCATATTTTTTCGAGCTCTTTGCATCCAGACAGTTCTTTTTTGTTCTTTCAGCCATTAATTTACAGTATGGCCGCCCCTTGTGATATTATACTTATAAGTTCTAACTATTTCTCATGGAAATCTCGTATGGAGGATGTTCTGCGAAGTAGAGGACTTTTCAGGATAACCTCAGGGAAAGAAACAGAACCCATTGATGATGATAAGAAAATTAAATGGGCAAATAGATGTGATGAAGCTCGTGGATTGATTGGGATGTCAATCTCTACTGATTTGCGATTCCACATATCTGGAATTGATGAACCCGATCTCACTTGGGAAAAGTTGGAATCTGTGTTTGGTAAACACAATGAAATTCGGGGTCATCAACTTGAGAATGAGTTGCTTTCCTTGAATCGAAATGATTTTTCATGCATTCAAGACTATTTATCTAAGTATAAAACTCTTAGACTCATGATGTGCAGAATGCAAGATTAAGAAATAAGACAAACAATGTATTTAGCATATTCTTTCCAAACTTGGACCTCCATATTCTGTTTTTGTATCTACATTTTACTCCATGAAAGAATCCTTGACTGCAGCTAGCTATCAAGAGCCTAGCCTTGAATCCTTTTGTTATTCTTTAATTAGAGAGGAAGATAAGCTCATTTATCTTGGAATAATTAACAATGCAGATATATCTGGGAAAGCCTTATTGTCTCGACAGAAAGAAAAGTCCAAGCCTCCCAAGAAACAGAATTTTCGCAATAATAAGCCAAACAACAAGGGTCCCAAACCCTCTCAGTTAGCTCCTTCTTTAAAAAATGACAAAGGATCCAAGCCAAAAGGAAAGAAAACTGAGTGTCATTGCAATTTTTGTGGGAAAGATAATCATGATGAATCTAAGTGTTTTAAGAAGATGGCAGCTTTAGAAGCAACAATGAAGAAGCACCACATCAGCCTAGATTCATCTTCAGAATCTACCTCTCATGGACATGCACTTTGTGCTTCTGGTTACTCTTATACTGCATCTTCTTCTTCTACTTCAATTGAATGGCTCATTGATTCTGGAGCATCTTATCATATGGCTAAGGATTAAGCTATATTTTCTACTATGCATGAATGTAACACCAAACAAATATTTGTTGGTGATGATAGATCTCTAAGTGTTGTAGGATCTGGAACAGTTCCAGTAGAAAACGGTCATTTCAGTGATGTACATGTGTTCCAAAAATTTCTTGCAATTTGTTATCAGTCTATCAAATTACTCATTCAGGTGAAGGTAAAACGGTGACGTTTACACCTCACCAAGTTGTAATCAAGGATTTTAAAAATCCTCAAAATGTCCTTGCTACTGGAACTGTTGATGATATTATCAGGTTGTACAAATTTAACAACTTTGGGTCATCACCTTTTCCTTCAGTTTTTGTTGCTTATAGTGATAACTTGAGCAAACTTTGTCATGAGCGATTTGGTCACTTAAATTATCGCTCATTGCAACAACTATGTAAAGACAATATGGCGACTGGTCTTCCGATGGTATCTTGCAAGGATGGTGTTTGTTTCAGTTGTGTACTCAGAAAACATCATCGGCACAATTTTGACAAACGTGCCTCTTGGCATGCCTCGGTTCCCTTGGAGCTTGTGCATAGTGACTTGTGTGGCCCTCTTCCATCTGCTTCCTTTTCTGGTTTCAAATATTTCTTAACTTTCATTGATGAGTACTCCAGACGCACTTGGGTTTACTTCCTAAAACTTAAGAGCGAAGTATTTAACATGTTCTTGGCCTACAAGGCCCTTGTTGAAAAACAATCTGGTCATCAAATTATTAAGTTAAGATCTGACAATGGAGGAGAAAATGTTAACAACAAGTTCACTACTTTTTGCACTGAACAAAGAATCCAACAACAACACACTCTTCCATATACACCACAACAAAATGGTGTAGCTGAACGGAAGAACCGCACTTTAAAAGAAATGGCTAATTGTATGATCCAATCTAAGGGATCAAGTCTTCAATATTTGGCTGAGGCCATAAATTGTGCAAATTACATAGTTAATCGCACACCACTAAAGTTTTACAAGGTATAACACCGAAAGAAGCATGGAGTAAAATTAAACTAGATGTAAGTCACTTTCGTGTGTTTGGTTGTGAAGCATGGGTTCACATTTCAGATGAAAAACAGAAAGCATTGCAGCCTAAAAGTGAAAAGTGCATATTTGTTGGATATTCTGAAGATGTAAAAGGTTATAGACTTCTTCAACCCCATTCACATGATATAATCATTAGAAGAGATGTTAAATTTGATGAAAATCTCTTGGCCTGCGAGCCTAACTTGGAGGGTGTGCCATCTTTGGCCTGCGATCCTGATTCGGCGATTCTGCCTTCTTCTTATTCTTCTTCCAACTTCCTTGACAGGTTTCCAACTCCAGTTTCTGATGATGACAGTGAGGATGAAAATCCACCTCCGCCTGCTCATGTTCCTCACATTGCACCAGCACCAATGCCTCCTCGATGTGTCCATTCAACATCTGAAGTAGCTGGTGGACTTGCCGGTGATCCTAGAGATCAACGTCGAACACGTTCTCAGTTTCAGCGAGCCTCTTCTCTTTTGGCTCAAGTTTCCGAGAATCATGATCCAGAAACTTTTGCAGAAGCTTTAGGAAATCCAGATTGGGATGCAGCGATGGATGAAGAATATCGTTCCTTAATGGCGAATGATATTTGGGATCTTGTTCCTCTTCCGAAAGGAAGAAAACTTGCCAGATTTAAATGGGTCTACAGAATTAAGTATGCATCCGATGGAAGTGTTGAAAGACTTAAGGCAAGGTTAGTTGCCAAAGGTTTTTCCCAATTTGAAGGGATTGACTACAATGAAACCTTTGCCCTGTAGCAAAAATGAACTCTATCCGCCTTGTTCTTTCCCTTGCAGCCTTACATAACTGGGAAGTCCATCAAATGGATGTCAAGTCTGCCTTCTTACATGGTGATTTACATGAGGAAATTTACATGGAACAACCTCCTGGATATGTTCAGAATAACTCTAGCCTTGTTTGTCTCCTTAAGAAATCCTTATATGGCCTTAAGCAAGCTCCTAGAGCTTGGTATGCCAAAATGGATAGCTTTCTCCTTGACAGAGGTTTTTCTAGATGCCATTCTGACCCCAATGTGTATACCAAGAAAGTAGGAAACCATCTCATCATACTTGTTCTTTATGTTGATGATCTTATCCTTACTGGTAGTGACCCTAAACTTATAACCCATGTGAAATCCAGTCCTAAGCAAAATTTTGAAATGTCAGACTTAGGACATCTGCATTATTTTCTTGGTCTCCAAGTCTTGCAAACCAAAGAAAAAATCTTTCTTTCCCGTCTAAGTATGCTTGTGACCTTCTTCGTCGCTTCCACATGGAAGATTGTAAATCAGCCCCTTCTCCCTTCCAGTCTGGAGTCAAACTTTTTGCCACTTGTACTTCCCCTGAAGTAGATGCCACCTTGTATCGTCAGCTTGTTGGTAGTCTTTTATACTTAACTCATTCCTGTCCTAACCTTTCCTTTGCCGTTGGTCGTGTTGCCCGTTATATGCAAACTCATCATGAAAGTCACTGAAAAGCAGCAAAAAGAATACTTCGATATATTCGAGGTACAATTCAGTTTGGGATTCATTACAGTACAGGGGGGAAACCTTTGTTGGTTGGTTTCACTGATTTAGATTGGGTCGGTGATCCTGATGATTGAAAGTCTACTGCAGGTTATGTTTTTAGTTTGGGATCTGGACTTGTCACTTGGGCTTGTAAGAAACAACAAGCTCTTGCTCTTTCTTCAGCAGAAGCAGAATATCGAGCCGCAGTTAATGCCAGTCAGGAATCTTTATGGCTTCGACAGATCCTTTCAGAGTTTGGATTCGAGCAGCAGCAGCCTACTCCACTTTGGTGCGACAATCAAAGTGCCATCAAGCTTGCCAAAGATCCAGTTTTACATCAACGCAGCAAACACATTGAGCTACACATGCACTTCATCAGAAATCTTGTTCTTGATCGTGTTCTTGAAATGCTCTGTTGCCCTACAGATGATCAAGTTGCAGACATCTTCACCAAGTCTCTTACAGAAGCGAAGTTTTCTAAACTTTGATCTATGTTAGGAGTTCAGGAATGTGTCCTTAAGGGGGGATAGGCTCTAATGCCTCATTCCTTCTCTTAATAGTGTCACTTTTGTAAATCCTTCAATCCTATCGCAAGTTGTTCTTAAGGGGGGATGTTAAGATATTTAGACACTTAGGAGTTAGTTAAGATCAACTTGTGTAATATATCCGTTAGATAAAAGTGTGTTTCTTTAACATGCATTTGCAAATATTTTAATCCGACGGTCATGATATGTTCTAGACATAGAGTGATCCGACAGTCACGATATGTTTTAGATATAGAGTGATCCGACGGTTCAACTTCTCTTAATCATACCTACCATTGATCTGTGGCTTAACACCCGATTGGTTTATGATCTCTATTTAAAGAGCATAGAGGGTCCTTGGCTAGTTGATCGATTATGAGAAGCTCATGTAACTTTCTTTCTTTTGCATAATAAATTGCTCCAAGTAGCTATTTGGCTGGGGCCGTGGACTGTTTCCCTCTTGAGGGTTTTAACCATGTGACAAACATCGGTGTGTTGATCTGTGATCTATTTGTGTGAAGCGGTTGCTCAAGGTGTTCGGTCTTTTGGGAGTACCCTGTGTACCCGAAACAAATATTTGGCTGCTCAGTATATGTACATATTTTGAAAGAGAAGAGAACCAAATTGGATCCTTCTAGTAAGCAGGGAATATTTGTAGGACACTATGAAGTCTCCAAATCCTTCAGGATATACATTTCAGGATTCCATCATATCGAGATTAGTAGGGATGAACATTTGATGAAGAGACAACTCTTAAGAAGTCTAGAAGGTGTTAGCTTGAAGAAGTACATGAAAAGGATGTACCTTCCAGAAGGACAAAAGCTGAACCATCTCCTGAAATAGTAGCATTAGAAGATCATGACATGCTAGAGCCCCAAGAGCCCCCTTTTATGGATATCTCTCGAAAGAGAAAACCTCCTTGGGTAAGAGAAATCATAAAAAAAGCAGAAAGATATGGAGCACCAGAAGGCTCCACAAGAACCAGCAAAAGATCAAAGCCATATTCCAGTTATGTAGCTTTGATGTGTGACCTTGTAGATCAAGAACCCACCGGCGATGAGGAAGCTGCACAGAAGAAAGAATGGGTTGAAGCAATGACGAAAGAATACCAGTTGATCATGAAGAATGATGTTTGGGATATTGTTCCCAAACCAGAAAACAGGAGTGTGGTATCTTCGAAATGGGTCTACAAGATAAAACATGTTGCAGATGGAAGTATTGAAAAGTACAAAGCAAGAATTGTGGCTAGAGGATTCTCTTAGAAAGAGGGGAACGATTATGAAGAGATATTTTCTCCTGTAGCAAGGTACACTTCCATCAGAACTATCATGGCACTTGCTTCCATGATGAAGTGGGACTTACACCAAATGGATGTAAAGACAACCTTCCTTAATAGTGTGATCGAGGAAGAGGTTTACATCGAATAGCCACAAGGATTTGAAGTTGAAGTCAAAGTGACTCATGCATGCAAGTTGAAAAAGGCTTTGTATGGATTGAGGTAAGCTCCTAGAGCTTGGTATGGCAGAATAGATAGCTTCTTGACAAGCATGGGCTTTATCAAGAGTAAAGTTGATCCTAATCTTTATATGAAGATTATGGATGATGAACTAGTCATACTATTGTTGTATGTGGATATTTCTGACTGGAAATGAGAAACAAATCAAGGATTGCAAGAAGAAGCTAGCTAAAGAATTCAAGATGAAAGATCTTGGATTGATGCATTATGTCCTAGGGCTGGAAGTGTCGCAGAGCCCAGAAGGAATCTTTCTGAATCAGGGAAAGTATGCTGTAGAAATCTTGAAAAGATTTGATATGTTGGATTGTAAAGCCATGGCCACACCCATGGATGTCAACTTAAAGTTGTTGTCTGATGAGACATCCGAGCTAGTGGACATGACTCAATATAGACAGATTATTGGGTCATTAATGTATCTGACGAACATAAGGCCAGATATATGCTTTGTTGTGAACACCTTGAGTCAGCATCTAGTTAAACTTAGATGGGTTCACTTGATAGCTGCAAAGCATGTGATGAGGTGCCTAAAAGGTACGATTGATTTGGGACTATACTATGGGAGAGATCATGACTACAAATTGTATGGATATACGGATTCAAATTGGGCAAGAAGTGTCGCAGACAGAAAGAGCACCTCTGGTGAATGTTATTGTTTGGGATCCACCATGATCTCATGGTTTAGTAAGAAACAGTCCAGTGTTTCTCTTAGTACAGCTGAAGCAGAGTACATCGCAGCTTGCTTCGCTTGTTGTGAAGCGATATGGATTCGGAAGCTGATGTCAGGATTATTTGACATGGAGTTGGACACCACAGTAATTCTTTGTGACAACCAGAGTTGTATAAAGATGACAGAGAATCCGGTGTTCCATGACAAATTGAAGCACATAGAAATCTGATATTTTTATACAAGGGATATGGTACAAAAGGGAGCCATCAAGCTCCAGTATGTGAGTATCGATGAGCAAGTTGCTGATGTACTAACCAGGCCTCTATCTTGAGTGAAGTTTGAATACTTCCATGGCAAGCTTGGTGTAGTTCGAATTGACTTTCCTCACAAGGAGGAATAGTGATGGGACTACAAATGATGAAGATATGGACCTTCTTAGAAAAGGAAGATCAGGTTGAAGACATGAACCCTCCTCAGACAAAGGGGGAGCAGGTTGATAATATGAAACTTTCCAGGAAAGGGGGAGTAATGATGAGACTAACATCGATGATGGATGACAGTGATGATGATGGTCTAACATTTATTTGTGGAGGATAGTATCCTCTCTTGAGGATGGCAGGTATAACACTTTGTTCATGAGAGTGGTCCTTACTAGCTAAGGATGGCCCTGCAGATGCTACTCTCGCATGGAGAGTACCCCTATTCACTTGTGGACGATAGTATCCTCTCTTGAGGATGGCAGATATAACACTCTATGCATGAGAGTGGTCATTACTAGCTAAGGATGGCCCTGCAGATGTTACTCTCGCATGGAGAGTATCCACATACAGTTGTGGATACTGTAGATTAAACATTCGCTCAGGAGTGGTCCTAACCTCAGTGGTATGGATGCTCTACGATGAGTCCCCACGGACGACAGGACTGACATTGTGTATGCAGTTAAGATCTTCCTTGTAGACTATACTCTTGTATGGAGAGTATGCCTACATTCATATGTAGATGCCATAGAATAACACTTGCTTTGGTCCTAACCTCAGTGGTATGGATGCTCTATGATGAGTCCTCACATACGCTGTAGTATAACACTCACTTGGGAGTGGTCCTAACTTGTGTGGTATGGATGTTCTACGATGGGCCAACATTTTGTATGCAGTTGAGATCTGCTCTGCAGACTATACTCTTGCTTGGAAGAGTATGCCTACATGTAAATGTAGATATCGTAGTATAACACTCACTTGGGAGTGGTCCTAACCTGTGTGGTATGGATGGTCTACGATGAGTCCTCATGGACGATAGGGCCGACATTGGGTGCGGTTGAGATCTACACTTAGTTGTAGATGATTCAACTGATCGATTTCATGGATCATGTTGATGGAGGATTGCATCGTCCTTGGACTCAGGTCCTAAAGTGATCGGGATTGATCATCCTGCAAATAGATCATGTGTACTGTAGGTAGCGTGGCGGTAAAGGATCAAGTAGATCGAAATACAACAGAAAAGGGTCAAGTAGATCGAAGTATAGCCGCAAGGATTGAAAGAATCGAAGTACGACTGCAAACGATCGAAAGGATTGAAGTATTGCTGCAAAAGGGTTGAAAGGATCGAAGTGCTGCTACGAGGGTCAAGAATATCAGAAGGCTACTGTAGAAGATTGAAAGTGCTGCTACAAAGGATTGAGAAGATCGAAGTGTTGCTGCAAAGGTTCGAGAAGATCGAAGTGCTGCTGCAAAGGATCAGGAAGATCGAAGTGCTGCTGCAAAGGATAAAAAAGATCGAAGTGTTGCTGTAAAGGATCAAAGTACTACAAAGAATCAAGAAGATCGAAGTGCTGCTACGAAAGATCGAAAGATCGAAGCATTGTTGCAAAAAGATCAAGTGATCATGTGATGCAGAAGATGAAGAGTAACTGTTCTAGTTATTGATTGAGAAAAATTCCTATGACGTATAGATGTATTACCTCGATGGATTGTTGTAATTATTGTTTTTCTGCTCTCCCATAGTCTGTGATGATGTTGTTAGTAGAATAACCTTCTTGTTAAGGGGGAGTGTTGAAATATTGTAACTTCAAAGGATATTCTAAATGTATTTTACTGATGTAACCCAAGGGAGATGTTATTATTCCTCCGGCGGGGTGTTACGATTGTATTTGGTCAGCATAGAGTCATGAGGTAAAGCCTCCACTTCTGTTGGGTCTTTAGCACCCTAATAAATAATATGATATATTGTTTTGAGTCTTCCTAGGAGAAGTCGGCCCAGACAGTTTAGTGGGGCCGACTTGGTTGGGGTAAAAGTCAATTGACTCATTGTGTATAAATAGAGGAGTTGTGGTTCTTATTTGAACACAGACTCACTCACTTGAGTAGTGCATAGGGGAGAGAGAGAGACATAGCAGAAGGAGGAGAACACCTGTTTTTGGGGTTGTCTTTTATACATCTTATACGCAGGAAGTTTTGCTGGGTTTTCTTCCCCTTGAGTGTTTCCCAAGATAAATGCTGTGTCTATCTTGTGATTGTGTTTCTATCAGTGATTCTTGATATGCTGCTGCTTTGATTTTGAATTGAACACTATTGAATCTAGTCTAGCATATGAAATCTTAACATTCTCAGTGGCTTGTCTAGTTTGTATGCGCAGTATTCATGTTCTGACCATCCACGCCTTATCTCTTATCCCTTAACACTAATCCAATGTGCCTTACCGAGTACAATCCTCCTGTGCTTGGCAATTCACCCCTTAGCCAATTTCACCAACACCTCTGGTCCTCTTGCTTGACAATTCTCCTTTACTTGGCAAACTTCTTCCTTTGATCGCAAGCTGCTTATTTTCTCCAGAGACATCCTTTGTGCTTGGTGAATTCAGGCATAGATGAATTTCCACATTTCCATCTCTGAATTTGATTCTTCGATGGGACTCAAACCACTTTGAGGATCCAATTTCAAATCAATTTTAGGCAGCAGAAGGTAATGTTGTTGACTGTTGATTGCATATATAAGTTGAATAGTTGTGATAGTGTAAAATTTGAGGCACTGTAGCAGTGTACAGGGTGAAAAGTTGATAGGAAATACCTTCAAACACGTTGGATCAATAAGCTAGCATGGAATTTATTGCAATTACTGAATTCTGTACAGGACTAATACTAGGGGTAAGTGCATTATGTATGGGAAAATAACTGTTAGAAAGAAGCAACAAGGGAAGTCTTCAAGCATTACATGTGTCCTTGCATGCTAGAGAGACATTAAACTGGAAGCCAAATCTATTAAAGTGATTTTTCTAAGCTTTGACTTAGGAAAATACTTTATTTATTCTAATTTGATTTTGACTTTAATGGAATCACTTTATTAAATTGAAAAGTGAAATATTTAAGTGATGGCTAATCTAATCTTGGCCATTGATTCTCATAGGAGGATCTCATCCATAGATCCATAGTGAGGGTTAGAGTTTTCGCTTAGCCAATAAAGTTAAAAGGATACTTGGTGGAGAGGACACATACACAGGTACACAAGAGAGATACAGATAGAGAGAAGTCAGACGAAGGAGTTTCTAGAAAAGACGGAGGAACAGTTTCTCGACAGGTTCACCAGGCTGAGCAGAGACCGTACTGATCACACAGAGGAGCAACGTAACAACCAACAAGGGGGCCGTACAGCTGCTGTACAGTAGCGTACGGATCCGTATTGTTGACGTCATTATCAGTACGGATTCCGTACAACAAGCCGTACTGCTGACGTAGGGCCGTACAGTTGCGCAGAGTAGTTGGGTTTTGCTGCTGGGTTGCCCAGTGATTTTGCTAAGGTTTCATTCGCCAGGTTGGGTGTATTTACCTGCTGGTTGTAAAAGTTTCATATCTTGATAATATAAATTCTATATTTGACTGCTGCACCGGTTTTCCCATCTTGAGTTTTTCCAAGGGTTCCCATACCCAAAATATCTGTCTATATGTGCTGTGATGTTGTGAATATTTCTCAGTATTTTATATTCCGCTGCATACTAGTAAAGAAGTTCATGTGTGGTTTTCCAGTAACAAATTAAATATATTGTTTAACCCTAGTTGAGCTTTAAATGAAAATTTACATGGTATCAGAGCTCTGGTGAGCGAAAATCTAAGAGATTTGCAACATCAATGATAGATCATGGGCAGATTTATTGAAGACACAAACCTAGAGTTCAGATCTAGGGTTTGACAGGTACACTTCAGTATGGCTGTGTAGTTGAAAGTCGAGGATAGACTCCAGGGGGCTCAAAACTTTCCTGCATGGAAAGAAAGGATCACAAGGATCCTGGATGTCAGTGATGTAGAGGAGCACATTGTAGAAATAATAGATCAATGCTATGTGCAATGATGCTAAAAAGAAGCACAGGAAACAGATCTTACTACTAAGAATTCTCACAAGCATACACAGGAAAAATAGAGAGAAGAAAAGAGACTGAATCACATGAATGAAGAGATGAATATTGATGTGTATCCTTCCATTGAATAATTATGAATAATAGTGTACATAAATAGTACATCCCTCATAGGAAAATCGAATTGTATGGAAACAACTCATAAAGCTCAAAAAGGCCGACTTACCAAAATATAGCAAAACTCCCATAGGTGGATAAAGCACTTACTAAATCTATCAAGGACCTCACGAGTTGGCAAAAGCATGAGTGAGTTGTCAAGGAGATGGAAATAACATGCTAATCCTATAAAATGGAGAAAAACTAATGGAGGATGGGTTGGAAACAAAAGCTCCCAGTTTCCTAGTTGACTAGCTTTTATCTTATCCATAGAAAAGCAGGAAAAGCAGAAAAAGCAGAATAAAGCAGAATTTGCTGTAATGACCTGTATACTAATTCTAGATGGTCAAAAGGTGGTCAAGATCAACCCAGAATTGGAAATAAATCATTCCTAGGATATAGATGGCATGTATTGACTTTAAGGTGCAAGTGGATGCCAACTAATTAAGCTAGTGGGTGAATAATTAATCAAATAATGATTAATTATTTTATCCTAAGTTGTGAGTGGGTTTAATATATTCCTACACGCCCCTATAAGTCTGACTTTATGATGGTATGACAAAAAATATGGATGCATATGGGGCCCAGCAACAAGGCTATGGTCACCCTTTAACAATTATTATGTCCAGAAAAGTGAGGAAAGAGGCAAAACCACATGGGGAAAATCCTCCCTCAAGATAGGACAAGGCACAAAATTTGAAATAATATGTCTTCAACATATCCTTATCTTCACTTGAATCAGACTTGTTGAAGAAATCCTGCTTTAGGATGGAAGACTTGTTGAAGAAATCATGAACTCCATGATCATGTGCTGAAGTGTAGAACCTGCAAGAAGGAAGAGAAGAGACTCCTTGTATCTCATCATCTGATGAAGTAGGAGCATTATCTGAATGCTTCTTGCTGCTGTCAAACTCTGATCTGCAAACATAATCTGAAATGGAAAAGAGATCTGTGCATACTCCTTTCCAAAGAGTACAAAAGTTAAGACAATTTATTTCACACCCAATTCTCTGAATAGTTGCAAAATTGTGATGTGAATCACATGTCAATCTTCCAATCTGCTGTAGCATCTGTATATATCTGATATGAGGCTGATAAAACTCTGACATATCAGAAATATTAGCATATGGAACAGCAAAGAGGCTTCAGTGGCTCCATGAGGATATAGGGCTAGACTAGGAAAATTATGAACTGGGGAAAACTGATAGGTGTCAAAATCTGAATGATGGATGGGCTTAAGATCTGAACCATAAGTGTTTAGAACAGATCCAAACATATTTAATATCAGTCCAAATATGACTAAGGACATGGATAACCAGCCAATGAAAGATATGAAAGACTTCAAACCATGTAAGATAAATATCACTACATAAGAGACCAATGAGGAATCAAATAGTGATCTTGGGATTTGTATAGTCTTTGGATTATTCAGATGTATGGTAGATGGTATGGATGGTGGTATTATATGTGTATCAACCTGCAAATATGCTTCTAAATCAGAATCCAAAGGATCACATATAAGCATATCAATAGACTCATGGGAATACATTGGTAATGAATCCTCTGTATGAAAGGAGGAAAGAATGAGATGTTCACAATCTTCAAGAAGGCTCTGAGTATTAATGCCAAGAACAAAGAAGGATATGCTGAAGCACATGAGATCAAGTAAGGTAAGTGGTATGACACAAATAAGGCTTGATGTGGCTAAGCAAACATCCTGTAAGTCACTGGGTTGCGCACCATCAATGAGAGAGGTATGCAAGAGGTGTAAAGAATCTGACACATAGATCTCGGAATCTAAGATAGGAGATTGAGAGAACAATGAATGGGTTATAGGATCATAATCAATATCAGCAGCAGCTCCATATGTTACTTCTTTTTCATCAATAGTATCACAAAAAGAAAAATCACCTTCAAGAGACACAGAAAAAGATGGCTCTTCAATATTGGCTTCTTCATTGAAGGAGGAAGCATTTGAATGAAAGAGGGCAGCAGCAACATGAACTGTATGAGAAACTTCTTCATCATGATCAACTTCATCAGAGAATGTAGAGGCCAAGAAATCTTGAGAAAGAGAACAAGAGGAGATGCTAGGTTCTCTCCATGCTTCATCTTCAATTTCCTGCAAACCAAAAGCTTTGTCCAAAATTTTCCAAAGCTCAAATGGAAATTCAGCAGAATCTATGAGATGATATATATTTGGAGACATTCCCAAACACATAATTCCATAAGCTCTATCACAATTATTTAGCCAATCAATCTTCTCTTCATAAGACTCAGGTTCACTCAATGCACCAATGGAGACATCAAAGAGACATTGCCTCTTCAAGTATGCACTCATCTTTGGCTTCCAATCAGCATAGTTGAAAGGATATAGTAGAGGAACTTTTGAATCCATATTGAAGTTGTTGATATGCTCTAGTAGACACTCTCTGCAACCTGCAAAACAAACTAGGAGAAAATCTTGTATGCTAGACAAGTTCTTCTTCAAAGAGGGATAGGAGATTGGAAGCGCTCCTCAACTCTGTAGAACTTGATCAACCTTGTAGCTCTGATACCATGTAGAAATAATAGATCAATGCTATGTGCAATGATGCTAAAAAGAAGCACAAGAAACAAATCTTGCTACTAAGAATTCTCACAAGCATACACAGGAAAAATAGAGAGAAGAAAAGAGACGGAATCACATGAATGAAGAGATGAATATTGATGTGTATCCTTCCATTGAATAATTATGAATAATAGTGTACATAAATAGTACATCCCTCATAGGAAAATCGAATTGTATGGAAACAACTCATAAAGCTCAAAAAGGCCGACTTACCAAAATATAGCAAAACCCCCATAGGTGGATAAAGCACTTACTAAATCTATCAAGGACCTCACGAGTTGGCAAAAGCATGAGTGAGTTGTCAAGAAGATGGAAATACCATGCTAATCCTAGAAAATGGAGAAAAACTAATGGAGGATGGGTTGGAAACAAAAGCTCCCAGTTTCCTAGTTGACTAGCTTTTTATCTTATCCGTAGAAAAGCAGGAAAAGCAGAAAAAGCAGAATAAAGCAGAATCTGCTGTAATGTCCTGTATACTAATTCTGGATGGTCAAAAGGTGGTCAAGATCAACCCATAATTGGAAATAAATCATTCCTAGGATATAAATGGCATGTATTGACTTTAAGGTGCAAGTGGATGCCAACTAATTAAGCTAGTGGGTGAATAATTAATCAAATAATGATTAATTATTTTATCCTAAGTTGTGAGTGGGTTTAATATATTCCTACACACATTGGCTCCACAAGGGTTGCGCCCAAAGATTCGACAAAGTTGGTACCTTGGAAGAAGATTGACTCCCGAGCCATGTTGATTATCCTGGATGGAGTGAAGGACCACATAGTCCCTCATCTTTTCGGGAAGAAGACCACATCTGAGATGTGGAAGGCTTTGGAAAGTCTGTACCAGAGCAAGAACGAGAACCGTAAGATGGTGTTGCAAGAGATAATTCATAGTACCAGGATGGCCAAGGGAGGAGTGGTGCCTTATCTCACAAGGCTCACACAGATCATAAACAAGCTTGGAGCTGTTGGCTCTAAGACTGAGGATGAGGAGCTAGTTTTTATAGCCCTTAATGGTTTCTCTAAGCCATGGGACACCTTTGTCAAGTGTGTTGTGGCGAGGGAGAAGCTCCCTGATTGGTAGAGATTGTGGGATGACTTTGTGCAGGAGGAGACCCGCATGGGTCAAGGATCAGGCTCATCCAGCAGTGCCCCATAGATCGTGGATGCAGAGCTTCTAGCCCTAACAGGGAAGAGCAAGGGTAAGGCAAAGAGGAAGAAGGGTGGTAAGAAGAACCTTGACATGTCAAAGGTCAAATGTTTTATCTGACACAAGCAGGGACACTTTGCCTCCTAGTGCCCAGACAGGAAGAAGAAAAGCAATACCCAGATGTTCGGATCTGCAGAGGTGGAGGAGTTCAATAGAAACTTCGATGAGGAGTTTTGCTTGATAGCTTGCATGGAAAGCACCACAGGTAGCAGTATTTGGTACATCGATAGTGGAGCATCTAGTCATATGACTGGACATAAAAGGTTCTTCAAGGATTTGCAGGAGGGTGGTACAAGTATCCATGTTGAGCTAGGTGATGATGCGCGTTATCAGGCACAGGGAGTTGGCATTGTTTCCTTTCAGAGGGAGTTTGGCAAACCCCTCAGTTTTGCTGATGTGTTATATGTTGCAGTGTTGACCAAGAACCTCATATCAGTCTCCACTTTGGAGGACAAGGGATTTCAGGTGAGGTTTCGAGACCATAGAGTGTATATCAGGCCCAAGGGGTTAGATAGGAGCTTGGATTGGGTGATTGGGATTAGGAGCGGGAAGGTGTATAGACTACACTTTCAGCCTACAAAGGCTCTAGTCAGCAACGACAATAGTCAGGGTGAGTTGTGGCATAGGAGGATGGCACACTTACACCATGGAGCATTGAGGCACTTGAGACAGGCAGTCATTGGAGTTCCTCAGGTATAGGAGGAGAAGCTTAACCACTGCAAGGGTTGTGCATTGGGGAAGAACATCAGGAAGCCTTTCGCACAGAGTGAGCACAAGTCTAAGGAGCCCTTGGACTTAGTGCATTCAGATGTTTGCGGACCTATTAGTGTCCAATCTTTTAGTGGTTACAGTTACTGTGTCACCTTCATTGATGACTATTCCAGGAAGACCTGGATCTATTTCCTGAAGGCCAAGTCAGAAGTCTTTGAGAGGTTTTGGGAGTTCAAGACTCTCGTTGAGAACTAAACAGGAAGGAAGATTCGTGTTTTGAGAACAGACAATGGGAGAGAGTACACCTCCAATGAGTTCTTGGAGTATTGTTTGGCAGAGGGGATCAAGAAGGAGCACACTGTGCCTCAAACCCCACACAGAATGGAGTGGAGGAGAGAAAGAATAGGACTATGGTAGGAGCAGCCAAGGCCATGCTATTTGATCAGGGATTACCACTATTCCTTTGGGCTGAGGCATACAGGACTGCAGTGTACATTCATAACATGTGTCCCCACACAATTTTGGGAGGAAGACACCCGAAGAGGTCTTCACAAGCACTCGACTAGATGTGAGTCACATTCGCATATTTGTTTGACAGTGTCTACTATTGTCACATTCATGCTGACACTAGGAAGAAGTCGAACCCTTCTGGAGAGAAGGGGTTACTTGTTGGATACAACGAGACTTCAAAGGCATACGAAGTATACATTCCTGTTCGCAAGAGGATCATTGTGAGCAAGGATGTCTAGTTTGATGAGGACAGGGCCTCGCAGAGATCTATGGACTTAGCAATAGAGCAGCTATCGGCACAAGATTCAGGGGTCAAGTTGGAGGAGCTAGATGTATAGGTACAGGTACAAACACTGGGCACATGTTCTGGTAGTTAGAGGGAGTCAGGTGGATAGGATCCTTAAGTCATTGACTTGGAGGATGAGCTGCAGCAGGAGTCATATATCTAGCAGCCGCAACAGATAGACACTAGGCCAAGTCCTAAGTGGTTTAGGTCCATAGTTCAGGATTCTAGGCAGGTGGATCCTCCATAGAGCTCCATGAGATGGAGCAAACCACTAGAGAGACTCAGTTATATGGCACTGATGATAGAGTTGATTAACTATGAACCTTCCAACTTTGAGGAGGCTGCACAACATGATGTGTGGCAGGTGGCTATGGTTGAGGAGTTTGACTCCATCATGAAAAACCAGGTACGGGAGGTTGTGCCAAGGCCACAAGGGAAAAAGGTGGTGGGATCCAGATGGATCTACAAGGTGAAGCATGCAGCAGATGGAAGCGTGGAGAATTATAAGGCGTGCTTATTGACAAAGGGGGTTTCATAGAAGGAAGGTATTGACTATGAGGATACCTTCACCCCTATTTCCAGGCATTCTTCTATTCAGACCATTATCTCTTTAGAAGCAGAGATGGGTTGGCGTGTCCATTAGATGGATGTCAAGACTTCCTTCCTCAACGGAGTGATAGAGGAGGAGGTATACATTGAGTAGCTAGAGGGGTTTGATATGGAGAATAGGGAGACGCATGTATGCAGGTTGCAGAGATCTCTTTATGGGTTCAAGTAGGCACCTCGAACATGGTACTCGAGGATAGACAACTCTTTACGGGAGATGGGATTTCAGCAGAGTGAGGCTGTTCACAACATGTACTTCTTGACAGGTGAGGTGCCTCTTATACTGGTCCTATATGTTGATGATCTCTTTCTTACAGGAGATGAGAGGTTGATTGGTGACTGCAAGTCTAACCTTTGCAGTTGAGTTTGAGATGAAAGACCTTTGGTTGATGCATTACTTCCTAGGCTTGGAAGTTTGGTAGAGAAACAGGTGCTTCTTCATTGGACAAGGGAAGTACGCAGTAGAGATCTTGAAGAGATTCAAGATGGTGGATTGCAAGCCCATGGCCATACCTCTAATTTCCAACTGGAGGAAGATTGATGCATCAGGGTTAGATGGATTTGATCCTACCTTGTATCGTCATCTTATCAGATCGCTTATGTATTTGGTCAGCACACGACCAAACATCAGCTTTACAGTCAACTCTTTGAGCCAGTTCATGGTGGACCCTCAGAGAGTGGATTGGATGGCTGCGAAGCACATACTTCGCTACTTTAGAGGTACAGTGGAGTATGGGTTGGTTTATGAGTGCAGGTGGAGTGTACAGCTAGCAGGATTCATAGATGCTGACTGGGCAAGATGTGTAGAGTACCAGAAGAGGACTTCAAGTTGTTGCTTCAGCATTGGATTAGGGGTTGTTTCGTGGTTAAGAAGGAAGCAGAAGTCGGTTGCATTGAGCTCGGCAGAGGTTGAGTACATGGCAGTCAGTTTGGCTTCTTGTGAGGGAATGTGGTTGAGGAAGTTGCTTTCAGGGTTGTTCGAGTGTGGACTAGAGGCTATAGTAGTTCATTGTGACAATCAAAGTGGCATCAGGCTATATGAAAATCCAGTGTTCCATGACTGGAGCAAACACATAGACATTAGGTACCACTTCTTGAGAGACTGTGTTCAAAGAGGAACCATTCGGTTGGAGTACATACAGACAGATGAGCAGGTGGTGGAAATTTGTCATTTTCACCAAGGCACTTTGTAAACACAGTTTTGTGAAGTTCAGGGATAAGTTGGGGTTGCTACCGAATCCCTTCCTCGTTGAGAGGGAGTGTTAGAAAGCAGCAGCAAGGAAGGTCTTCTAGCATTGCATGTGTCCTTGCATGCTAGAGAGACATTAAACTGGAAGCCAAATCTATTAATGTGATTTTCCTAAGTTTTGATTTAGTAAAATACTTTAATTATTCTAATTTGATTTTGAATTTAATGGAATCACTTTATTAAAGTGAAAATTGAAATATTTAAGTGATGGGTAAGCTAATCTTGGTCATTGATTCTCACCAGAGGATCTCATCCATAGATCCATAGTGAGGGTTAGGGTTTTCGCTTAGCCAATAAAGTTAAAAGGAGATTTGGTGGAGAGGACACATACACAGGTACACAAGAGAGATACAAACACAGAGAAGTCGGACAGAGGAGTTTCCAGAAAAGACGGAGGATCAGTTTCCCGACAGATTCACCAGGTTGAGTAGAGACTATACTGATCACGCAGAGGTGCAACGTAGCAGCCAGTAAGAGGGCTACAGTTGCTGTACAGTACCGTAGGGATCCTTACTGCCGACATCAGCATCCGTACGGATTCCATACATTAAGCCGTATTGCTAATGCAGGGCCGTACAACTGCGCATAGTAGTTGGGTTTTGTTGCTGGGTTGCCCAGTGATTTTGCTGAGGTTTCATTTGGTAGGTTGGGTGTATTTTACCTGCTGGTTGTAAAAGATCCAGATCTTGATAATATAAATTCTTTATTTGACTGCTGCACCGATTTTCCCATCTTGGGTTTTTCCGGGGGTTTCGATACCCAAAATATCTGTGTCTATATGTGATGTGATGTTGTGAATATTTCTCAATATTTTATATTCCGCTTCATACTAGTAAAGAAGTTCATGTGTGGTTTTCCAGTAACAAATTAAATATACTGTTTAGCCCTAGTTGAGCTTTAAAGGAAAATTTACAATAACTTGCTTAAGGAATCACTGGTAATCTTAATATTTTAAGGTTATTATATTTTGCTTCTGTGCTAGCTTTAAATTGCTCACATTGTTAATAGGTCTAATAAAACTTTAGGTTTGTTTGATCCAGTCACATTTCTGAGCTAGGTTCTACAAAAAAATTGTAAGGAGAAAAGCACAACCAGTTTTGTTATCTAGAGTTTTTGAGGGAAGCACATAAAAATACAAATATAAGGAATTTTTATTCAATGTTTTAAATATGTCTGTAAATTTGTATTTTAAATATAATAGAATTAATCAGAAAACAAAACCTATTAATTATGCTAAATTACTAGTAATTACTAAGTATTGTACTTGGTATAATTAGGACAACCAAGAAGAAAACTTTTATGATTGAGCTTATGCTATTGAACCCCTTTCTAATGGTAATGATCCACGACCAATCTTGATGCCTGCAATTTTGCACATGTGCACAAAGTTATCTCTGCCAAGATGTGCTTGAAGAAATTTGATAAACAATCACAAAATCTCATATAGGACTTTTATCAAACACTTGACTGCAAATTTGATCTATAATTTGTCTGAACTAAAATTTCATAAGATGAATTTATTTGATAGTTTTAAATATAAACACAAATGCACTCAACTTCAATCTGAAGAAAAATGTGATAACACATAAATTTAGGGCCATGCCCAGGGCAAAACCTCACCAGAGGAAAACCCAGAGAAAGAATTTTATTTATGAGAGAAATTAGAAATTCAACAACTCATAATTTCTACAGCATCAAAATAATTTTAGAAACCCTCATCTAAAAAAATGCATTGAAAAACGTGCCAAAATACTCACAGTTAACCCACACGTGTGAACTGTACACAGCATATTTCTCGAGATTCATGCCAAGTACGGACTGTACAGATTCTGCCAGCATTAAATGCAGAAAATTATGTCTCATAATTCGTGCCTTCTAATCTGGCTCGATTTCTGTGCATGTACGGTCAACTATAATGATTGTACGGATTTTGGTTGTACGGTCCAATGAATTGCAGATGTCTTGGGAATCGTGCCTTCAATTTGATGATTAATCTCTGTCTCATAAATCAGAAATTTCCTCTCAAGAAATTTATTTCTCTCTCTCACTCTTGTCTTCTTCTTCTTCTGATGTGATATCTCACTTTTCCCCAGACATTCTTTTATACTTTATCTCACCCAAACTACCCTAACTAACTCAACCAACTTAATCAAAGGATAAGATTAGCTTTATCTGAGGGCTCTCATTTAATGCACATATTCACTTTATTGAATACATTAAATGTACTTTTTGGGTCCCACAACTTAAAGTCACTTTAAGTTGATAAAGTACAAAGTCATTTTAATAAGAAAAAACCACACTTTACATTAAAAAGTTCTCTAGGAAAAATACAACTTATGCCCCCCCCATGTGGTATCTGTTACCACCTAAGTTATACTTAGTGGTTTTTTATCAAGTGAGCCTGGTGAATCGGACAGGGTTAACTTGTTCGGACTTCAGATTACCTGTGGAAGTACTTCTGGGAAGTGTTTGTTGTACTATATCACATGTTCATACCCCATGGATGAATTGTAATAAATGTTCTAGCATGATAGTGTCTGTAAAAGACTCGGTCTCTTAGACTTCATTTGTCAATCCGATCAGCCCAGGGTGTTTTTTCCCTTG
>LPNX010182988.1:443937-589807 GCA_001517045.1 Pseudotsuga menziesii
GACCCTCCTGGATGCTCTGTGGACTGATGTGTCGGTGTATGGGTTGATGTGTTAGCTCAATCAAGTCCTCGATTGACAAGTAGGCTCAGTTCAGCTTCAGTTCTGCATTGATTGACTCTCCATCAGCTGATTTCATCTGATTCCATGAGGAATTGCGCCCCCCCTAGGCTGGATGTCCTGTATTTTGTATATATCCTGGCTGAGGCTCCCTCTTCCAAGCTAGTTAGAGCTGGATTGAAGGGCTTGCCATTGTAATTGTGTATTGATCATCATTGTTGAAATAAAGAGAAGCTTTGGAGGCTCAATTGTGGAGTACCTTTCATGTGTGGATTATCATTATCATGCTGCATTCAAGGTGAAACTGCTATTTTTTCAATTTTTTGCACTTAAATGTTGTTTGCCTGAATGGTTATTGAAATCATAGGGATAGATCATTGTAAGTAAGCTTACTTACTTCTATTTTGCTGCATATGTTTGAATGAGCTAATACCTGTATGCTAAATAAGATTATTTGCATGCTATATCATCTACTTCTCATATGTATCTTCAGATTTAATGGTTCTGTATGCAGGATTTGTTGTGTAGCTTACAGGTTTGCCGTGACTGGAAGATCTATGGTTCAGGTTTGATTCCATTGGTTTCCAACAGAGATTGCTAAGATCGTGCCCCTCGGTGCTTCACTACCAAGTTTCCTTTGCAAATCTGCTTCAACAACAAGCACTTCTCTTCTCCTTTTCCTCCTTTAAAAATCTTAAATTTTCTTCAAACTGGTTACTATTAAGGTTCTTATTGCTCAGATCTGTCTCATTAAGAAAATTACACATAGATCTAGTTAATAAGATCCCTTCCTAAGTCTAGATCTTAGTTTTGTTTTGCATATAAAGTTACATTTTAAGAGATCTAGCTGAAATTACCATATTTTCGCAAGCATTTTAATGAAAATTTGTAGCTTGCTGTTAAGGTAGTTTCATTTGCTGTACGTTAAAATTTCATATTCTGCAATAAAAGTGCACATCTTATTGGCTGCCCAAAAGGCAAGCCAAGATCCCAAGGAAAGCCTGCTTTCCTTGGTTCCTGTTTTTCCCTTTTAACTAGTTTTCAGCTTACCTTTTTGGTTAAAAGTGAGCTGACCTAAAGGTACTTTCAGAGTGCTTTTGGGCATATTTTAGTCTAATATGCTCGCTGGTTTTTAGTAGGTTTGACAGAAAAGAAAGGAAGCTGCTGTTCGAAAGTGGCCTCAGGAGCGTTCAAATCCCCCCAGGGGTCTCCCATTTGACTAAAACCTTTAATTTTCGCACTTTGTAAGCTCTTGATTTCACTCCATATAAGGATCAAGAGGAATTATATCAGTTCTCTGATATTGTAACCGTTGTTAATAAAAATAATTTTTGAATAGGCTCTTTCGAGCCCATTCCCCATCCCCCCTGGGGGGATTTGTGTCCGTGTCCTTTTTTTTTCTTTTTCGTTCATCTTTCTTAAATCCAGCGTAGCTCTAATATGCAGGGTAGTATACTTTAATTCATTATCAGTTTCATATTCCATATTTGATATTTTAAAGTAAACTTAATACTTACCCCACGACTTCTCGATTGACCTGAAAGGGGAAAGAGATTCGTGCTAGGACTAATTAGAAAACCGAAATTGTGTATATGTTTTCTTTTCTGTCATTTGTTTTTCAGCTATTATAAAATTAACCCCTCCTCGATTCCTCGATTGAGATCCACTTGGATCGAAAGAGGGTCCTAGAGGGTTTTATTTTAAACAAGAACACCCATTGTAAAATTTACTAAAATTGACAAGACTCCGGTGTGTATGCTCTGCACTTGGCTGCGGTTCGTCCGATCAGTCAAGCTGTATCAAAGCACTTGAGTGACTAGCATAATTAGGACTCACTCTCCTAAATTAACAAACCAACAGGTGAAAATCCAACACCTAGATCAAACCATCACGGTGGCAAAATACCCAAAGGAAGTGGGAACTTCTGAAAAGTGACCTTGGGGCACCGATCTCTGTCACACCCTAACGGGTGCGTTATGAACAATAGCCCCAGAGACTCCATTCAGCCCACATATTCCTTGCGGGTAGCCATGAAGGTTTAGTTTTGGACATACTCCAAGTACTCTCGGGTATATCTGGAGTCCACCCCTTCGCCTAATTTTAATCAACTTACACCTCAAATTTAACTTAAAACATACCAAGAGGCAATCGTAAAACATTCACTCCAAGCACATGCAAGTACATTGATTTTATTTTTTGACTCCATTCTAAGGCACTGGTTATTTTCTTGCTTTATATATATATTGTGTCTCAGCATTGTGCTTTCGTGTGTTCATTTTTGTATCTTGTCATCTTTGATTGTCTATAGTTAAATTTCAAACTCCTAAGTAACTCATTCAATTTAACATCACTATACTAAGTAATTATCCTTAGTAACTTAATAGGGTCTACCCCCCTTGGCTTCGTTAGGAGTTGAGCCTAAACGGAGGAGTCAAGAACAAGGTGACAGCCTTGACTCGAGACTTGCCCCCAAGGACACACCGACTGGCTTGAAGATTTCTGCCACGTGACCCAGGTGTGTGAAAGGCGGCAACAACATCAAAATCATGGGGAAGGACCAACTGAGTTATAAAAATTAACACTCCCTCTTAACGAGGGAGGTCCTTCCAACAATGCCTGTATCTCCACCACCTGGGTCTCTGTCCTTTGAAGAAGCTCCCTCTTGCTCTAGAAATCTGACCTGGAGATCCATGTCGAAAAACAACTCTAAACTAAGAGTTGTGAGGGGAATCCTCTCTAAACCCTTGCTTCTTTTCACAACTTTCATACTGGCTGAGTCTCCTGCCAGTATAACTCTCCTCATATGAAGGTATCATATGTGCACCTGCCTCATCTTCAGATTCAGTCTCAAATAACCATCCACCTGATACTGGAAACATCACTTCTCCTTACAGAAAATAAAATCTGTCTCTTCTATTCCCAAGTAAAATTGTGGTACCAACTGGGTTCTCTACTTGATATAGAAACATTTGTCCTGTCTTGACAAATAATCCATACCCATCATCTTCCAATGACGACATAGAAAGTCTGCTAACTTTCATGCCTGGAACAAACAATACCCTGTTTACTTCAAGATTTTCTCCCATATCTATTTGGAATTTTATAGTTCCAACTCCTCTTATCTCTTCTTGAGGATTTCCAATATCTGTTTCAACAAAGTGTCCTGGAGCAATTTCTTCTCTCCTCTGAAAAACTCCATACTTTTCGGTCATATGGCTAGTTGACCCGCTGTCAACTATCCATGTGTCATGGTAATCCACTGAACTATCGATACTAGTCTCAACTGATGCCAAAGAAATTTTCTTTTCAAATTTGGCAGCAAAATCTAGTACTTCTGTTGATGCTGCTCCCTCTTTGTCTTCATCCTTCTTCTTAGGATAATTGACTAGCATAGTAGCCAAACTTGTTGCAGTTATAACAGCGAACCTTACTAAGGTCTTTCTCCCTTTTCTTCCGCCCTTTACCTTTTCCTTTGGTAAGAAGGGCTACATTTTCTTCACTGCTTTGAGTGCCATTCTAGAATGTCCCCTCCCGAGTCTCTTCTTGAACAAAGTCATCCCATAACCTTGTCCAATCAGGAAGTTTTTCTCTAGCAACTACTCCTTGCACAAATGTGTGCCATTTTGCAGTGAACCCATTAAGAGCATATCTAACAAGCTCTTCATCTTCCACTTTCTCACCAACAACACTCAGTTCATCCCTAACTTGAGAAATTTTTGTGAAATAAGTCGTTATTTTATCAACATCAGTCATCTTGGTATTCCTTAGTTTTTCTCTGAGAACCATCTTTCTATTCCGATTCTTACTTTGATAAAGAGTACATTAAGCTTTCCAAATATCAAAAGCATGTGACTTACCTGTGACATGAGGTATCACATGATCTTTTATAAAGTCCAAAAAGATTCTCTGTGCCTTGATATCTTTCTTGTCAAAAATAATCTTCAAAGCAGCATCTATGGGAACTGTGATGGTGTCAGAAGCACCAACAATATCCCATAGCTCCAACTCTATGAACAATATGGTTATGCGCTCTTTCCAAGGGTTGAAATTATCAGACCCATCCAATCTGTCTTCATATCTCAATCTTGTTGAGGTCATGACTTCAACTGATAAACTTTAACTGACCTTGACTTGAATCTTTTCTGTTCTGTATCACACAACTTAACACACCTTCTTAAGCAATCACGCTCTGATACCATGAAGAAATTTGATAAACAATCACAAAATCTCATATAGGACTTTTATCGAACACTTGACTGCAAATCTGATCTGTAACTTGTCTGAACTAAAAATTCATAAGATGAATTTATTTAATAGTTTTAAGTATAAACACCAATGCTGAGGTCATGACTTCAACTGATAAACTTTAACTGACCCTGACTTGAATCTCTTCTGTTCTGTATCACACAACTTAACACACCTTCTTCAGCGATCACGCTCTGATACCATGAAGAAATTTGATAAACAATCACAAAATCTCATATAGGACTTTTATCAAACACTTTACTGCAAATCTGATCTATAACTTGTCTGAACTAAAAATTCACAAGATGAATTTATCTAATAGTTTTAAGTATAAACACCAATGCACTCAACTTCAATCTGAAGAAAAATGTGATAACACAGAAATTTAGGGCCAAGCCCAGGGCAAAACCTCACCAGGGGAAAACCCAGAGAAAGAATTTTATTTATGAGAGAAATTAGAAATTCAACAACTCAGAATTTCTACAGCATCAAAATAATTTCAGAAACCCTCATCTGAAAAACTGCATTGAAAAACGTGCCAAAATACTCACAGTCAACTCACACGTGCGAACTGTACACAGCAGATTTCTCGAGATTCATGCCAAGTACAGACTGTAGAGATTCTGCCAGCATTAAAGCAGAAAATTCCGTCTCATAATTCATGCCTGCCAATCTGCCTTGATTTCTGTGCATGTACGGTCAACAATAGTGACTAAGGATTCTGGATGTACGGTCCAATGAATTGTAGATGTCTTGGGAATTGTGCCTTCAGTTTGATCATTAGTCTCTCTCTCATAAATCAGAAATTTCCTCTCAAGAAATTTATTTCTCTCTCTCTCACTCGTCTTCTTTTTCTTCTGATATGATATCTCTCTTTTTCCTAGACATTCTTTTATGCTTTATCTCACCCAAACTACCCTAATTAAGTCAACCAACTTAATCAAAGGATGAGATTAGCTTTATCTGAGGGCTCTAATTTAATGCACATATTCACTTTATTGAATACATTAAATGCAATTTTTGGGTCCCACAACTTTAAGTTTATAGAGTACAAAGTCACTTTAATAATATAAAAACACACTTTACATTAAAAAGTTCACTAGGAAAAGTACAACTTATGTCCCCCCATGTGACATCAAAATCATGGGGAAGGACCAACTGAGTTATAAAAACTAACAGTGCTTAGATCCTATCTCTGTCAAAGCTTATCCACCCCTAACCTTTATAAACTATTGTTTGATGGATAACAAGGATGGCATGGATTTAAGAGCATAGTAATAGTTTTTGACACAGGATGTACATGTCAGTGCTACTTTACATCCTTGTCGTAATAACTAATTACATATACACTGATGTATGGTATCACTAATTATCTATGCAAGGCTCCATGCATGCTTATAATTTCTTGTCCACTATCACTATGAATATATGCTAGGCTGGATTTCAGATATATATATGATAAATGGGTTTTCCAATAACATTAAATTATTTTTAAATTTTAATGAGCAATGTTTTTACGACGTGATTCTTTTTAGGCAGAAGCACCAAACACCCTGATAAATTATTGCCATCCTTGCATTGTTTGTTTTTCTTTTTCTTTTCTCGGAAAGACTTAGCTATTCATTAAGATGACATGCATGCATTTCTTCTTTTGAACTGATAAGATAAAATTCTTTCAAGTTGGTTTATCTTTTTTTGAACTGATAAAATAAAATTTTCTCAATTTGATTTCACTTTTAATAGTCTTTTTATGGCAACTGATTATAAGGGATTGACATTGACACTATACACAGGCGAATCCTCCTTTACTTCATTCAAATCTTTTATATATTCAACGATACAGACAACAATCACGGCTTGTGTCAGAAGCTGCCTACTACTTTACAAATTTGGTTTCTGCTGAGTCCTTCATTGCAAATTTGGATGCGGGGTCTCTTTCAATGGATAAAGAAGAATTTGAACGGAGCATGCAGGCTGCAAAGTTGTTTTCGAATGATTCATCATTAGGTGCAGACTATCATACAGGTGATTTCATGTTAGAAACAGCTTCTCCAATGACAGATGCAAATGCTCTTAAAGTACAAGAATTGAATTTACATCGAAGAGGAAAATCAGAAAGCACACTATCTCTTCATAGTGAAGAGCTTCATACTGAAATAAGTGAAGATGGCTATGGCCAGATAATGGAAACAAGTTTTCTAGCACCTAACAAAAACAATGAAGGAATAAACAACTTTGATGCAGAAAAAATGTCTGTAGTAAAGATAGAAAGCAAAGGGGCCAATGCTGTTTTGCATGCAGATCGTACTGGCCAACTTGCTAGGGAGTATCCATTTTTGTATACAAGTGCTGGGGATTTGAGGATACAAGATGTTGAATCATTGCTAAATTCTTATAAAGAACTTGTTTTGAAATATGTGTCACTTTCTAAAGCTTTCGAAGCATTATTATCACTCAAAGCGAAAGCTTCATTTGTCATCGGGAAGGCAGAATCTGATGGTTCACAGCAAGCAAGAAATCAACAGGATAAAGAAATTGAATTAGTTTCAAGCTCATCTGTATTGAATGAAGCTTGCATAGAATCCAAACATGAACATTGTGCTGAACTTTAAGACGGCGTTTTCATAAAGATGGTTTCTTTTGGGTACAGAATCAGATTATCTTGGTACTCTCCTATATACAACTGAAAAGAATCTCCCTAGTACTGAAGTACCATCCAAAGGCTCAGAAAACACTGACAGGACAATATTAGTATGCCTGAAATCAGTACCGGAAAGGATTCAAGTGGCAAGGGTGCATTGTTAGCTTTTGTTTTGGACAATGTTTAACCCAAGTCTTCAAGTTTTTCAGAGGCATCTTTCTCTGAAGTAATCTCCAACCATTAAAAGGATAGTGGGGATTCATAGAAAATGATGTGCTTTGATGTATTTTGAAATTCTTAGTGAGGGGTGGGAGGAGGAGAGTGAATGGGGGAAGGGAGCTGGGGGACGCGGTTATCCAGACCTTCTAAGTTTCTCTGGGAGATTTCATTTTAGGGAGTGTGCCTTAGTTGATAGTTTCCATGAATCCACATTCGATCAATGTGGTCTCCATGTTCTTTGCTTGATCCTGTCGTCTGAGGTGCATTTTTTTCTCACCTTTGGACTTTTGCAATATTGTTCTCTTCAGATAGATGGCATGCTCAGGTGATTGTGCAAATGATTGGATTTAGATAGTTTAGCATTCTTTTAGTAAAATTCCATCTCATTGCTCTTATGTTTCCATGCCCATTCAATGTTCTAACTCCAATAATTGACATCTAGAATCCAGCAACAGTTTACTTCAAAGTTCAAAGCAATGATTCTATTCCAGGTTTTTCATGGTCCTTTTACTACTTCACTTCTGAAGCATTGCTTTGTTGTTGTTCCATATGTTGGGTCTTACTATCTATATTTAAAGGGTTTATTTAAGTGAAAGTATATCCATGCATGACTCTTGCAATTACCTGTTTTCAGCTACTGCTGGGGCACTTTTAAGTGAAATTATCTGTTATTCATAATTATGCATGTCATCTTTTTCTTACTTGCTACAGTGACAGTAAAAATTTAACATCCCTAAGGTTCAATGTTTGGCGTTGCATTTGATTTATTAATAGCCAAAGGAACACAAGGGAGTCCCGTAGGTGTGTTTAAGGTTTGAAGCCCTTCTTTAGCAGCTATTATTTGGCCTTTATTAAGCTGTGAAAATTGCTCTCTTTATGTTCTCAACTAAACAAAACTGTTATTTAATTGCAGAAATTAAATTCTTCACATAGCAACAATCACCATATAGCTGGAAAGTAAATGGTGGAAACATTAACACAATACAAAGGTAATTACTTCTTAAAATTAGGGTTTCATTAACAAATAAAATCTTACGAGGAAATCTCCACAAACTGTCACACTAACAGCTGTAGGGTACACCCAAAAACAGATCTGCACACCTGCTGGTACGATCCACCTGTTGAAAAACAAGAAAAAGTGTCTCGTTCCTGATCTAGGCTACTTTATGGACTTGTTCATACGACTATACATACTGTTCTGTATGATTGTACAAAATCCATATGATAGGTATGAATTTGTTTGTACAACTATATGGATTCACCTATGCAGACCTGCCTGCATATTTTGGCTTGTTTCTCGACTTCAGCTCCTCTTTGATACTCCAAGCTTGCTCAACCAATGAACAAAGCAATGTTATCAGGAGCAAACCGGTCATCAAACTGGCAAAGCCCAAAAATCTGAACCAGTCTGGAACTGGAAAAAAACTAGACCAAAAAAACGGCCGATCAAAATCTACATAAAATATTCAAATTTTGTAAAAAAACATATATATTCATGTGCACCCATATGAATCCAAACCATTATACACAAATATGCAAAGTTTCTCATGTATATAGCAAGTATGGGTGCATATAGCCAAAATAGCACCAAGTGCAATTCATCCTTTAACCAAAATACATCAACAAAGAGACTTTAAATGGCTCCTAGAGTCCAAATATAAGCATAGTACTATTGAATAACTATAATTTAGTGTCTACAATCTGATCATATGGTACTACTAGTCTAGACTCTAATTGTGCATAGTAGACACCCTACAATTTTGATGAAACCTCCTAATCCAAGCATTAGAAAAAGTTAGAAAAAACTTCACATGCCTAATAAGTAATTTTGCTCTAGTGAAGGGTACATTTTTACTAAGTTCATGACAAAGGAGTTAAATAATCAACACCACCAATATTGAGGAACATAGAGGGGTTGATGCACTTGATTAAATGGTGATCCCCTACCTTCATACATGATAGAATCCAGTGGAAACATTGCAATCCTGAAACCTTGAATACTGTTAAGTTTGTTGAATTTTGAATGGGATCGAAAAATTTACTTTTTGTATATAAAGTCCGATGAGGTTGGAACCACTCTCAAACATCCCGAAACAATTATTGGTAATGTTAAAAATTTAAGTGAAATTATAGAGAATGGAAGATAAGGAGAATGCCACTTTTAATTTAAGAATTTAATATTACCATTTAATGTTACGGATGCTTACTAAATTTAGGTTTTTTGCTATTAACGCAGGCCTTTTTTGTTTTAAATAAATTAGATTTTTTATGGCAAAGAGCCATGATTGTACAATGTCGTGCAGAACCGACCAGTTCAGTACAGAGGCAACCAACTACGTGAGAAAAAGTCGGTTTCGTATTGAACCGGGCCGTTTGGTATGGAACCGACCATTTTCAGTTCGTGGCGGTGGTTTAAACCGACTGCGTGCCTAAATCGACTGGTTTTGCCAGAAGAATCGGTTTTGTTAACACTAGAACAAAGTCACGTTTCAACAAAACTTTCCTTTGAGTGAATGTGTCTTAACTCTTTATCTTGACCTACCTCTATACTTGAGCTGAAATTGTAATTTATCAAATCCCCATTTTTTTGAGATGTATGGTTGAGATTAATCTAAATCACTAGTTTTTAAAAATACACTTGATTAGACTCAAAACTAAATATAAGATTTTCACTTTATTACTAAAAGTGAATATAAAACAGATTTAACTTGAACATCTTTAGACACATTCAAACTGAACCTATGCGGAATTTCTTGTTCAACCTACATCCTTCAATGTTACTATTTGATAGCTACATAACCAAGATCACTAAAAGAAAGACAAAGCATAAAAACCACGATGATAAGCAATCATTTTCCAACCATAGACAAAGATTTTGTCTCCCCCAAGCTTGCACCTTCCAATAGAGATAAATCTTTTATAGATAGTAGTACATCCAAATAGTAGTAGCTCAAACCCCAAAAAACAGTCTCCTAGCTGCAATAACGTACTTCCTCTTGCTAGAGAAAACTTGCTTGTTGCAATGTATCCTAATGAGGAAGCGCCCCTCCTATTTATACTGTTTTCTGGGTAATTTTGACTAGGGTCGACCTAACTGCTTAACTAGGGCCGACTTGTTATTTGTGCAATATAAAATTAATGTAATTATTTATTTACTTAATTACTGGGCCGATTAGTGAGGTGATGTCTCTCACATCTACTACAACAATAATCCCTCTTAGCCAGGGAGGCATCATCAGTGTTATCAACTGAAACTCATATGGATATCAACAGTACATTGCAAGTATCTCGAAGATCTCTATCTAAGGAAGGGATTTTGACACAATCTGAGTTCGTTGAGAAGTGTCTATCAATCTTTGTGCTTCAGCTCAATCCAGTTCATCGGAGAAGATGCACTAGCTTCACAACTCTTCCTAGTACATCGGTAAGTCATACTTGCATTGGCACAACTCAAAGAGCTCACTAAGACTATCATTGCTAGTGAGTCTTCACCAAATCATGGGATATAACCTCATAACATCCATAAGGACTACAATCATATGAGGGCTCACAAGGGCCATAAATTTATGTGAGACTTTCATCGTATCTGTATGGGATACAACCCATAAATTTCCCAACCACAAGGGTTGCTATATTTGTACAACAACCAACCTTGTTTCATGCTGGGTGTACCACTATAGAGCCAATCCTTTTTCATACCGGATGCAAGATTTTATAGAGCCAGTCCTTTCTCATACTAGATATAAGATCACACATCTTCCATAAAGCCAACCATGTTTCATGCTAGATGTGAAGACCACTTATGGAGTCCACACAGGTTCATACATAATCAACTGGAGTTTGCATAGAACTCGGTTCACAAGGAACTCTGTTTGCACATAACCAAATGGAGTTCACAAGGAACTCGATTTACGTAACCAACTAGAGTTCACAAAGCACTCGATTCACGTGACCAACTGGAGTTCGCAAGGAACTCGGTTTACATAACCAATTGGAGCTCACAAAAAACTTGATTCATGTGACCAACTGGAGTTCATAAAGAACTTGGTTTATGTAACCAATTGGAGTTCACAAAGAACTCGGTTTATGTAAGCAACTGTGACTATTACTCCATCCCTAGGATGAGTCTCAAATAGTCACACATAGTCCTTGGAGACCTTGACTATGTCTCTACTCATGTGGGCATATGGAGTTATGTACCATAACTAATTGGTATCAGAGCTATGTATATCATAACCTACCAGTCTCGGAGTTAGGTATTTCAACATGACTTACCCAATGAGCTACTGAGCCATGTACCATGACTCATTGGTGTCGGAGCTATGTCTATCATAACTTACTAGTGTTGGAGCTAGGTATCACTGCATGACTCACAGGTGTCCACCCAAACCTCAGGAGTTAACACAACGTCACCGTCATAGTTCACAGGTGTTCACATCAAATTCTCACCCACAAATGTTCACCTATAACTCAACTGTTCACACATGATCACCGTCGTAGTTTACAGGTGTAGATCATTGTTCATAAGTGCTCACCTAGAACTCATGCATTCACAAAGAATCACCGTCACTGTTCACAGGTGTTCACATGGAATCACTTGTCGACAGGTGTTCACCTGGAACTCAGGTATTCACAAAGAATCACTGTCATTGTTCCCAGGTGTTCACACATAACTCATCCTTCTCTCTCAACGAGGGATGTAATCATGGAACCAATCTCCTACTCCATCACAGAGTGTCAGGGAGTAATGTAGGGTTCCATCTTGTGTCATTTAGATACTAGTGTGCATTCTTAGAATCTATTAAGGACCTGCACATATGTCAGTTAGGAGAGGCATCAAATATATCGGGGAAAACATGTATGTCCTTCCCTATTCTAGATATGAAAAAATGATAACAAATCATATCACTAAAATCATGTACTTGAGAGAGAGTATCAAGAAGTTAGTTCCTTCCCCACCCCATCTCAGGGTGTCCAAGAACCCTCCCTCTGTGCTGGAGCATTTTGCTCCATGTAGATGAGCATCCTGCTTCCTTTTTGGAGCGTCCATAAATACGATGTAAGTGCCCATCAATAATCATGCTTGATCTTCTTAGGATCTTAGTTGTGTTGTTCCTTATCTTGGGAAGACTTCATTAGGTTTCTGCCACATTATCCATAAATAGGTCAAGATCCTTATCTAAAGGACTATCTCCCTCTCTCTCCTCATAAATCGTCTAAGTAACTATTGTCCTTCAGGATCCATCTGTCATGACTCTAACTGGAAAGTAACTGCTTTCCATAAGAGACGAACAACTGTAGTATGTTCGATTTTTATCATTTAATCAATATGATCTAGGATCTTATTTGAGAGAATAACATGCACAACAATAATCACAAGAGACAAAAGACACAAAGTTTTCCTCGGGGAAACCATAAAGGAGAAAACCCTGCAACTTCCTCAGAGATAGAATGAGCACCAATAGCAAAAGTAAAACCCAAAAACACAAAGATGATCTTCGACAGTTGTTCTCTCTCTCACTTGTGCGAGCTCCTCCTCTCTCATTTATGCGTTGTAGTTGAGTGAGTGTGTGTTTAAAATAAAGAGTCTCACTCTCTATTTATACTTGTTTTCTACTTGACTTTTACTCTTACAGGGCCGACCTCACTAGGGGAGTCTAATATGACTCAACTATGGGGACTATTGCCCCGACTTACAATGGAGCGTTAACCTCAACTCAATTGTGGGGACTATTGCCTCGACTTACAACAGAGGGTTAACCTCAATGACTTTATTATATTAATGACTCTCTCGATCGGAGGAACAAACATCTCCGTCGGGGTATAATGAAATACAATAAGAAATATACAAGTGAATACATTCTGAAGTTACAAATACATCAACACTCCCTCTTAACTAGGAAGGTATTCTCTTGACACAGTTCATCAACACAAGTCTTCATTACTGGATCATCATCAAAGCTGGATCATCATCAAAGCTAGATCATCATCATTGCTCCCGCTATCTCGAGCAAATGGTGCTATCTCTCAATTCTACTCATCATAGGAAGTTCTACAGAGCCAACCCTTTTTCATGTTGGATGTAGGCCTAGCCTCCATGTAGGTCTTCATCAACAGAGCCAACCCTTTTTCATGTTGGATGTAGTGCATTGTCTTTGCAAGGACTTCCCCTACAGAGCCAGCCCTTTTTCATGTTGGATGTAGTGCCTTGCCTCTGCAAAGACTTTCCCTATTGAGCCAGCCCTTTGTCATGTTGGATGTAGTTCTCAGCACTTATATCCGACCATGGGAGGCCCATCCTTCCACCATGTCGGAAAGGCCCAACGCTTACATATGACCATGGGAGGCCCAGCCTGCCATCATGTCAGAAAGGCCTAGCACTTACATCTGACCATGGGAGGCCCAGCATGCCACCATGTCAGAAAGGGCCAACACTTGCATCTGACTATGGGAGGCTCAACCTGCCACCATGTCGGAAAGGCCTAACACTTACATTCGACCATGGGAGGCATATCCTGCCACCATGTCGGAAAGGCTCAACACTTACATCTGACCATGGGAGGCACAGCTTGCCACCATGTCGGAAAGGCTGAGCACTTACATATGACCATGGGAGGCCCAACCTACCACCATGTCAGAAAGGCTCTGCACTTACATCCGACCATGAGAGGCCCAACCTGCCACCATGTCAGAAAGGATCTGCACTTACATTCGACCGTGGGAGGCCCAGCCTGCCACCATGTCAGAAAGGCTTTGCACTTACATCTGACCATGGGAGGCCTAGCCTGCCACCACGTCGGAAAGGCATTGCACTTATATCTGACCATGGGAGGCCCAACCTGCCACCATGTCAGAAGAGCTCAGCACTTACATCCGACCATGGGAGGCTTATCCTGCCACCATGTCGGAAGGGCTCATGGACTTATCACTTCCCCTTGGAGGGAACCTCAATATGGAGAACACCAAGCTTCTCCCTAAAGTACTCAAACTTCACTCTGGCCATTTCTAGCATAGAATTACATCAGGGCTTATTACGTCCAAGGATAACTTGTGAGCTTTTCCAGGACTGATTACATCAGAGTACAACCTACATGGCTGTTTACGTCTGAGCAACCTACGAGCTTCGCCAAGAATTTATGCTCAGACAACGTGTCTCACCGGCTATGCTAGAACTCCCTCTTTCAAGACATCTCGATCTGGACCACTTACTGGAGCTTCACTGCTCCTCTCTGCATCATACAAAAATGCAAGTAATATCAATAAAATCAATTAGTAGTTTTCAAAAGAAACATACTACCTCCCAAATAGTTGAGCAAGTGGCAACATATTTTTCCTCGGCTATTCTTAGCGCCATGCAGGACTGCTTCCTACTAAATCAAGAGATCACACCTGATCTCACACTGAAGTGACACCCCGAAGTGCTCTTCCTATCAATGGCACTGCCTGCGCAATTCAATCTACATAACTCTCCATCTTAATCTTCTGATTCGCTTCATACGTGAGCCCATAATCTGTTAAGTTTTTAATGGTTATATCAGATCTTCAAACATTTAGCATCATAACAGCATAACCATAAGCCAAAAGATCACTGAAATATAGGCAAGCACAACCACACAAAAAGAACACAAAGATTATCCTGGGAAAACCCTAAAGGGAAAAACCCAGCAAAAGCTTTCTCAATATAGATGCCCTTAAAAGGTAAAACCCAAAAGACTGATCCTCCTCCTTCTCTAGCTTCAGCTCTTTCTCTCTCTCTCTCTCTCTCATGCACTACACAAGTGAGTGTGAGTGTGTTCCAAATGAGGAGAGCCTCACCTCTATTTATATTCTTTCGTTCACTTAATATTTAACCTTGTCATGTAGGCTCGAGTAAACTTGTAGGATCGAGTAACCACAACTGGGTTAACCTAATATAATAATACATTTCGGAGTGTACTAATGACCCGACTTACAACGGAGGGGACTTCCTCATGACTCTTAGTAATTCTCTCGATAGGAACATCGAGGTACAAAGTAATACAATTAATTCTCCCGATAGGAACATCAGGGACCACAAAATATATTTAGAATGTTCTTCGAAGTTACAATAATTCAACACTCCCCCGTAACGAGAAGGGTTTTCTACAACAACATCAACAACAACAACAGTAGGAGAAGGAAGGCATCATCAACATCATCAGGGTGATACATCTATAAATCATTGGAAGCTTTTCATCATATATTTTTTTATCTTCAATCTTCAGCAGTAGCAACACTTTCACTGCTCGATTGATCAGCAAAATATTCATCAGCTCATTGACCTTTCGATCAGCAACGTCATCAACATCACTTTGACTTTTCGATCAACAACATCAGCATCAACACTTTGACCTTTCGATCAACAACATCATCATCACTTTGACCTTTTGGTTAGCAACATCATCATCATCATATTTTGAACTTTCAATTAGCATCATCATCATCATCATACTCTGAACTTTCGATCAACAACATCATCATCATACTCTGATCTTTCGATCAGTAACATCATCATCATCACACTTTGATCTTTTGATCAGTAACATCATCATCATCAGCAACAACCTGCAATCCACAACACAAAGACGAAAGTCTTCGGATCACTTTTGGACTTAAAGTCTAGGGATGATACAATCCTACCACATTCTCGACAACTGAGGCCACCGGATACAATTATGGGATAATCACTCCCTATCACTTTAGGACTATGTTCAGGGATGATGCAATCCCACCACATTCACGGGGACTGAAGCCTCCGGATACATTTTGAACAAAAGTTCAGGGATGATGCAACCCCACCACATTCACGGGGACCGAAGCCTCCGGATACATTTTGAACAGAAGTTCAGGGATGATGCAATCCCACCACATTCACGGGGACCGAAGCCTCTGGATACGTTTTGAATAGAAGTTCAGGGATGATGCAATCCCACCACATTCACGGGGACCGAAGCCTCCAGATACATTTTGAACAGAAGTTCAGGGATGATGCAATCCCACCACATTCACGGGGACCGAAGCCTCCAGATACATTTTGAACAGAAGTTCAGGGATGATGCAATCCCACCACATTCACGGGGATCGAAGCCTCCGGATGCATTTTGAACGAAAGTTTGGGGATGATGCAATCCCACCACTTTCTCGAGGACCGAAGTCACTGGATCATTTCTGGACAAATGTCCCGGGATGATACAATCCCTCTTCATTCTCGAGGACCGAAGTCACTGGATCACTTTAGGACAAATGCCCAGGGATGATACAATCTCACTACTACATCACTACTCCCCCTTTCGAGGAAGGTCTTTCCGAACAACACCAAGCTTGTCACGGAAGTATTCGAACTTTACCCGAGATAGAGGCTTTGTCAACACATCAATGTTGAATCATCATCTTGTAACATCATCATATGAACCATCATCATCTACATATTTAGTATGTGAATATTGAACTATCATCATTTATATCTCCAGTATGTGAATACTGAACTATCATCATCCGTATCTTATCTCGTATGTAGAAATATCGGATTTTTATGTGCTTCGATGGAACACAGGGTTCTCTGTCATCTTTATACAAATTTGGTTATCACATAGAATCACTGTAGTATCCATCTCCAAGTCAAAGAGACTTGACATCAGCTTCTGAAGCCATATGGCTTCACAACTAGCAGAGAAAGCTTCTATATATTCTACTTCAGCTGTGCTAAGAGCAACACTGGACTATTTCCTGCTAAACCATGAAATCATAGCAGATCCCAGACTATAACATCCACATGATGTGCTTTTCTTGTCTGATACACATCCAGCCCAATCTGCATCCATATAGCCATACAATATGTACTCATGGTTTCCATCATAGTATAGCCCAAAGTCTATAGTCCCTTTTAGATATCTCATCACATGTTTTGTAACTATCAGGAGAGCACGTCTAGGTTGAACTAGATATTGACTCAATGTGTTCACAGCAAAACAAATGTCTGTTCTGGTATTTGTTAGATACATCAATGACCCAATAATCTGCCTGTATTGAGTCACATCCACTAGTTCTGACGAGTCATCAGCTAACAACTTCAGATTGGAATCCATGGGTGTGGCCATGGCTTTACATTCCAACATATCAAGGCTTTTCAAAATTTCCACTGCATACTTTCCCTGATTGAGAAAGGTTCCTTCTGAGTTTTGCTATACTTTCAGACTGGGGAAATAAAGCACCAATCCAATATCTTTTCATTTCGAATTCTTCAGCTAGCTTCTTCTTGTAATATGTGATTTGTTTCTCATTCCCTGTCAAAAATAGGTCATCCATATATAGTAATAGTATGATAGGTTCATCTTCTGTAACCTTGAAGTAAAGGTTAAGATCGACTTTACTCTTGGTAAAGTGCAAGCTCGTCAAGAAGCTATCTATCCTTCCATACCAAGCTCTAGGAGCTTGCTTCAGGCCATACAGGGCCTTCTTCAACTTGCATACGTGAGTCCGTCTGTCTTCAACTTCAAATCCTTGTGGCTGTTCGATGTAAACCTCTTCCTCAATCATACCATTAAGGAAGGTTGTCTTTACATCCATCTGGTGTAGATCCCACTTCATCATGGAAGCAGGTGCCATGATAGTTCTGATGGAAGTGTACCTTGCTTCCTAGAGCAAGTGTCTCTTCATAACTAATTTCCTCTCTCTGAGAGAATCCTCTAGCCACACATCTTTCCTAATATCAACAACATGTTTTGTCTTGCAAGTCTACTTGGAAGATACCACACTCTTGCTTTCTGGTTTGGTTACTATATCCCAAAACATCATTTTGGTATTCTTCCATCATCCTGTTAGGTCATCGGCATATCCTAGTCTTCCGCATTCAACCTTGAAGGTTGGAACCCACTTTACTCTTGGTAAAGTCTCGATCCATCAGGAAGCTCTCCATCATGTCGTACTATGTCGAACTCAGAGATCTTCTGTAGTCACTCCCCTTGAAGCGGAGCATCATCTTCCCTCTTCATTCTGTACTGGAGTGACAGGTAGCATTCTCTGCTACTATGTATCTATCTCAGTTTACTAAGATCCCTTTATCTTGAACTTTGCCGAATAGTTCCTCATGCACCCATCTGTGAGCTTGTTGTCTTCTGTAGGTTTCCATCTTCAACCTTGTAGAAAAGGTTAAGATATTCATCACTCTAGGTGATTTGTTAAGCTCCTGGATGTGCTTTTCTATGGGTGCCTTTTGATCTCGTACAAAGCATATTCAGTACATGTGGTTCTTTGCTTGATATATACTTTTACTTGAGAAGTGTGTCTGGTCAATAGAGTATGTCATGCCATAATCTATTCTTTCTAAAGCAAACCATGAACCCTACTTTGTACACTTGTTCTTGTAGATCCATATGGAAGACACTATGGACTTCCCTTCAGGTCTCGAAACCATATCGTAGACATCATTCCCCATGATCAACTGCTACTCTTTGATCATAGCTTCTTTCATAGCTGGAAAGATTAGCATCAATGATGTCACCCAACTGTGTTACACAACTAGAGTGTGTCCGAGGCCTCTTGGAAGTATTGCCATACTTTTCTTCATCTTGAGTTATCTCTCGTACCCAAGGTATTCATCTTTCGAGGTCGATCTACCACTCTTTGAAGTTCTTTCTTTCGTCATCGTGTCTTTGACCATGGGAGCTTCAGATTCATGTTTATTGGAGTGAATCTTGAATTGTCATCACTTGTTCTTCGAAACAAGTCTCATCCTTCTTTTCTTGTAGGCGGTTGTGCAGGACCTTTCCTAAAATGCACTAGTTGCATGGTTAGAACCATTTCATAGAACATATGCATAACGAAAAATTCTTATGCATCATGCAACTGTTTAGCCAATACAACATTCATCCATATCTCACGGAAACGTTCTAGATGCCTTCCATCTCTACCATGACATCATTGAGATTGTGCACTAATCCAATATGTGAGCAAAGAGGTTTCATTCTAGATAAGTAGCAATGGAGAGTTGTATAGCACCATGAGCTACTTACCCATTACATGCATATTCGTCATGCACATCAAGGAACAAATCATCTGACGATACATCGTGGCATCAACCGTCTTTGATGAAGCATCACTCAAAAGCTTCAGGTTTGATGCCATAGGTGTGGCCATGGCCTTGCAGTCCATCATCCTGAACCTCTTCAGGATCTCCACTACATACTTCCTTTGTCCAAGAGAGATTCCATCCGTACTTTGCCACACCTCCATGCCTAGAATGTAGTGCATCATTCCCAAGTCCTTTCACTCGAACTTGGCAGCAAGTCTGCTTCTTGCATCTTTAATGAGTTCCTCTTTTCCTTTCAGGAACATGCCATATAATAGGAGCATCACTGGTCTTATGCCTTCAACCTTGAAGCAAACGTTGGAATCCGCTTTACTCTCAGTAAAGCCTAGAGTCATCAGTAAGTTGTCCATCCCGTTGTATCATGTCGAACCTCATGATCTTCTGCAGTTTCTCCCTATGAAGCATAGCATCATTCTCCCTCTTCCTTTCATACTCTATGTATTGAAACATTTTGTACTGGAGTGACAAGTAGCTTCCTCAGCTACTAATATTCTATGTATCCATCCAGGGTCACTAGATACCAAGATCCTCTATCTTGAACCTTTTCAAAAGTTCTTCTCCCACCCATCTGTGAGCTTGTCATCCTCTATAGGCTTTCATCTTCAACCTTATAGCAAAGTTTAAGATCTTTATCACTCTAGGTGATCTTCATGCTCCTCATGTATGTGTTATCCCATGGGTGCTTTCTGAGTTCATACAAGGCCTTCTTTAATTTGTGCACATGAGTCTTCCTATCATGTGCCTCAATTCCCAGTTGCTACAAATGTCTCTTTGTAGTCTATGTCTTCTTTCTATGAGAAGTCTCGTGCTACGAATCTTGCCTTGTATGCCACGATGTTGCCATCTACTACATGTTGGATCTTGTAGATCCATATGGAAGACACTACAGACTTCCCTTTAGGTCTTGATACCACATCGTAAACATCATTGTTCTTGAACTGGTACTCTCCTTCCCTTTCTTCTTGGCTACTTCTTCATAGCTAGAAGGCTCTGCATCAATGATGTCGCTCAACAGTGTCACATAACTAGATAAGATAAGATAAGATAATTTTATTAATGTCCACTAATGACCACAAAGTAGGTCAACGGGATTGTCGGTTACAATGATAGAGTGTGCATGTGGGAGGATCAAACGATCTCCTTTAAAGTGTATCTGAGGCCTCTTGAAATTTCATCATACTATTCCTCATTTTGGATTATTTCTTGAACTGTCGTCACTTGTTCTTCGGAATAAGTCTCGTCCTTCTTTTCTTGTACGTGATTGTACGCGATCTTTCCCATCACATGCATATTAATAGTATACTGTTCATTATTCTATCATGCATAATACATTTCACAACTAAACAATGTCATATAAACAACTAGATATATAGGAAAAGACAATTCAAATACTTATCTTTATTTGTTTCGTGGGTAAACTCCTTGCGCCTTCAGCGTTATCATCTTCTTCATTCATGACATAATCATTTCTTATCCAAATGCTAAGATAGATAAGCGGTTCTTCAAGAATTGAGTCCTTCATATCTCATCGCTTGAGGGATCTTCTTTAAATCGTGAGAGCTTGATCTTCAATTGCTCCCATCTTCACTTCTCTTATTATGAGTCGAGCTTCTTCTTGTGTGCACCCTTCCCAGAGTCTACTACAGGTAACAACTTCCTTCTGGCACACATTCCTTGAATGAATGAATCCCATGATCCTGGGAGGCCATTCAAGGTGGTTATAACAATATCTTATTCTTTTTCGCCGTTGCTTCGTCATCGCATCGAACACTTCCTTTTGGTGTCTTCAAGGATGACACATGAGGGCTGAGATGATCTTTAATATAATATGCAATGATTCTCTTGGCTCTAGCCTTAGCCTCATCTCCCTTTGGCTCTTAGAAATTCCTTACTGAAATACTGATCTAGTTCAATTTATTGAAGGATCACGAAGTTCCTATACTTCCATACTTGGAAGTTGTCAGCTTCACCAAGTTGGTGTGATTAGTCATTTTGAAATGAGAACCTCAAATGTAAATAACAAAGGATTAGATCTTTCTGATTTGAGGTGGATGATATAGGGTTTGTCAGAGAAACCTTAATTTTCGAAAGTTGGAATATTTCAGATCTCACTGGATAGAAAGATGTGCCTTCTGAAGGCGAGCTGAGCATCATACTCATTTTCCCAAAACTGTGATCAGAACTGCAAAATATCAGATGCCCTAGTTTTCTTTAATTTCTTCTGCAGAATTTCCTGATATTGTTTCTGCAGTATCTTCGAAAGCACTGCTCCTCTATGTCTGAAACTTCGCACTGAGGTAGCCTCGTCTGTCCTATTTCCAACACCGCAGGTTTGAGTAGAATTGGTTTCACCAATTGGGACTTATGAGAGTTTTCCCAAGGTGACTTATTTTAGGACTGTTCAACATAGTGAACTTGTACATACTTCCATGTGTCACTATTTCACCTTCGGGGTCTGAAACTTTTACCACATAAAGTACAGTCTGTGCCCTATTTGGAACATCTTGCAAAATTTCATTTGGACCTTCGTAGCCCGAGATATAGCAATTCTCCCAAGGTGTCCTATTTAGAGATGAATTTCGGGAGAGGCTGGAACCTTGATTTGGAGGAATCATATCTCCCAGAATATAGCGAATATGAGGCTGAAACGTTTACACAGGGTACACTAGGAATTTATCTTTGGCTTGTAAAAGTTTCGGCTCCTGAGCCTTCTCCAATATCGAGATATAGCGAATGTACCAAAACTACTAGTTTTACTATTTTAGGGTTTTCCAGGCATGAAACCCTAATTTCCATTAGTTGCCATTGCAGCTATATTTCAGCTGTACAGTGAAACTTCTCTGATTCATCTTTTAATGGGAACCTAAAATGGAAATACAAGAGATTTAGATATTACCAATTTGAGATTCCTAAACTCGATCTGGAGCTGATCTTTTGCAGTGCTGATTTTCTTGTCCGGGGTCAAATTAATGTTTGACTTTTCCGGAGTTTTACCTAACCAAAAATTTCGATCTTGGTCTCTAAATTTTGATTTTGAGGAGAAGAGCAATCCTATGCTAGGCTCACTCAAAAATTCATCTTATGTAAAAATCCCTAATCTCCCGCAATAGTGACAGATCAAAAACTGACAATGCCTGGAATCAAATTCTGCTTCGACAAAAAGATGCGCCTTCAATGGAGAGTTAGCCTAGCCTCCTTTTGTTGATGATCTGTGGGGAGAGACCCAAAAAGTAAGAAGCCCTAGCTTCTGCAGCTGCACAATGTCTTCTTCTCAGGTTAGCTTTGATACCATGTTAGATTTTTATCATTTAATCAATATGATCTAGGATCTTATCTGAGAGAATAACATGCACAACAATAATCACAAGAGACAAGAGACACAAAGAGTTTTCCTTAGGGAAACCATAAAGGAGAAAACCCCAAAACTTCCTTAGAAATAGAATGAGCACCAATAGCAAAAGTAAAACCCAAAAACACAAAGATGATCTCCGACAGCTGTTCTCTCTCTCACTTTTGCGAGCTCCTCCTCTCTCACTCATGCGTTATAGTTGAGTGAGTGTGTGTTTCAAATAGAGAGTCTCACTCTTTATTTATACTTGTTTTCTACTTGAATTTTACTCTTACAGGGCTGACCTCACTAGGAGAGTCTAATAACCCTAATATGACTCAACTGTGTGACTATTGCCTCGACTTACAACAGAGGGTTAACCTCAATGAATTTATTATATTAATGACTCTCCTGATTGGAGGAACAAAAATCTCCGTCGGGGTATAATGAAATACAATAAGAAATATACAAGTGAATACATTCCGACGTTACAAATACATCAACATAGTAGAGAGATCGACATCTGTTGAAGCCTTCAACTTCTAATTGCCAATCTCTACATGAAATCATCTGGGCCTGTGGGTCATATATCTAGATGTATCTTGTCCTCATTTTATTTGTTGTTACTACTGAACAGTCATGACTTACTCTTAACTGTTTTGAATGGAAGTCATCCTTCTTCTTGGGATGAGAGTCATGTTTCTAGAGGCTTCTTGCTTCCGATCCACTTGTTTTTCTTTTATATCAATGAGATCACTTGTCCTTTCGAACAAGTCTCATCATCTGTCCTTGTTGGCCATATCACGTGGTCCTTTCCCTACGAGTAAAATCCCACCAGATGGTTAACAACATTGCATAATAAAGCTTATTCAATGCAATGGCAATTGTTCATACAGGTCTGTAGGCATCTTTAGTCATATTTCAACACAACACACACATGGATATTGTCTAGATTCTTGCTATCTCCATTATAACATACCATCAAGAGTGTGCATTACTCTTAGCATTTTAGAAGGAGATGTTATCCTAGACAGGTGCATGGGATGTTGTGCAACATTACAGGCTATTTAACAATCATGTACAAATACTTCATGAGCCTACTGTTCATCAATAAAAGAACTATATCACATGCTCAACAAACTTCCTAAATATAGGAATACAGATCTGCATAAAACATATAAAAAATCAACTAGATCTAATCTACCAGAGCATGTAAAATCAAATACTTATCTTTTATTGTTTTGTGGGTTGGCTCTCATTTCCTTCTATAAGAGTCCACTGATCTCCATCTTCTTGATGGGAGTCCATCGCCACTTGGATCTTTATATTATCTCCTCAACATGAGGAGTACTAGAAGAACTCCTTCCAATGATCTTCGACATTTTCTTTGGGATCATCATTTCTTTACTTGTTATGTGGAATGTCTTCATTAGCAATCAAGCTTTCATGCTTCCTTTTATCTGGATCAAGACACTAACTAGCATGGTGTCCATATTTATGGCACCCATAGCAATGTGTTTGTAGAATTTTCTTCTTTTTCTTTTGTCTTGGGATAAGAATTGAACCTCCACTTTTGTTTTTCCTATCATGAAACTTTCTTCCCTTACCATGAACTATAAGGGCTTGACTTTCTTTATGTTGAGCTTCTTCATCAACATCAACGGTTGAGGCTGGGTGCCACATCAACGGTTGAGGCTGGGTGCCTTCTCTTCTTTGAATTACGACAATGTTTAGCATAGTGACTGAACTTCTGACATCTAAAGCATTGGATATAGAGAGATCCTCCTTCATTTCTTCTAGAATCTCCTCATCAACAATCTTAATGGGAACCTTAGATTTGGAAATCTCGATAAGTCTATGTTCAACCTTCATGTTGACCTTCTTGACTGCAACCTAAAAATTGCTCTAGAAACCCTAGCAAGAGCGAGGTCAAATTTGATGTGTGGAGACTTGCAAATATGAATCCACAACCAAATGTGTCTTATTGAGGCGAGTTGAATAGGCCTCCTTTTCTTCCATATCTGTTGATAGGACAACTCAAAACTAGAAGCCCTAGTTTCTTGATTTTGGTAGAGAATAGGTCAAAAATGAAAATTTCTAGATCTGAAATATGCTTCCATAGATAGTTGTGCCCTACCAAGGAAACTTGGAGGAAGGTAAGAGCAAGCCAAAATAGAGAGCATAAATGCTAGATTTGTGGGGCCCTTGGTCTTGACCCTGAAAGTATTAGGTTAAAAATGAAACTTCACCAAACTGAGTTTGGCCACCACAGAAAGATGCACCCTAGGAAGGCAAGTTACTCTATGCTCCTTCTGGGATCGTCTGATGTGGAAAAAATTCCAAAACATGGAGCCCTAGTTTCTGGCAATGGCTTCTTTTAGCACTGCTCTAATACTATGTTAGAATTTGATAGCTGCATAACCAATATCACTAAAAGAAAGACAAAGCAGACAAACAAACCAATGTGGAGCTTGTTTAATCATGATGATAAGCAATCATCTCCCAACCATAGACAAAGATATTGTTTCCCTGGAGCTCGCACCTTCCAATAGAGATAAATTGTTTAGTAGTACATCCAGATAGTAGTAGCACAAACCCCAAGAAAGTTAAGAAAACTTTCTCCTCCGAAGTGGAGAATCCCCCAAAAAATAGTCTCCTAGCTCTAGTAGCGAACTTCCGCATGCTAGAGAAAACTTGCTTATTGCGGTGAATCTAGATAAGGAGGCATCCCTCCTATTTATACCGTTTTCAGGGTGATTTTGATTAGGGCTGACCTAACTATTTAATTGGGGCCAACTTGTTATTTGTGCAATATAAAATTTAATTTAATTATTTATTTACTTATTTATTGGATCGACTAGTGAGGTGATGTCTCACACAACTACTACAACAACATTCAACACTCCCTCTTAGTGATGAAGGAATTATGCACTAATCCAAGTTTGTCTGAATGCTTCAAACTTTCCTTTTGCTAAAAGCTTGATCATGATATTAACAACTTGTTGATATGTGTGTCCATACTGGATCTTTATCACCCCCTTTTGAATTTTGTTTCGATTGAAGTGATATTTGATCTCAAGGTGCTTTGAATTGTCTTGAAACACTAGACACTTAGAGAGTTTGATAAAACTTTGATTATCATAGTAAATCATCGTGAGATCCAATCCCTGATCAAATAATCTTGCAAGCTGCTTGTGAAGATAGATGGCTTCACAACTAGCAATACTCGATTCCATATGCTTTGCATCAGCTGAGTTGAGTGCCACAAAATTCTGCTTCGTGTTGAATCAGGATATTATTGTTGATCCCAAGCTAAAACAATGCCACGAGGTGCTCTTTGTGTGATGCTCTACCTTCCCAATCTGAGTTTGCATATCTTTGCAACTTCTCCTCACCATCTCCAAGATATGTCATCCCATACTCCAATGTTCCCCTCAAGTGTCTGAGCACATGTTTTGCTGCTACCTAATGTGCCTACCTTGGTTCCTCCATGAACTAACTCAAGGCGTTCATTGCAAAACATATATCTTGCCTATGTTGACCAAATACATTAAGGAATCAATTAACGGTTTGTACTTGGGATCCACCATATCTAAATTTGAGGTTGTTACCTCCTTTAGATTAGTGATCATAGGTGTGGCCATAGGTTTGTAACCCTCCATTCAAAATGTATTTTGGATTTCGACTGCATAATTAACCTGCCCAACGAAAATCTCTCATTATGTCTGCCAAAATTCCATCCCCAAGAAGTAATGCATCATGACAATGTCTTTCATCTTGAACTCGCTTTTCATGTCTTCCTTTCAACCTACAACAAGCTTCTCCGATTTTGTAAGAAATAAGTCATCTACATACTACACCAAAATAAGCAGATCACCCTCAACAAATATGAAATATAAGTTGGGATCTACTTCACTTTTGGTGAAGTCTATACTTTGCATGTTCCATTGATCTTGGAACACCATGTTCTTGGTGCCTGCATGAGTCCATACAAGGCATTTTTCAACTTGCAAATGCGACAATCCTTACCATTGATCTCAAAGTCTTGAAGTTGCTTTATGTATATTTCTTTCTCAATCATCCCATTGAGGAAAGCTATCATCCAATCCATTTGACGTATCCTCCATCTCGTAATGGAAATGGAGGACATCACTTCTCTAATGGAAGTGTATGTTGTAATTGGAGAAAAAGTCTCCTCATAGTTGACTCCCTCTTTCTGAGAGAATCCTCTTACCACAAGCCTTGCTTTGGACTTCTTTATGTTTCCATCTTTCACATGCTTGATCTTGTAGAGCTACATGGACTTCACTACTCATTCCCCCTCTAGTTTAGGCACAATGTCACATACATCATTCTTCATGATGGAGATGTACTCCTCCACCATGGCATCCTCCAAACGTGTTGGTCTACTGGCTTCTGAAAATTAGAAGGCTCAAAATCTATGATGGTGCTCATCAATGCCATGTAGTTTGGAAACTTCTTCAAAAGTATTCTCTCCTTGAACGTGCTCCTATGAGCCTCAACATGCTCTTAAGCATCGCTAGATGTATGAGTGAACCATTGAGTTCTCCCAATAGAATTGGTAGGAGTTGGTGGCTCCTCCTCTACATCTGAAGGCTTTTGCCCCGAATTGGAAATCACTGGTGACCATGGTGTTATATTTTTAATGGTTATACAAGATCTAAAACATTTAGCATCATAACATCATAACCATAAGCAAAGGTTCACTGAAATAAAGACAAATGCAGCAACACAAGAGAACACAAGAGAATACAAAGATTTTCCTTGGGGAAACCACAAGGGAGAAAACCCCGCAAAACTTCTTTAGTGTAGAATTCGACTAAGACAGTGTAAAACCCCAGCAACAAGAGTAGTTTCTCATCTTCCACAATAGACTCTCTCTCTCTCTCTCTCTCTCTCTCTCTCTCTCCAATGCAATAGTTGAGTGTGAGATGTGTATAAATGAGAGAGGCGCCTCACCTATTTATATTCATTAGGTGAGTTCCTCAACTAACTAACTAGGTCGGCCAGGTTCCCTATTTAGGGTCGACCTACCTTGGGAGACTCAAAATACATTTTATATAATACTTTTGTGGGTACTATTGCCCCGACTTACAATGAAGGGTTTACCTCATGACTTTTACATGACCAATGTCATCAAGGACATCTTTGAATGGAGGAAGAACATCTCCAAAGGAGAATACAACAAAAGTACAATAAAATATCTTACGAGGTTACAATATTTTAACACTCCCTCTTAATGAGGAAGGTATTCTACATCAACAAAAACCATCATTACAACTGTACAACTGACTGGTGAATCTCTATATGTCATAGGAAGTTTTGGAACATCATCATACATCTTCATCATCAATCTGAGCTGGATAATCTTCTGTAATCTTAGTATGCAAATAGTAAATCATCTTCTGTATGTGCTGAATCATCTACTATCAACATCATCTTCTAGATCATCTTCTGTAGTATCAGTATGTGGATATTGAATCATTTGAATCATCTTCTGTAGCATCAGTATGTAAATACTGAATCATCTTTTGTCACGTCAGTATATGAATACTTAATCATCTTATGAATATTGAACCTTCTTTTGTAACATCAGTATGTGAATACTGAATCATCTTCTATCATATCAGTATGTGAATACTGAATCATCTTCTGATCCTTCTTCTGTAACATCCGTATGTGAATACTGAATCTTCTTCTGCCACATTAGTATGTGAATACTGAATCTTCTTCTAAATCATCTACTTCCCAGCATTAGTGTGTAAACACTAAACCATCATCTTTAACATCAACATCTTCTGAATCATCTACTTGCCAACATCAGTGTTGAATCCTCATCTTGTAACATCATCATCTGAACCATCATCATTTGCATCTTCAGTATGTGAATACTGAACTATCATCATCTGTATCTCTAGTATGTGAATACTAAAGGCATCATCATCTGTATCATAAGTATCATCATCTGCATCTTCCCATACTGAAACATCATTATCATCTGTATCTTCAATATAGAAACACTAAATCACCATCATCTGCATCTTCAGTATGTAAATACTGAAACATCATCTATATCTTCAGAATGGGAATACTGAAACATCATCATCTGTATCTTTAGTATAGAAATACTGAAACATCATCATCTGCGTCAACAACATATAAATACTGAAACAATCAACAACTTCATTAGCATGTTAGTACTAAAAACCAAATAATTTGTAATGCTAGATCATCATCTGCATTACCAGGATAGAGATGCTCGAACATCATCATCATCAAAACAAAGTGTTGTGACTTCAACTACATCAACATTAACAGCACATGGTGCTGAAATCACAATCATATTAGCAACAACACAAGGTGTTGGGACCACAACCACATCAACATCAACAACACAAGGTGCTAAGACCACAATCATATCGGCAACAACAAAAGGTGTTGGGACCACAACCACATCAACATCATCAACAAAGGGTGTTGTGATTTTAACCGTATCAACATTATCAACACAGGGTGCTGACACCACAACATTAACACAAGGTGTTGGGACCATAACCGCATCATGAACATCATCATCAACATCAATATAGAAATACTGAAATTGCCTTAGCAATTATTTCAACAATCAACAATCATCAGTGTAGTAACACTGAAACAATCATCAATCATCAGTGTAACAACACTGCAACTAACTCAACAATCATCAGTAAAGTAATACTGAGGCACACATCTCAACAATCAGTATAACAATACTGAAGCAATCATTCCATCAAGCATCAGTATAACAATACTGAAACAATCTACTGAACCATCATCAAAACATCTTAGCAACCATCATCGGCAATCATTGACAATCAATAGTATAACAATACTGCAACAATCATCAAACATCAACAACAATCGTCAACAATCAACAATATAGCAATACTATGACAACCATCAAGCATTTCAACAGTCATCAACAATCAATTAGTATAGAAATACTATAACAACCATCAAGCATCTCAGCAATCACCAACATTCAATAGTATAGCAATACTGAGGATACATCTTGCCCTTCATCTTCTTCGGAGCAGCATCACGGTGAGTTATTTGGTAGATCCATCTGGGCATTTTGTCTAACTTACTAACTCTTTCGAGCCAAACAAGCCTAGTTAGACAGATGGATCTCCCTGGGGACTAAACAAGCCTTGTATGGCTTACTAACCCTTTCAAGCCAAACAAACCTAGCCAGACATACTAATCCCCCTAGGATCAGCAGGTCTTTAGTCTGGCTTACTAACCCTGTCAGGCCAAACAAGCCTAGCCAGACGTACCCTCCCCTAGATTGACCTACTCACCACTTCATCCAACATCTATTGTCACTCCCTCTTTCGAGAGAGGTCGTTTTGGACTACACCAAGCTTGTCTCGAAAGTATTCAAACTTTACACAAGCCAGAGGCTTAGTCAATACATCTGCTACTCGTTCCTCGTTGGGAACATACTTGAGCTTTACAACTCCCTTCAACCACATTCTCTTCTTGTACATCTGCAATTGCATCGTACATTTACAACTTGCATCATTCTTCTTTTGTGTATCTATAATTGCATCATTCTTCTCTTGTACATACGCAACTGTATCATACATTTGTAACTTCATCATTTCTTCTCTTGTAGGTGATTGCATACAATCCTTCCTACAAGTCAAATACAATTGTTATGATTAGAAACATTTCATAACATATTCAAAATGACAACTTCCAATGCATAAAGATATATATAATCATGCAACTATTTATGCTAATGCAACAATCATCTAAGCCACTTACCCATCATTTGCATATTAGTAATAAACTACAAATACTCTACTATACATTTCCTAAATCTAGAAACATATCATGTAAACATCTTTGAACATCTGAATATATAGGAAATGACTAATCAAATATTTATCTTTGTTTGTTTGGTAGAATCCATCTTGATTTTTGTCTTCTTGAATTACTAGAGTCTTTGCCAAATGTGTTCAACTTCATCGTCTGATTCTGAGGACCTATTCTTATCTTGCCCATGATAAAAAATACTGAGCAAGTCTTCTTACACCATAGATCACATAGAATTGTGTCTGTGTGTCTTACCATTGCATCTCCTCTTATCCAATGATGAAATGGATAAGAGTGTAATCTCCATCTTCATCGGTATAATTCTTCTGGATCATATTCCTCTTTATTTGAGGAATCTTTACTTGCTTTCTTCTTAGCTACAATATAGTCATCCTTGGTTGCATTTAGAGAAACACTTTGCTTTTTGCAATATGTTGGAGTACATAGTACTACCAACTCAATCAAAGTCATCATACCTTTGTAGTACCCTTTAGGTACCACACCATTTGCTCTGCATATTTTACTTGGATAAGTAAAATGTCTTTTGGATTTCATCATGCTTCTAATCTCAAGAATCATGTCAAGATGCTCGAACTTTGAGATCTACCGTAGTCACTCCCTCTTAGGTGGAGAACCGTCCTCCCTCTGCATCTGTATTAGGACATTGGGGTGATAGGTAGTCTCCTCTGCTGTTAGTTTTCTTTGTATCCATCTATGTCACTAGATATCAGGATCCTTCATCTTGAACTTTGTTGCAAGTTTTCTCGTCCTTTATAGGATTCTATCTTCAACCTTGTAGTAAAGGTTGGGATCTCCATCACTCTAGTTGATCCTCAAGTTTCTCATGTGACTGTATGTGCTATCCCATGGGTGCCTACTGAGTTTGTACAAATCCTTCTGTACATAGGTGGTTCTCTGTAGAGAGTCTCAAACTATATAGTTTGCTTGATCTGTTCATTTATTTTGATTACACCAATTGTCTAGTGTAATATCCATTACTGAAGAGGTGTGTCTAGCACCTAGAGTAATGTCTTTCCAAAATCGAATCTCTCTTTTGATAGAACCCACAAACCTTGCTTCGTATCTTTTGATACTTCGATCGGGGATATACTTAAGTTTGTAGATTTACTTGGAAGACTTTACAAAACTTCCCTTCATGTTTCGAACTCATATCCATACATCATTATGTATGATCGATTGGTACTTCTTAGATCATATCATCCTGCCATTCTTCCTTCTTGGGACATTCTTTCGCAATGTGTCCTTTCTCATCACAACCGAACTATTGAGTTGTGAGATGTCCTTCTATTCTTCGCGGGAATGTTCTTCCTTCTTCTTCTTGGCCTGGGTTGTCAAGGATTGATTGTCATCTCTTCTTCAATCAATTGTGCATTTCTTCATATGTGATCTTCCTACTAGGACAACTCTCTCGACAGGATGTACAGGACCATTCAAAGTTGTAATTTATGCTTTTTCTTCTTTGTCATTGTCTTCAACGGCTTCTAATTGCTTCTTAAGCTGAGGTCTTCTTGTGAAGTAATCATTGAATGTTTTCTTCACATTCTTTGAGTTGAGTTTCCAAGCTCATCTTCATTCATACTGTTCATTGCATCAAACATATCCTTGGGAGTCTTCAAGGATGATACTTGTGAGATCCAATGGAGGCAGAAATACTCATCTTTGTTTTGACTAGGTCCTTCTTGGCTTCAACTTCTTCTTCATCTAGATCTGTAGCTTCTTCTTTGACATAGTTCTTCATGGCATGGTAAGCACTCTATAATTCCATGCTTATAAGTTCTCGACTCTTTCATGCTTGTCCTCAAGCTTGGTACTGTTTGTTGTTATGATAAAAATGAGAACCTCAAATGGAAATAGAGAGGATGAAACTTACCAGTGAGAATGCTTCAACTTGATGTTTGCTTGAAGGATCTTTTGAAAGACTGCTTCTGGTGGACCTAGGGTTTGATAGAGAAACCCTAGTTTTTCAACTTAGGTATGTTACATATCTAATTGGATAGGAAGATGCGCCTCCTCAAGGCAAGCTGAGCAGTATACTTATTTTCCCAAAACTTTGGACAGAACTGCAAAATATTTGATGCCTTAGTTTTCTCCGGCAGTAGTGTTAGGTAAAAAAATGAAAGTTCACAGAATGAGAAACTTCTTACATAGAGATATGCACCTTCCTAGGGCGAATTTAATGGTCCTTCTTCAACTAATTGGTGGATGGAAGTGCCCAGAAAAGGAAGCCTTAGAGTTTTTTTCCTGGTTTCTTCTTTAGAAATGACTGATCTTGTTTCTGCGATATCTCCGAAATTACTGCTCCTCTGTTTCTGAAACATCGCACTAAGGTAGCCTCACCTGTCCTCTTTCCAATACCGCAGGTTAGAGTAGAATTGGTTTCACCAATTGGGACTTATGCTAATTTTCCCAAGGTGACTTATTTTAGGACTGTTCATCATAACGAACTTGTACAGACTTCCACGTGTCACTCCTTCACCTTCGGGGTCTGAAAGTTTCACCATAGAAACTACAGTCCGTGCCCTTTTTGGAACAACTTATGAAAGCCCATTTGGACCTTCCTAACCCGAGATATAGCGATTCTCCCTCGGTCACATGTTTAAGGTTGAAATCTAGGAGAGGCTGGAACCCTGAGTTGGAGGAATCATATCTAAATTATAACAAATTTGAGGCTGAAAGTTTTACATAGGGCACATTAGGAATTTATCTTCGGTCTGTAAAAATTTCGGCTCCTAAGGATTCTCCAATCTTGAGATATGGCGAAAGTCCAAAAATTACTAGTTTTGGTCTTTTAGGGTTTTCAAGTTTGAAACCCTAATCTTCAATAGCTATAGCTGTGGCACTGTTTCAGTTGCACAAATACATCTTTCAGGGTAGCTGTGATACCATGCTAGATTTTTAATGGTTATACAAGATGTAAAACATTTAGCATCATAACATCATAACCATAATAAAATGATCACTGAAAGAAAGACAAATGCAACAACACAAGAGAACACAAGAGAACATAAATATTTTCCTCGGGGAAACCACAAGGGAGAAAACCCCACAAAACTTCCTTTAGTATAGAATTCGACCAAGACAATGTAAAACCCCGGCAACAAGAATAGTTGTTCATCTTCCACATTAGACGCTCTCTCTCTCTCTCTCTCTCTCTCTCTCTCTCCAGTGCAATACTTGAGTGTGATATGTGTATAAATGAGAGAGGTGCCTCACCTATTTATATTCATTAGTTGAGTGCCTCAACTAACTAACTAGGTCGGCCATGTTCCCTAATTAGGGCCAACCTACCTTGGGAGATTCAAAATACATTTTATATAATACTTTTGTGGGTACTATTGCCCCGACTTACAATGGAGGGTTTACCTCATTACTTTTACATGACCAATTACATCAAGGACATCTACGAATGGAGGAAGAACATCTCCAAAGGAGAATATAACGAAAGTACAATAGGATATCTTCCGAAGCTACAATATTTTAACACATGGCTCAACCTTTAGCGGCTTTTTGCTCCTCATCCTCTGTCATTAGAGTAGGCTCATGAGACTTCTTGGGTGCAAATCCTTTCTCAAACTTTACATCCCTTGTTACATCTGTCTTTCTCTACTATGGGATAAAGATCATGTAGGTCCTTGAGTCTGAATGTAACCAACACACAAACCCTTCCTATTGGAGGGATCCAACTTGGTCCTCTTCTTGACTAGTATATGGATAGAAGCTGGACAACCAAAGATGTAGAAAGGAATTTCCTTTGGTTTCACATTAGTTAATGCCTCCTTTGGTGTCTTGTCCTCCAAAACCCCATGAGGATCATTGTGCTAGATATAGACTGCTACATTGCATGGTTCTCCCCATAGAAACATCGACAAATCCCAGTCTTTAATCATGGCCTTAACAACCCCTATGATGGATTGGTCCTTTCACCCTGCAATTCCATTCTATTGTAGTTTGTACATAACAATGAACTCCCTCTTGATCCCTGCATTCTTGCAAAAACCTTTGAATTCATTGGAGGTATACTCACCCCCATTGTCCAATCTCAAAACTTTGATTTGTTCCCTATTTGGTTCTCCATTAGAGCTTTGAATTTTAGAAACTTGCTAAATACTTCATCCTTGGTCCTCAGGAATTAGGTCCTAGTTTTACCAAAGAAGTCATCAATGAAGAAAACATATTACATGCTTCTGATGATTGATGCTATTGACATCAATCCACATACATTTGAATGCACTAGGTCTAGAATCCCCTTAGATCTATTGTATGCTTGAGAAAACAACCTTGTCATGATTGCCAAGCATGGACTTTCTAAACACTCACTATTGCTCCATATTGAACTATGGAAGACTTGTTCCTATCTCCCTTAGAATAATCAATGCATTGTGATGCATGTGTCCCATCCTCTTATGCACACGTAATCTTTATTATGAACTAGGGCTCGAACAAGTTAACCTTGTGTCTTTTATAAATTGCCTTCCTTAACCTTGATCACTTGAGTTGATCTTGGGCTAGACTCCTTCGGTCCTGTAGACACTTGTTGGTTCTTAAACTCTACCACAAAGCCCTTTTCTTCCATGACTGAAACTGAAAGAAAAATCTTCTGGAGACGTGAAACAAATAACGCATCATCGAAGTTTAAAGAGTTATTTGATTGGTGTTGGAAAGGAATGGTACCAACTCTTGCTATTGGATACTTGGTATCATCACCAAGCTTGACCTGAACTCCTAAGACGTGCTCTTTTAGGTTAAAATTTAACTCTCGGGTTTATGTCGTAAGCTCATAGGCTCCACTATCCACATACCAAGAGTTATTTGGAATTGTGCTAAAAGAAAGACAAAATTCCATTGAGAAATCCCTCTCAAACTTGGAGGCAAACTTGTTCATTTGAGTTTTAGCCGAGGTTGTTACTTGATGCTATTGTTGCTTCCCTTCACCCTTCTTCTTTGGACACTATGATGCATAATAGCCATGCTTATGACATGTGAAGCACTTGATTTTACTCAAGTGCTTCCTAGGCTGTGGGGATGATTCCTCACTCTTTACCTTAACCTTGTTAGGTCCATTACCTCATCCTTTATTTTTTTAACCAAATAGGGCATGGTTACTATCACCTCTTTGTTTGTTGACCTTTGGTTCCATTTGAGTTTCTTCTTGGATACAATCATCCCATAGTCTTCCTAAAATGGAAGATTCTCTCGAGCATAAAGACCTTTGACAATTGTTCTCATTGAGATGGGAACCCATTCAATGCCTGATATATTCGATATTTGACTTCAACATTCTCTTCAATTGTTGTAAGTTGATCATGAATCTGCGTGACCTTCATTAGGTAATTGGTGACTTTGTTTGATCTGGTCATCCCTGTTGAGTATGGTTTCCATTGATGTCAAAGGAGTTCATGAACGACAAAGGAAATGACATGACATGTATGATGATGTGACAAGTGTAATGAGCTTGCAAATTCATATGATGATGTTCTAGTGCTCTCATAAATTCATTTTGACACCATTCTGTAAAAGTATGGAAACCTGCTGAAACTTTTGTTGAAACTCTTAAAATTGATTAAGTATAGGAAAATCAGAGTTCATTAATGACAAAGGAATAACAAAGGAAGTGATGACATGACATGTGGCCTGTGTGATGAGGTTGCAAAGTCATATGATGGTGTTTGAGTCCTCTCATGAATTGATTGTTACAATTTGACACCATTCTGTAAAAGTATGGCAACTTGTTGAAACTCTTGCTGAAACTCTGAAAATTTGACTAAGTATAAATTATTCTTAATCTGCCTAAGGGGCCTCTGTAAAATACACGCCATCTTTTGTATTTGCTGAATTAAATGATTCTGAGGATATAGACATCTAGATTGTTGTCTTGTGCATCTAACCATATGATTGGTTTGTCAAGATATTATCTGAAGGTGAAGTTATTACTTTGCCCAAAGTGTTTTCTAACATAATTTGCACTCGTTATCATGAACCTTGTAGATGCCCCGTGAGGTGATCCTATTCAGGACGATAGAGGAAATAAATATAAAGTCACAACCTATGATATCCAAGACATCCGAAAGAACTCGGATGTCACACCAGTCAAGGATACTGACACTTTGGACCTAGTGAAACACTAAGCCCAGGGGGTGTCCCTAAGACCAAGAAACCCTAAAATTATGGATATTGAACAAAGAGATGAGGGAAACTTGGTTGAATCTCATAGTTGAATGATTAATTATAGTTTGAAACAAAAATCAAGAGATTCAGACAATCCAGGTGAAAAGTCCTAAATCTGCGCTAGGGTTTACATAGGAAAATTGGGATCTAGGGAAGATAGGTGAAATTAATTGAAACTAGACACTAGAATTGGTTGTTGGGTACAATATTAGGTGATTGGACATGAAACCAACAATACCCAGTTTGCGGTTTTGTGAAAAAGACCACTTTCCCCAAAGTGGGGCATTTTCCTTAGAAACAGGCCAGTGCTTTGAGTGGGTAAATGGAGTCCGATTAAGTCGAAAATTTGAATCTTGGGGTTTTTCATTAAATCAAAAGTGGATTTTTAATCTTGAAGGTCGCCGCAAGATAGAACTCATAGATCTAAGAAACTAGGGTTTTAACTTTTATGGAGTGATGAGCAATGCATGTACATAAAATAAAAGAAGAGAAACTCACATGGGAGACGTACCTGGAATCTATAGATGGATTGAGAAATGATGAGGAATGTCGATCTCCTGTCAAAATAAACTTTCCCGGTCTGGATCTTGGTGTTGCTATGTCTCAGACACTCACCCTTGCGTCCCCCTTTTAACCTGCCAGATCATAGAAACATCAACCAATTAGACAAATGACTAAGATCTACAAAATACAGAACGGAAAAGGGAACAAAACATCACAAAAATACTCCCTGAACCAAACACCCTGGAGCCGAAACGAATGTGAGTTGCCCCACAAAATCGCCCTCTCTCTCCTAGCGTGCCTCCTTCTCTTGCAAATGAAATGGGTAAAGAAAAGTGCAAGATCTATCCCAGATGAAGCTCAATATGGAAGAAAAACAATGCTAATCATCAAATCAGAACATCCACAAGATACACATATCAATAATCCCAAGCAAAAGATCTCTTTATTGATATTCCTGTGCCAGAGCTCATGCCTTACAATAGGGGGTCACATTGTGGAAATTGAACCCAAGTGATAGAACATTTAAACTCACAAAATTGCTAATCAAACATGCAAAATTACAAACAAAGGAGATTGAAATTGGAGCATAACACTAATCTGTATTGAATAAGTGTACAATAGCCAACCTTGTGAAGTAATAGGCTGCTGCAATATATAATTACATGAGAGATTCGAATGCATAAGGATGCCATTCGAAATAGTCAAAAAGTAGGCTTACTAAATCTAGTTAAATCCCCCATAGGTGCATAAAGCAATTTCCAAATCCACTTAGAGGCTCACGAATTGGAAAAGTCAATTAGGCAAGCTAATAAGGGATGGAAAGACAACTCATACATGCTTTTATTAGGAGAAAATGATGGAGGATGATGAGGGCAAAAAACTAGTCAACTACACAGTCTTTCCATTTTTCCATAAATCTCAATAAAACAGGCAACTTAGCAGAAAAAGCAGATATGTGCTAGGGAGGATCTGGAATAAAGTAGACATGCTAAATATGGTTTCCGGGAGGTTTCCCAAGCGCTCCATGACTCAATTTTAGCAAGTTTGACTTCTAGGACATGTGGAAGACAACTTGCATATAGTGGAATACTGGAAACTAGGCAAATAAGACAAAAATGGATTAATTAATGTCTAAGGTAGCTAACTATGGGTTGATTATTCTAAAACCCCCCCTTAATCTTGACTTTATGAGTAAATATCATAAAACTATAGGGCCTAACAACAAGGCTTAGTCACCCTTTACATACTGCATGTCCATTTAACCAAGGAAAGAGGCAAAAACCCAGTGGGAAAATTATCCCTTAAACATGGACAATGAAACAAAATTTGAAAATCTTGTCATCAATCATGCTTCACAGCATGATCAACAATCCCCAACAATGATTTGAGATTGCTGAATGTCGTCTCACAAAAAACTTTGGTGAAGATGTTTGCTACTTGTTCTGAAGATGCACAAAAGAGTAGGTGAATGGTGCCATCATGCACAAGCTATCTGATGTAGTGCATATGGATCTCAATGTGTTTGGTTCTCTGTCTTTGAACTAGATCATTGCAGATTCGAATGGTATTCTGATTATCACAATAGATAATAGTTGAAAACTCAGATTCGAAGCCACACTCACCAAGTATCCCTTGCAACCATAAACATTGAGTTGCTGCGTTTACAACTCCTCTGTACTCTGCTTTTGTAGATGAGAGTGCTGTGGCACTCTATTTCTTGCTTGACCAGCTGATTGGTCCTTCAGCAAGCATGAACACACATCCTGATGTTGACTTTCGATCTGTGTTGTCACCTGCCCAATCACTGTCAGTAAACCCAATCAAATCAAGATCAGATTTAGCTTTGTAGAAGATCCCATGAGTTCTTGTTTCCTGAACAAAGTTAAGGATCCTTTTGGCTGCTCTCTAATGGATCTCATGAGGCTGATCCATGTATCTTGAAGCCACACTTACTGCATAAGAAAGATCAGGTCGAGTGTGTGTAAGGTAAAGCAAACACCCAATCAACTGCCTATACAGTGTATTATTTCCCATAGGAGAAGAACCTGCTTCTTCAAGCTTAACTCCTGAAAGGAAGGGAGTCTTGCTTGGCTTGCAATCTTTCATGTTGAACTTGTTCAGCAAATCTAAAGCATACTTGGACTGATGTACTTTTATTCCATGTTGGGATTGAGCAATTTCGAGACCCAAGAATTGGCTCAACAACCCCAAATCAGTCATAGAAAATGCATGGTTCATTGCATCTTTCAAGGAGGCAATCTCTTTCTTTGAACTTCCTATAATCGGAAGGTCATCCACATACAAGACAATAATCATCAAAGAACCATGAATCAACTTCAAATAAACATTAGGATCAGACTTGCATCGAACAAAACTCAATGACAGCAGAAAGCCATAATCTTGGCATACCAAGCCTTGGGGGCTTGCTTAAGCCCATACAATGATTTCTTTAGCCTGAACACAAAATATGGATTAGTAGCAAACCTTTGAGGTTGCTACATGTAAATCTCTTCAGTGAGATCTCCATTCAGGAAAACACACTTCACATCCATGTGATGTACCTCCCACTGCTTCGAAGCTGCAATGGATAAAGCTAGCCTGATGGAGTCCATATTTGCCACTGGTGCAAAGGTTTCATTGTAGTCAATACCGTGTACCTATGAGTAGCCCTTGTATTTGAAAGGTGAACCATCAGCAGCAAACTTAGTTTTGAAAACCCACTTCCATTGAACTAGCTTCCTCCCTGGGGGAAGATCAGCCAGTTCCCAAGTGTTGTTCTTCTGGAGTGAGCTAAATTATTTTTTCATGGCTGCTTGCCATCTTGGATCATGTGCTGCATCTTCATATGTCTGTGGTTCTGATTCAACCATCAGATAACACTTCTCTGCAAACAAAGGGTCTTTCATACACAGGGCACTCTCAAACTGAGATCTAGTCCTCCTAGGATCACTAGGATTTCCAGCTAGTTCCCCAGCTGCATGAATGGTCTTTGCTGCCCATTTTGGTCTTGTAGGACTGTCAGGATTTGTAATTAAATCATCATTATTAGACATATCAGAATCAACAAACTCATTTGTCTCTTCACTTACATTCAATGGTTTTGGTGGTGAAGAAGACTCTCCAACTTCAACTGCTGCTAAAGGCTCTTCTTGGAACTGAACACTCCTTTCAATGAAAGCTTTGTTTGTGCTCAAGTTTATCAGCTTGTACCCTTTTGAATATTTATAATACCCAACAAATAGGCACTCTTGGCTTTGGGGATACAAAGCTTTTCTCTTTTCAGTTGGAATTCTAGCCCAAGCCTTTGAGCCAAAAATCCTGTAATGGGTCACATCTGGCTTGTGCCCACTCCAAGCTTCGAAAGGAGTCATACCATCAAGTTGTTTATGAGGCACCCTATTCTGGATATAGGATGCACATTTTATAGCCTCAGCCCAAAACTTTGGTGGCAAAGTCTTAGCCTCCATCATACAGGTTGCCATCTCCTTCGGTGATCTGTTCTTTCCCTTAGCAACACCATTTTGATGTGGTGTGTAAGGGATTGAATGATGCATCTGAATACCTGCATCTTTACAATATTGAATGAACTCAGACTTGACATACTCACCACCATTGTCAAATTTGAGGATCTTGAGTCTCCTCCCACACTGGTTTTCAACCAAGGCCTTAAAGACTTTGAAGAGGTCAAAAACTTCAGACTTGTGCTTTAGGAAGTAAACCCAACAATATCTGGAAAAGTCATCTATGAAGGTCAATGCATATTTGGCTTGACTCATTGACAGATGTGTTGGAATATATTAAACCCACTCGCAACTTAGGATAAAATAATTAATCATTATTTGATTAATTATTCACCCACTAGCTTAATTAGTTGGCATCCACTTGCACCTTAAAGTCAATACATGCCATCTATATCCGAGGAATGATTTATTTCCAATTCTGGGTTGATCTTGACCACCTTTTGATAATCCAGAATTGGTATACAGGACTTTACAGTAGATTCTGCTTTATTCTGCTTTTTCTGCTTGTTATCACATATATAGTAGCCAGGCTACCATATTCTATTTTTCAGACACAATACATTTTTCAGCCAGATCTCTTACATATGAGATGCTGAGATGAGCATTTTTTGATAGATCATGATTATATTAGTGGACTATTGTACTCTCCCATGTCAGGACCAAGTCTCAGGACACTCAAATTTGAGGACCGATGTAGCCATTTATGTCATTTTCAGAGCAGTAATTGATGCCCAGTTTTATGTCAGTTCTTTGTCATTGGACAGATGGTGTCTCAAATGGATTATATTGCATGGTTATGACTCATCATTTTATATTGTGTTATGGTTATTATTTCTCTTATACTGATTCTTGTGACATGTATTAACTTGTGGTATCATGATCTGGCGGTCATATTTATATGAACTTGGTTGTATATTGTACTATGTATTGATGTCCCTACTTAGAGTTGGAAGTTCTTGATCTATACTCATTGGTTTTACCTTCCTTAGGGAGAATAGAGGTAGTCATTCCCACCATTGTTTTGGCTTGCTAGTGTTGGCTCCATTATTCATTGTCTTCACCCATCCATTACCTTCCAGTTTAGTTTTCAACCTGACTGACTTCTTGACTTATGGCATGGAGGATCTTTTTCCCCGTTAGAAATTTTGTTGGACAAGCCTTCCTGTTTATTTTGTGTCTCGGCTCTGAGTTGGTGACAAACTTTCTTTTGGTAAGTTGGATAGTATGCTTAAATCATTCTGGTCGGTTGTCCCAATGTTTGGCACTGTACAGAATTCCCCCTAGTCACTTGAGATATTGTTGTCTAAAACTGAAATCTCATGTACTACCTGTGTTGAAATTATTGAATATGCGCCCATGAAAAATGAAAATTATAAAACTATGTTTCTTAACATATGTAAAGAGGGCAAGAGAAATGAAGTGCTAGAAAAACTCCTTGAAGAGTATAAGAAAAAGTCCAAAAAGCAATGATAAAAATACGCTGACCTTATAAAATATGTCCCGGATGAAAGCTGCAATTAGCTGTGCTTTTAAGCACTGGTGAAGTCCCAAAAGGGTCATATAGGCCAAAAAGGCCATGGAATAAAAATGATGATCCTAATGAACTTGGATCAAGCTTGATGTAGACATGATGCTTAAGTTGAATAAGCACGCTCTAAACAACTCACCCATTTGTGAGGCACTGCCATTCCTTGTGTTGTTGTTTGTCTGACATTGGTTATAGTGAGTATTCTCTTTCCTTGTCCAAAGTGTCATGATGTTGAGTAGGAAGTCATCCTTTGCCTTAGCCTTGTCATTTCCACCCTTCACCCTTCACTAGAAAATTGGCTACTGTTATGAAGTGAGTATAGTCTTCAAAGTCTAAGTTTAAGTAATAATGAATAAATCCGTATATATGTATTGATTGATGTACCATCAGCGAAATGAATTCTACTTGTTGTGATTGTTACTTGAATGAGTTGTAGAGCATGTCTTAGCCTTTTTAACACTTGCAACCGATGGAGATAGTCTGAGTTATTATCGGTGTTTGATTATTCACAGATGGTTATATTGTTTATTGGATATGATTGATGATCAGATAGAAACCTATGAGGGGTATGAGTATACACCTTAGATGGATTTGGACTCTCTGAGTCTAATGAGAGAGTTTATTTCCAGTTCCGGGCACTTACAAATGTGATCAGGCTCATTCTGCCTTTCTGATGCAGTTTTTCTTCACAGATTGATACTTTTGAGCAGGGAGATGTTTCAGTTGGATCTCCTAGGTCGTTGTATGGGCATAGAGGGGTGCATCCACTTGTTTGTACCATAGTACCTCCATCCCAGAGAGCTTGGTGGGCTCATTTTGACAACGCAAACACCCTAGGAGTCTGTTTTGGCAGGATCACGTTTCCTGAGACAGATTAAAAATTGATTAAATGGCTATTGTAGAAATCGATTTGGGCTACTGAGGCAAGGAAATGACACGGGATGAGTCATGATGATGAGAGTGATGTCGTCCACACCTTCTCCAGCAGTTGCAGGACCTAATTGGGCCCACATCTATTTTTGGGCATTTTTATATTATTTTATGGAGCTTTTTTTGGGAGGCTCACGATTTCCTCAAGGAGGCACAAAAGTCAAAGAATTAAATTATTATATTATTTTATTGTGTCAATGGGACACCTAGAGGGAGTTAGTCAAACACTCCTTGGATCCACCATGTGTTTCATTTATTTCTTGTTGAGTGGGTTACCTTATTTTGGGTGGTTTAGTCCACTTTGATAAATTATGGTTATATTGATCCATGTATTGTATGTTGAGCTCATCTCAACGATTGATTAGAACATTTCATCTTTTAATCTTAGCCACTCGTTTTGAAAGTGGTTAGGATTCAGTTATGATTGAGGTTCTCTCATTTCTATTTAAAGGAGAGAGCTTCTCATTTGTAGGGGGTCTTTGGCTCTTGGATTTGAATAATAGAAAGATTTTTTTTGTGAAAATTTTCTGGATCTGCTTTGCATCTGATTTGCTCAAATGGTGATTAGCTAGTCTTCAGCTTCCTAGCATTGTGGAAATTCTCGTGAGATCTATATTTTTCGTGGCTATCATTGTTTTGTCTACAGGAGGGCGTTTTGGTTGGAGCATTTTTGTAGGGGGACCTCAACTCACTCGGTTCTCTTCATCTTGGATCAGGGGATTTTCATTAGTTTCATTGTGATCTATGATTACTTCATATTACTATCTTGTAGCATTCAATTTCTTTATCTTGTATTAGCAAATCTGATATGATTGACGTTTGCTCATGCAGGGTAGGGGGCGCATTGGTGGCTTGGAGCTTGCATATGCCATAGAAATCATGGAGATGTTCCAGAATTGATCGGGATAGCAAAGATCGTCACTATTACAGACTTCTACAAGCATTTCCAAGTAAGATCCAGCAGGTTAAGTCTCTTCTTTTTCAGATCTTATTCCATTGTACCTTGGTTTTCTTCAAGTATTTTTGAAAACTCCTAAAGCACTAAAAACCCTAAAAAATAATAAACTTGGGAATAGTCTGATATTTTGCCAAACCATTTCTGGGTTTCATAGATCGGGCCTCCCCTTCATCAAATCAACTGAAACGATGGTCAAATTCCTCACAGTTTGACCTAGATCTGATTTTTAAGCAAAATATTGCATAATCCCCTACTAAAAAATTAGCCTACTAGGGTTTTGAGTTTTTCTGAATTTTGACTTCGTGGACGGATAGTTCGGGTCCCACACAGCCTAAATCAACCCCATTGCTGTCCATTTGCTTGACCATTTGACCTAGATCTAAAATATTGACTAAAACTGCCCTAGCGCCCTCATTGGAAATTAGACTTTTCGAAAGTGAGTTTTTCTGAAATCCGACAAGATAGACAGATAGATCGGGTCCCGAGCATTCCAGAACACCCCCAACGCTGAGCTAGTTCTCTCTGGTTTGCCCTGGATCTGAAAAATTGGTTTTCAGCCTCCTAGCCCCCCTCATCTGATTCTGACTTTTCCAGATCTAATTTTTCTACTGATTTTCTGATTTGGGCTTTTAGATTAGGTCACCCTGACCTCTTCTCTCCTTCAACGCCGAGCCATTAGCCTCTAGGTAACCTTAGAACTGCAAATCTGTCCTCTGAAGCCCTAGCACTATGCATCCATTGAACTGGGTTTCCTGTACCTTAGCTTTTCTGGATCAACTACTTTCTGGGTTTGTAGATCAAGGTGTCTCCCAGGTGGGTTCTCTGAAACATTGGTTTACTGCTGACTCCATTTCCCAATGCACATAATGCACTGATCTCGTAGCTAGCGCTTGCCCCATCTTGATCTCATTTTTACTCCTTTTTCCAACACCTACTGATGACTCAAGTCACCTATCTTTCACTGAGATTGTCCCCTTGGTAGTAGGAAGTCCCAACTCTGTTCTTGCTCACCCTGTCATGTTAAATTTTCATATGCTAAGCTAGATCATTAGTATTTCATTTCGAATTCATAACAAAAGCATATAAACAGGATCACTGAAAGATAGACAAGCACAACCATACAAAAGGAACACAAAGAGTTATCCTGGGAAAACTCTAAAGGGAAAAACCTAGCAAAAGCTTCCTCAATATAGATGCCCCAAAAAGATAAAAGGTAAAACCAACAAGGAGATCAAAAGCCTGATCCTCCTCCTTCTCTAGCTACTCTTCTCTTCTCCACTAATGCGCTACACAAGTGAGAGTGTGTGTGTCTCAAATGAGGAGTACCACACCTCTATTTATATTCATCCGTTCACTTTAACGAACTCATTCGACATGTAGGCTCGAGTTAAATCATCTAGGCTCGAGTTACACATGTAGGCTCAAGTAACCACATTGGGGTGCTAATGACCCACCTTTACAATTGGAGGGGACTACCTCATGAATCTTATTAGTTCTTCCGATTAGAAGCATCGGGGTACAAAGTAGTACAAGTGGTTCTCCCGGTAGGAGCATCGAGGACCAAAAAAGATACATATAGAATATTCTTTGAAGTTACAATATTTCAACACTCCCCCTTAACGAGAAGGGTATTCTACAACAACATCAACAACAACAATAGCAGGAGAGAGATAGAGGACATCATCAACATCAGCAGGGTAACACATCTATAAATCATTGGAAGCTTTTCAACATCATGTAGTCTTCATCTTCAATCTTCATTCTTTAGTAACAACAACACTCTGACAGTTTTGATCAGCAACAACTTCTTCAGTATTTTGACTTCTCCAACAGCATCATCATCATCATCATCATATTCTGATCTTACGATCAGCAACATCAGCAACATCATCCATCAACACTTTGACCTTTCGATCAACATCAACATCTTCAATACTTTGACCTCTCGATCAACAACAATTTCATCAACATCTTCAGTACTTTGATCTTTCGATCAACAACATCTTCAGCAACATCTTCCGTATTTTGACCTTTCGATCAGCAACAACTTCAGCAACATCTTCAGTACTTTGACCTTTCGATCAGCAACATCTTCAACACTTTGACCTTTTGATCAGCAGCATCTTTCAACAACATCTTCAGTAGTTTGACCCTTCTTTGATCAGCAACAACATCATCATCATACTCTGATCTTTTGATTAGATACATCATCATCAAAATATCATTATTGTCAAAACATCAACATCATCAAAATATCAACATCATCATCAAAATATCAGCATCAAAATATCATTGTCATCACACTCTGATCTTTCAATCAAAATCATCATTATCATCAGCCTCTGATCTTTCGATCAGAAACATCATCATACTCTAACATCAACTCATCATCATATTCTGATCTTTCGATCAGTATGTCATCATCATCATACTTTGATAATACGACATCATCATCATCAGGATCTCATCATCATCACATTTTGATCTTTCGATCAGAAACATCATCATCATCATCGCATTCTGATCTTTCGATCAGAAAACATCGTCATCATCAGCAACATCATAATCATAAGCAACTTCTGATCTTCCGATCAGAAAATATCATCATCATCATATTTTGATCTTTCGTTCAGAGAACATCATCATCAACAACTTCTGATCTTTCGATCAGAGAAACATCATCATCATCATATTCTGATCTTTCAATCATAGAACATCATCATTGTCAGCAACAGCATCATCATCATATTCTAATATTTCAATCAGGGACATCATCATCATCATCACTCTCTGATCTTTCGATCAGGAAACATCATCATCATCATCATCAGCCCACAGTACAAAGACAAAGAAGTCTTTGGATCTCTTTTGGACTCAAAATCCAAGGATGATGCAATCCTATCACATTCTCGACAACCGAGGTCACCGAATCCGTTCTGAACTGAGGTTCAAGGATGATGCAATCCTGCCACATTCTCGATGACTGAAGTTACACCGGATCCATTCTGAACCGAAGTTCAAGGATGATACAATCCTACCACATTCTCGATGACCAAAGTTACACCGGATCCATTCTGAACCGAAGTTCAAGGATGATGCAATCTTGCCACATTGTCGATGACCGAAGTTACACCGGATCCGTTCTGAACTGAAGTTCAAGGATGATACAATCCTGCCACATTCTCGATGATCGAAGTTACACCGGATCCGTTCTGAACCGAAGTTCAAGGATGATACAATCCTGCCACATTCTCGATGACCGAAGTTACATCAGATCCGTTCTGAACCGAAGTTCAAGGATGATACAACCCTGCCACATTCTCGATGACCAAAGTTACACCAGATCCGTTCTGAACCGAAGTTCAAGGATGATACAACCCTGCCACATTCTCGATGACCGAAGTTACATCGGATCCGTTCTGAACCGAAGTTCAAGGATGATACAACCCTGCCACATTCTCGATGACCGAAGTTACACCAGATCCGTTCTGAACCGAAGTTCAAGGATGATACAATTCTGCCACATTCTCGATGACCGAAGTTACACCGGATCCGTTCTAAACCGAAGTTCAAGGATGATACAATCCTACTTCATTCTCGAAAACCGAGGTCTCCAGATCACTTCTAGACATATGTCCCAGGATGATACAATCCCTCTTCATTCTCGAAGACCGAGGTCTCCGGATCACTTTAGGGAAAGTTCCCAAGGATGATACAATCCTGCTGCAGCATCATTACTCCCCCTTTCGAGGAAGGTCTTTCTAAACCACACCAAGCTTGTCCCGAAAGTGTTCGAACTTTACCCGAGACAGAGGTTTTGTCAGCGCATCATCATCTAAACCATCTTCATCTACATCTTCAGTATGTGAATACTGAACTATCACCATATGTATCTCCAGTATGTGAATACTGAAAGCATCATCATCTATATCTTTAGTATAGAAATACTGAAAGCATCATCACCTCTATATTCAGTATAGAAATACGGAGTCACCATCATCTGCATCTACAGTATGTAAATACTGAAACATCATCTATATCTTCAGTATGGGAATACTGAAACATCATCATCTGCATCTTTATCTTGTATGTAGAAATATAAGATTTCTATGTGTTACGACGAAACACAGGGTTCTCTGTTATCACAACTCTCGTTATCACATAGAATCAATGTAGTATCCATCTTCAGGTCAAGGAGACCTGACATCAGCTTTCGAAGCCATATAGCTTCACAACTTAGCAGAGCAATCTGCTATGTATTGTCATTCTAAGAGAAACACTGGACTATTTCCTGCTAAACCATGAACTCATAGCAGACCCCAAACAAAAGCATCTACCTGATGTGCTTTTCTTGTCTGAGATACTTCCAGCCCAATCTGCATTTGTATAGCCATACAATCTATAGTCATGGCTACCATCATACTATAGACCAAGGTCTATAGTCCCTTTCAGATATCTCATCACATGTTTTGCAGCTACTAGGTGAACCCGTCTTTGAACAAGATATTGACTTAAGGTTTTCATCGCAAAACAAATGTCCGGTCTGGTATTTGTTAAGTACATCAATGACCGAATGATCTATCTATAATGAGTTGCATCCACTAACTCTGATGAGTCATCAGCTAACAGCTTTAGGTTGGAGTCCATGGGTGTGGCCATGGATTTGCATTCCAACATATTGAATCTCTTCAATATCTCTATCGCATACTTTCCCTGGTTGAGAAATATTTCTTCTGAACTTTGTCATACTTCCAGACCTAGGAAATAGTGCATTAACCCAAGGTCTTTCATCTCAAATTCTTCTGCTAGTTTCTTCTTGCTTTCCATGATCTGTTTCTCATTCCCTGTCAAGAATAAGTCATCCACATATAGGATGACAGGTTCATCTTCTACAACCTTGAGATAAAGGTTAGGATCAACTTTACTCTTGGTAAAGCCCATAATTGACAGGAAACTGTCTATCCTTCCATACCAAGCTCTGGGAGTTTGCTTCATGCCATAGAGGGCCTTCTTTAACTTACATATATGAGTCCATTTGTCTTCAACTTCAAATCCTTTCGATGTAAAACTCTTCCGCAATCATACCATTAAGGAAGGAATGTCTTTACTTCATCATGGGAGAAACTACCATCATAGTTCCGAAGGAAATGTACCTTGCTTCCTGGAGTAAGTGTCTCTTCAGAATTAATTCCCTCTTTCTTATAGAAACCTCTAGCCACAAGTCTTTCCTTACTTCTATCAGTGACATATTTTATCTTGCAAATCCATTTGTAAGATACCACATTCTTGCTTTCTGGTTTGAGTACTATATCCCAAGCATCATTCTAGTGTTCTTTCATCATAACATCTTCCATGAGTTCATCTTGTCAGATCATCAACATATCCTAGTCTCTTCTCCACTAGTGCGCTACACAAGTGAGAGTGTGTGTGTCTCAAATGAGGAGTACCACACCTCTATTTATATTCATCCGTTCACTTTAACTAACTCATTTGACATGTAGGCTCGAGTTAAATCATGTAGGCTCGAGTTACACATGTAGGCTAAAGTAACCACACTGGGGTGCTAATGACCCACCTTTACAATTGGATGGGACTACCTCACGACTCTTATTAGTTCTTCCGATTAGAAGCATCGGGGCACAAAGTAATACAAGTGGTTCTCCCGGTAGGACCATTGGGGACCACAAAAGATACATATAGAATATTCTTCGAAGTTAGAATATTGCAACATGTCACAGTTACGTTTCTTAAGACAATGGTCATCTCCATCAGTTGCTAGTACCTTAACCCTAGAGCTAGGGTTTCCATTTACCTTGCACCTTAAGTACCCTAAATCCCCATCTGATCTTCTTCTGGTGTCTAGGTCCGATCTCTCCTGTAGGGAGTAGATCTGGGTCTCCCCCATTGTTGTCTTGGACTAGGATAACATAAAGTGAAGGTTGCCTTGATTGGCGTGACAACCATCCATTTGGGAGTCTAGGCAGTCATGGTTCCACCCCTTAGTTGCTTTCCCCTCTACCATCCATCCTGGATCCACCTCACATAGGAAACTACAAGGAGGGTGATAACATTTTGGCGCTGTTGCCAGGGAGGTAGAGGCCTACCTTGGTTCAACATCCCTCACTTTTCCCTACGACATATCTTGTTTGGTGAATTACTTGTGTGGTTCACCTGGTGACTCCACCTTGCGACTCCACTGAGGATCGTACCCATCATAGTAATCTTAAGTTCTTAGAGCATACCATAAATCATAATGAATTCAGATGTATTTCTGAGGCACATGAAAGAAGTAACCAAACACATGATTGGAAATACAAGACAAATAAGCGAAATGAATAGATGGAGGTCAGACTACGGGTATGATGATGATCTTGAGCACGACTATGGGTATGAATCTAGTTATCACAATCTTTATGATACCCACCAACTTCCTCACCCGTGCAATAAAGATTTCCCGACCATCCCGAGTGGACTTGTAAGTCGGCATGAACCTAGAAGTCAGTCTCGGTCAAAGCCTTATAGCCAAGTGACCAGAGTTGTTGAAAAAAAAGACAAACGGTCTCCCTTTGACTTTTCTGAAATACCGGGAGCACCTCATCCTATGCCAAACGATTACACTAGGAGGTTCCCCCAGTTTAGTGGAAATAATGATATATCTATTGAAAGTAATTTGGACATTCTCTGGGATTACATGGAATCTAGAGGTGCAGACAATGAAGATGTTTATATGCGAGCCTTAGGAGAATCCTTGCAAGGGGATGTTCAACTATGGTTTGATCATTTAGCACCAGGATCCATCATCGGGTATGACATATTCACAGATTTGTTAATTGATAGTTGGAGTAGGAACATTGATGATTCTTTAGAGTGTGAATCTAGCAATGATTATAATCAGTATATTGGCGAAGTGCTTTCTCAACTGGACCATTCCTCTCCTGGTATGTTCCAAATTATGAGTGTGCCTACAATCCATAAGAATGTTACAGAGTACTTTGAGGATAATGTTTCAAAACCCCATGCTGAAATTAAGAAGGATATCAATCAAATCATATAAGATATTTTGTTATTATTGCTTGAAGTAGTCACAGAGCAAATCCTGGATTTGATTCGTGGAAGGGAACCTGATCACCATCAAGAAGCATCCATAGTGGAGCCTTCCATTTGTGAGTCCATTAAAGAGCCTTTAGAAGAGGAACTCCATAGTCATTGCCTAATAGATGATAATTTGAGTCAGTAGCCAACCTATCCGAATCTTGATTCAGACCTTGATCATATCACTGCTGCAGAAGAAGAAAATGTTGAAATTAATCAAACTTCTATTGAAGAACAATCTTGTGGTCATAGTGTGATTGGAGAGCATGCTTGTAAGAGGGATAGGGAAACTGAAACTGAACTTGTTGGTGTTATTCCTTATCTAGAGCCTAAAGAAAAACCATCACATGATGATACGATTGTAAGTGAACTTGATCAAGAACATTGCAATGAGGATCCTTGTCATGATAGGATCAGTAGAATTCTTCAGCCAATCCTTAATCAGAATATGTTGGTTCAATGTGTGGATACTAGCCTTGTTTCGAATCTTGAAATCACTCTCGGAATTAATTTAAATGCTCTTTCCTCTCATCAAATTTTGAGATCAATTATTCCAAGTTTGGGAGAAAATTTTCAGTCCACCCTCCCGTCCCAACTCTTCAAGTCTTCTTGTATGGGTTTGTCGTTTAATCAAGTTGTTACTTTCGAAATTTTGAATCAGGAGTTTAAGCATTATCATGTAATTGGGGAAAATGCACTTCATATGTATTCTCAGTCATCCTTAATGAATAAATTCTTTCAATTTGTAAATCTGTATTATGGATGGCTGGAGAAGGTGTATAAAGATCAATTTCATCTTTTCTCCATTTTTAAACAACAAGTGGGCTTGATCTCATTCACAGTTTCGTTGCATTGCAATTTGTCCCTATTTGATTTTCCCATTTCTTCCTGAGTGAATAGAATTGAATGTCCTAGTAAGGTAGAGGAGAAAAAAAAGAATTGTTTTGAGTGGTTGAATCACGAGTTATATTGTCTCCTTCCATCAAGAGCATGCTTGCATACTTCTTATGATCCTATCAGTATCTGGATGGATGAGTTTCTAGAAAGTCAATTTCAGCCTTGGCAAGATTTCATTCCATATCTTTCTTTGATTTTCAAACAAGTTATAATGGCTTTAATTTTCATTTACATTACTTACAAGCCATCTTTGATTTGTTGTATTATTAACGGTAAAGAAAGCTCAATAGATTTGTTCCACAAGTGGTTGCATTGGATTTATGATTTTACCTAACACTTTTCTAAATTGGTTAGAGAAGGGTAGGTAGGACTTGAATAAACCTTTCCCGGCAGTAGTGTAGAACCTTGCACCTTTGTTTGAAACTCACTTTTGAAGCTCCTAGCGTAATTGTTGTTATCCTACAAAATAAAAATCAGACTTTTTTTGAAAAGTTATGATTATAGATTAGATTTATTTTCTGCTTTTCAGTTTTATGCATCTTTATTTTTAGTATTTATATATTATCCACATCTTGTTCTGACGACCAGTCTATGGGTTTGGTATAGCTATGGACATGTTGCAGGTAGTCAGGTACATTCTTGGTAGTGGAAGCAGAGCTGGATGGATTGATCGAGGATGCGAGAAGCAGAGTGCGAGTACCAGAGATTCTGAGGTTCTCAAGCACTATTTTCAGCAGAGCACTTGTCCCAGCTGGAGTCAGATGTTATCACATATATAGTAGCCAGGATACCATATTCTATTTTTCAGACACAATACATTTTTCAATAAGATCTCTTACATATGAGATGCTAAGATGAGCATTTTTTGATGGATCATGATTATATTAGTGGACTATTGTACTCTCCCATGTCAGGACTGAGTCTCATGACACTCAGATTTGAGGACCGATGTAGCCATTTATGTCATTTTCAGAGCAATCATTGATACCCAGTTTTATGTCAGTTCTTTGTCATTGGACAGATGGTGTCTCAAATGGATTATATTGTATGGTTATGACTCAGCATTTTATATTGTGTTATGGTTATTATTTCTCTTATACTGATTCTTGTGACATGTATTAACTTGTGGTATCATGATCTGGCGGTCATATTTATATGGACTTAGTTGTATATTGTACTATGTATTGATGTCCCTACTTAGAGTTGGAAGTTCTTGATCTATACTCATTGGTTTTACCGTCCTTAGGGAGAATAGAGGTAGTCATTCCCACCATTGTTTTGGCTTGCTAGTGTTCACTCCATCATTCATTGTCTTCACCCATCCATTACCTTCCTGTTTAGTTTTCAACCTGACTGACTTCTTGACTTATGGCATGGAGGATCTTTTTCCCCGCTAGAACTTTTGTTGGACAAGCCTTCTTGTGTATATTGGGTCTCAGCTCTGAGTTGGTGACAAAACTTTCTTTTGGTAAGTTGGATAGTATGCCTAAATCATTCTGGTCGGTTGTCCCGATGTTTGGCACTGTACAGAACCCCCCTAGTCACTTGAGATATTGTTGGCTAAAACTGAAAAAGCTCATGTATTACCCATCTTGAAATTATTGAATATGCGCCCATGAAAAATGAAAATTATAAAACTACGTTTCTTAACATATGTAAAGAGGGCAAGAGCAATGAAGTGCTAAAAAAAACTCGAAGAGTATAAGAAAAGGTCCAAAAATCAATGATAAAAATACGTTGACCTTATAAAATATGCCCTGGATGAAAGCTGTGATTAGCTGTGCTTTTAAGCACTGGTGAAGTCCCAAAAGGGTCATATAGGCCAAAAAGGCCATGGAATAAAAATGATGATCCTAATGAACTTGGATCAAGCTTGATGTAGACATGATGCCTAAGTTGAATAAGCACTCTCTAAACAACTCACCCATTTGTGAGGCACTGCCATTCCTTGTGTTGTTTTTTGTATGACATTGGTTATAGTGAGTATTCCCTTTTCTTGTCCAAAGTGTCATGATGTTGAGTAGGAAGTCATCCTTTGCCTTAGCCTTGTCATTTCCACCCTTCACCCTTCACTAGAAAATTGGCTATAGCTATGAAGTGAGTATAGTCTTGAAAGTCTAAGTCTAAGTAATAATGAATAAAGCCTTATATATGTATTGATTGATATACCATCAGTGAAATGAATGCTACTTGTTGAGATTGTTACTTGAATGAGTTGTAGAGCATGTCTTAGCCTTTTTAACACTTGCAGCGGATGGATATAGTCTGAGTTATTATCGGTGTCTGATTATTCACAGATGGTTATATTGTTTATTGGATATGATTAATGATCAGATAGAGACCTATGAGGGGTATGAGTATACACCTTAGATGGATTTGGACTCTTTGAGTCTAATGAGACCGTTTATTTCCAGTTCCGGGCACTTACAGATGTGATCATGCTCATTCTGCCTTTCTGATGCAGTTTTTCTTCACAGATTGATACTTTTGAGCAGGGAGATGTTTCAGTTGGATCTCCTAGGGCGTTGTATGGGCATAGGGCGGTGCAGCCACTTGTTTGTACCATAGTACCCCCATCCCAGAGAGCTTGGTGGGCTCAGTTTGACAACGCAGGCACCCTAGGAGGCTGTTTTGGCAGGATCATGTTTCCCGAGATAAATTATAAAATGATTAAATGGCTATTGAAGAAATCGATTTGGGCTACTGAGGCAAGGAAATGACATGGGATGAGTCATGATGATGAGAGTGATGTCCTTCACACCTTCCACAGTAGTTGCAGCACCTGATTGGGCCCACATCTATTTTTGGGCATTTTTATATTATTTTATGGAGCTCTTTTTGGGAGGCTCACGATTTCCTCAAGGAGGCACAAAAGTCAAAGAATTAAATTATTATATTATTTTATTGTGCCATGGGGACACCTAGATGGAGTTAGTCAAACACTCATTGGACCCACCATGTGCTTCATTTATTTCTTGTTGAGTGGGTTAGCTTATTTTGGGTGGTTTAGTCCACTTTGATAAATTATGGTTATATTGATCCATGTATTGTATGTTGAGCTCATCTCATCCATTGATTAGAACATTTCATCTTTTAATCTTAGCTACTTGTTTCGAAAGTGGTTAGGATTCGGTTATGATTGAGGTTCTCTCATTTCTATTTAAACGAAAGAGCTTCTCATTTGTAGGGGGTCTTTGGCTCTTAGATCTGAATAATAGAAAGATTTTTTTTGTGGAAATTTTCTGGATCTGCTTTGCATCTGATGTGCTCAAATGGTGATTAGCTAGTCTTCAGCTTCCTAGCATTGTGGAAATTCTCGTGAGATCTATATTTTTTGTGGCTATCATTGTTTTGTCTATAGGAGGACTTTTTGGCTGGAGCGTTTTTGTAGGGGGACCTCAACTCGCTCGGTTCTCTTCGTCTTGGATCAGGGGGTTTTCATTAGTTTCATTGTGATCTATGATTACTTCATTTTGTTGTCTTGTAGCATTCGTTTCTTTATCTTATGTTAGCAAATCTGATATGGTTGACGTTTGCTCATGCAGGGTAGGGGGAGCATTGGTGGCTTGGAGCTTGCATATGCCATAGAAATCATGGAGATCTTCCAGAATTGATCGGGATAGCAAAGATCATCATTGTTACAGACTTCTACAAGCATTTTCAGGTAAGATCCAGCATGTTAAGTCTCTTCTTTTTCAGATCTTATTCCATTGTACCTGAAACTGCCCTAGCGCCCTCACTGAAAATTAGACTTTTCCAGAAGTGAGTTGTTCTGAAATATGACAATATATATAGATATATTGGGTCCTGATCATTCGAGAACACCCCCAATGTTGAGCTAGTTCTCTCCGATTTTCCCTAGATTTGAAAAATTGGTTTTTAGTCTCCTAGCCCCCCTCATCAGATTCTGACTTATCCAGATCTAATTTTTCTGCTGATTTTCTGATTTGGGCTTGTAGAGCAGGTCACCCTAACCTTTTCTCTCCTTCAACATTGAGCCATTAGCCTCCAGGTAACCCTAGAAGTGCAAATCTGTCCTCCTAAGCCCTAGCGCTAGCCATCCATTGAGCTGGGTTTCCTGTACCTTAGCTTTTCCGGACCAACTACTTTCTGGGTTCATAGATCAAGGTGTCTCCTAGGTGGGTTCTTTGAAACATTGGTTTACTAATGAATCCATTTCCCAATGCACACAAGGCACTGATCTCCTAGCTAGCATTTGCCCCATCTTGACCTCATTTTTACTCCTTTTTCCAACACCTGCTGATAACTCAAGTCACCTCTCTTTCACTGAGATTGTCCCCTTGGTACTAGGCAGTCCCAACTCTGTTCTTGCTCACCCTGTCACAATTACGTTGCCCAAGATAGTGGTCATCTCCATCAGTTGCTAGTACCTTAATCCTAGAGCTAGGGTTTCCATTTACCTTGCACCTTAAGTACCCTAAAGCCCCATCTGATCTTCTTCTGGTGTCTAGGTCCGATCTCTCCTGTCGGGAGTAGATCTGGGTCTCCCCCATTGTTGTCTTGGAATACAATAACATAAAGTGAAGGATGCCTTGATTGGCTTGACAACCATCCATTCGGGAGTCTATGCAGTCGTGGTTGCACCCCTTAGTTTCTTGCCCCTCTACCATCCATTCTAGATCCACCTCACACAGGCAACTACAAGGCGGGTGATAACACTGCTTTTTCTTCTTTTCTGTGGATAAGATAAAAGCTAGTCAACTAGGAAACTGGGAGCTTTTGTTTCCAACCCATCCTCAATTAGTTTTTCTCCATTTTCTAGGATTAGCATGTTTTTTCCATCTCCTTGACAACTCACTCATGATTTTGCCAACTCGTGAGGTCCTTGATAGATTTGGGAAGTGCTTTAGCCACCTATGGGGGTTTGCTATATTTTGGTAAGTCAGCCTTTTTGAGCTTTATGAGTTGTTTCCATACAATTCAATTTTCCTACGAGGGATGTACTATTTATGTACACTATTATTCATAATTATTCAATGAAAGGATACACACCAATATTCATCTCTTCATTCATCTGATTCAGTCTCTTTTCTTCTCTCTAGTTTTCCTGTGTATACTTGTGAGAATTATTAGTAGCAAGATCTATTTCCTGTGCTTCTTCTTAGCATCATTGCACATAGCATTGATTTATTATTTCTACATGGTATCAGAGCAACAAGTTGATCAAGTTCTATAGAGTTGAGGAGCGCATCCAATCTCTTATCCCTCTCTGAAGAAGAGCTTGTCTAGCTTACAAGATTTTCTCCTAGTTTGTTTTGCAGGTTGCAGAGAGTATCTCTTAGAGCATATCAACAACTTCAATATGGATTCAAAAGTTGCTCTACTATCTCCTTTCAAGTATTCTGATTGGAAGCCAAAGATGAGTGCATACTTGAAGAGGCAATGTCTCTTTGATGTCTCCAGGGACATATTCATGGCTCTGCTCAGGATGAGCTGGGCCAAAGAAAGTTTCCTGGAGCTTCCTGCTTCTAGGGAGTTGTTAGGCTGACACTGGGAAGATTGCAAATGAGGACCTACAAAATCTTTCTTTAATGGGACATCCATCTCTTCGCCCAAAATTTCTGTAACTATGGCTTGATGTGCTTCGAGATGGAGGTCCTCAGCTTCTCCGGTGGGACCGAGTAGGCATACTTCTTCCTGGTGAGGCGATGTTCCTGAAAGAGGAATATCAGAAAAAGCGTTTATTTGTAAACTGCTACATTCGCCTCCATTCTTGCACAAGTTTCTGGCCTGCGCCATCTCCATTTCTTTCTGCTTTTGCTAGGAGGCCTTGATTATATGCCTTATCAATTCAAAAGAGGCATATCATAAGGGTAAGTTATCACCTCCAGTGCCCTCATCATCTTTTCTCGCCTCGACCTCCTGATTTTTCATTGCACTTTGACTTCTTTCATTAGAAGGTGTTGTTTCAACAGCCGGCTCGTTCTGCAGGTACTCTTCTTCATATTCGTCATACACAGGCGCACCGAGCTCTTTCTCAAAATCGTATTTGGTTGACCAGGAGCGGGGCAGGTCGCCATCTTCAGAGAATAGTCCTGCAGGACTGTTTATTTCAGCCTCAAGCCGACCATCTTTCTGCGTATCATGAGAGATCTTTGTCAGGCCATAGGCTTCCCTTTTTTGCTTGTAGGGCCCAACCAATTTGTATGCATCTGTTAGTTCACCACCATTGTCCTGATATGATGGCATCCTGGACATCTTAAGGTTCTTGTCAACCTCCAAACAATCAGCGAACATTTGCTGCAGGGTGGTTGATCTTCTCTCCAAAAGAAGCAAGGATAGGTCAGGAGGAAAGGCGTCTGCATAATAGATCTTAACATCATTCTTAAGAGGTTGAACTTCCTTAGGCATGTTATAGTAACAGCTTGCGAATCTTTTATTAAAACTGGATACGGCCTCACCTTCATGTCTCCTCAATGAATAAAACTCTGAGAGTATTTGCTCCAATGGTCGGCTCCTTCCCCAAAACCTCAAGAATGTGTAAGAAATCTCTTCCCAAGTATAAATGGACTTAGGCTGCAAATGTTTGAACTAGACTTTGGCATCCCCTTGCAAGGACAAAGCGAATGTCTGCATGCGGACATCATCATGTTCTGTCTCGAAAAGGTCAAATAAATGCTCAAAAACATGAATATGTTTTTAAGCAGTCAAGTCTTCAGATTCTCCATCGAACTTGGGGAGGTACTTGTGATATTTCACGGGAAGATCATGGAGGATAGGAGGTAATCGCAATGGTTTATATTGGCTTGGAGAAATGGGGGAGACAGGATTAGGTACGATAGCTGAACTATTGCCCGAGGGTTCATGAATTTCACAGGGGTGTTCTTTAACGTTGGGTGCCCCCAGATAAAGATCTAGACCGAGATCAGATGTGTAAGATGATGCAATGCTTTCGGTTCGTAAAGAAGGATAAACAGGGACATATTCATGGCTCTGCTCAGGATGAGCTGGGCCAAAGAAAGTTGTTTTGATGAATCTAAAAAAGGGTAAGAGCAAACTTACAAGGTAGGATAAGGCTTCCTGGAAGAAACATGGACTCGAGTGCTTGGACCTCCCGCCGTACATTTCTGAATTTTATGAGGGGTTCATTCCCAGGCGGGGTCTACCAGCCTTCTTCAGCCATTAGATTTTTCTGGATCACATCACCAGCAGAGTCGCCGACGTCTGAATCCTTCAAGAGTGGAGTCGCCAGGTGAAAGATGCTCAACCTTCTTGGTGTTTGACCGATTGTTCACCATCAACAGTCAGATCTAAGTCTTTGTCGTTCTTCCCGGGGAGGATCTTCAAGTTCATCCCCGGTGATAGCGGCAGTTTGTTAGCACCAAAAATGAGCCCAAAGGTTGCGGAAGGGCCCGCCTCCGGGTAACAGCAAAACCGCTTTTGGCCGCACCTCCAGCCCTGCGCAGTCAGAGAGGGATCTCTCGTTCGTCACCGAATCATCTCCACATAAGGTTGTCAGTCTTGTGTGTCACTGGAGTTTACTCCGCATAGGATCTTCAATTGGTATGATCAGGGGGCTAGGATCCTGAATGGGGCAATGTGGGTCGAGGTAGGTGCATGGCGGGGTTATTAGGATGAAAGGACCATCGGAAAATGGAGTCGAAACCTACATAGGAAACGATTATAGATGGAAAGAATGATGAAAGGTAGCAAACAGAGGCAAGATAGCTGCTGATTTCCCAATCAGGAGATTTTAGCAGGTGTTTTGGAGGACAAGAAAGAATAGTCCATCTCATGGAGCATCGGCGAGATGAATTCCATGAGACTTTAGAAGAACCATTGTTAATGCTTGGAACAACAGTCGGAGCGTAGCAAGTACGAATTCCGAACCACTATACCCTATGTTGCAGGCATGAAAGAAATAAACGAAATGGAGTGAAAACAAGGAATCACAATTTACATGTAAAGAAAGCACTTATTGGGAAAAACAACAACAGAGGAATCTTTGCTGTGAATGACAGTCTTCCACTGCAATTTTTTTCATACACAGGTATCAAGTTTTTACAAATGGGAGCCTCAACCCAGGATCGTTTCCCAATCCAATTCTCTAACTCCTTTCTCCCTCTATCGGGAGCGTTTTTATACAATCCTAATGCTGAGACTTTAGAATAAAAAACTATTACAAGTTGCCATCCGGCATTAATAGTGCAAAGAGTGGGCTATCACCACGTTTTACAAAAACAAACATTATGGAGCTAGTGGCTTTATTCGGCCTAGCTAACAGTTCAACACGTTCGCCCGCCACGACGGATGATGTGTATGATGCCTGCTTCTATAATTTGAGGTGTGTGCTTCCACCGCGTTCAAATGCAGCTTTCCGCATGGGCACACACTTGTGAGTTATTCGACATCCTTCTCCAGTCTAGTCACATCCGCCACCTCCTTCCCCACCAGGTAACATTGTTATACGTGGGCTCCTGAAGAAGTGTCGCATTGCATCTGACTGATATAGGCCTGCAGGGTGGCTCATCATTCTTATACTCCTCACCTCTAGTGAGGTGAATTCTCCCGCAGGCAATAAGGTGTAGAAGATCTACACCAGTCCCATCACCCTTGGAAAGTGGACTTCACAAACAGGGATGTTAGGGCTTTAAAATCTTGACACTCCCATTCGAATGAATATCTTCATAGAGAATAGCCAATGGCTAACCCTTTCTGCGGAGGCTTTGGTGGGCGCGATGGTATCAGGGGTTCCAGGAAAAACACTTACGGGGGGGAGTAAGTGTCCAGGTCTCACGTCGTTGGAGACACGGATATCACGTCTGGGCCCAGATGGCTGGTGTCACCATAGGCATGCAAATGCCAAAGTGACAAGTGAGTGTGGAACATGCTCACCAACCATCAACACCCCCAGACGGACAAGCTTCTCGAACCAGATCTTCATCGTCAAGCTCTATCAGGCTTCTGCAGCTTCGTGGAGAAGTAGAACTTCGGCCTTTGAGATATGTTGAACTGAAGGCAGTATTTATAGGGCATCGAGATTGATCTTCGCACAGGCTGGTCAACATTCCTGCACATTCTGTCATCGAGTATATCTGGTCTTAACATGTGCGAAGGTGCGAGCGGATCGATCTCTTGTTTTCTGGGGATTTTGGTTATTCGGCCTCATAGGTCACAGCGTCTCACTGCCTGCTATAGGAGGTGGCAATGAACTTCCTCTGGTACAGTAGATCCACGCTACATATTCCCTACAGTGTACGCTCCCACGTTGCGTTGGCTTCGTCTCGTGTGAGCAATGGATTCGTCGGCTACTTTACTCATTTTCATCGGCCAGTCCACACAAAGGCACCTCACAGGGATGGCTTTCTCTGGAATGAACACGCGCCAAAATTGTGAACCAGGAAAACTATGCCACTGGATGAGACTTCCACCTTAGGCGTATCTTGAATGGCGTCGAAGGAATCGGCCAATCTGGGATGAGGCAGATTACACATGTGAATGCCCCCTCCGCTATCATTTCCACACAGGATGGGAGATTTGTACTTCGGGAGTCTTCTTCAGCCGTTTGATCAAAGGAAGCTTTTGCATCCACTGTCCACGTTCCACTTATCCTGCCACCAACCTTTCTCTTCTGAACACCATGGGCAGTTTGGATTGTGACACGTCCTGAACCGTCGATCAAGATCGACCCTTCGCGCAGCCGTCGATTAGAGTGGGCCCTATCATTTTTCGCAACGGGGAACTCAGATATTCGTCTGTGCTAGTTCTCCTTGCGAAATGAACCATAGCCGTAGATCTTTCCTTGCTTTTATCACTGTCGTTGATCTCTTTTGACCTCTACACCTTTTCACGATTTGAGACTGTGGTTTTACCCGCACAAGTATGGAGTGCGAAATTATTGTAGGCTGTAGATCTGCCCCAGGTTTCATCTCAATCGTCGAAAGCCGCTGGTCCTTAACACGTTTCGCACTTCGGGACAGAAACTTTGATTGCGCATGTTTGCTCGCGCGAAGTGGTTCAGAACCGTTGATCCTCCTTCGATCAATCGTAGCCCTTGAATAGGGATCGGGCCCAATGCAACAATACACCTGCCATTTTTCCTCGTTGAAGGATGGTCACATGAGATTCGAGGGGCTGGGACCCTTATCGAACTCAAATCAACTGTTAAAAACGGAGTGTTAACACCTAAGACTATACAAATCCCAAGATCACTAGTTGATTCCTCATTGGTCTCTTATGCAGTGATATTTATCTTACATGGTTTGAAGTCTTTCTTATCTTTCAGTGGTTGGTTATCCATGTCCTTACTAATATTTGGACTGATATTAAACATGTTTGGATCTGTTCTAAACACTTATGGTTCAGATCTTATGCCCATCCATCATTCAGATTTTTACACCTATCAGTTTTCCCAGTTGCTCATAATTTTCCTAGTCTAGCTCTATATCCTCATGGAGCCACTAAATCCTTTGTCTTTGCTGTTCCATATGCTAATATTTTTGATATATTAGATTTTTATCAGCCTCATATTAGATCAATATAGGTGCTACATCAGATTGGAAGATTGACATGTGATTCACATCACAATTTTGCAGCTATTTAGGGAATTGGGTGTGAAATAAATTGCCTTATTTTTTGTACTCTTTGGAAAGGAGTATGCACAGATCTCTTTTCCATTTCAGATTATGTTTGTAGATTAGAGTTTGACAGTAGAAAGAAGCATTCAGATAATGCTCCTACTTCATTTGTTGATGAGATACAAGGAGTCTCTCCTCTTCCTTCTTGCAGGTTCTACACTCCAGCACATGATCATGGAGTTCATGATTTCTTCAAAAAGTCCTTCATCTAGAAGAAGTTCAGTCATCTCATTAAAGTGAATATGAAGATATGTTGAAGACATATTTCAAATTTTGTGCCTTGTCCTATCTTGAAGGAGGATTTTCCCCATGTGGTTTTGCCTCTTTCCTCACTTTTATGGACATAATAATTGTTAAAGGGTGACCATAGCCTTGTTGCTGGGCCCTATATGAATCTATATTTTTTGTCATACCATCATAAAGTCAGACTTATAGGGGGTGTTGGAATATATTAAACCCACTCACAACTTAGAATAAAATAATTAATCATTATTTGATTAATTATTCACCCACTAGCTTAATTAGTTGGCATCCACTTGCACCTTAAAGTCAATACACGCCATCTATATCCTAGGAATGATTTATTTCCAATTCTGGGTTGATCTTAACCACCTTTGACCATCCAGAATAAGTATACGGGAGTTTACAGCAGATTTTGCTTTATTCTCCTTTTTCTACTTTTCCTGCTTTTCTATGGATAAGATAAAAGCTAGTCAACTAGGAAATTGGTTGCTTTTGTTTCTAACCCATCCTCCATTAGTTTTTCTCCATTTTCTAGGATTAGCATGTTTTTTCCATCTCCTTGACAACTCACTCATGCTTTTTCCAAATCATGAGGTCCTTGATAGATTTGGGAAGTGCTTTAGCCACCTATGGTGGTTTGCTATATTTTGGTAAGTCAACCTTTTTGAGCTTTATGAGTTGTTTCCATACAATTCGATTTTCCTATGAGGGATGCACTATTTATGTACACTATTATTCATAATTATTCAATGAAAGGATACACGCCAATATTCATCTCTTCATTCATGTGATCCAGTCTCTTTTCTTCTCTCTAGTTTTCCTGTGTATGCTTGTAAGAATTATTAGTAGCAAGATCTATTTCATGTGCTTCTTCTTAGCATCATTGCACATAGCATTGATCTATTATTTCTACAATATGAGGAAATGGACCAGCAACATCACTGTATATCAACTTAAGAGGTGCAGAGGTTCTCTCATGACTAGCTCTCTCAAATTTATGCTCTAGGTGTTTTCCTAGGATACAACCTTGACAGACTCCCTTGGAAAACTTAATCTTTGGTAACCCTATGACCATTTATTTTTCACTTGGATCAGAAAGAAACTTATAGTTAAAATTGTCAAATCTTTCATGCCAAAGCTTGCTTGCCTCATTAGCATGAATCAGAAGAGTAGAGGGCTTTGAGTAGGGTAGAAAATGTGAAAACATGTATACCTTTGAAGTGTGATCTACAACTCCTTTTGAAATGGCTTTACCATTCGAGATCTCTGTGATCTCAACATCATCAGGGGAGAAGATGACCTTCTTTGGAGACCCTGTGTGAGTCATCTGATACACTGACAAGAGGTTAGAGGCAAGACCTAGAACATACAATACATTACTGGACTTACCATGCTCATCTCCCAGCACTATTGATGGACCTTTCGATATGTCAAGAGAGGAGAATGCCTCCTTGGTCGAAACCATATGTCTTGAAGCTCCAGAGTCTATGATGAAGCTAGGTGGGCTTGATGTGCTAGCAACCAATGCATGTACTCTCTCTCTGTCCTCTGAATTTGATCCTCCTTCCCTCTTCTTTGAGCAATCAAGAAGGGAGATGTTATTCTTCTCCAGGAGTTGGGTCAACATGTCAATTTGCTTCTTCATGCAGGAGCTTTCAGGATGATATCCCTTACTGTAGTGTGCACACTTGCTCATTTCTCCTTTGTTCTTCTTCTTTTGGAAGTTCTTCTTAGAGCCTTGGGGCTCCTCTTGAGAATTGTTCTTGTCTCTCTTTTTCTCAGGTGGCTTCTTAGCTTTCTTCTTGCCTTTTGAATCCACCCTCGAATCTCCAGCAACCAAAGCTTGGTCTTTGGAAGGTTTGATGGTGCCCATCATCACCAGTTTATCTTGTTCTTGTGTGAGGGATTCCATGAACTCTGCAAGCTTAGGCATCTTCCAGGCTCGAGCTGTCAACTTGGTGGCATGGAAGGTCGAAACAAACACTGAATAGTCAGGGCCAAGCTTCGAGAGTATGGCCAAAACTAGTTGCGCTTCCTTCTTTTCAATTCCACACTGTTTTAGCTGCAAAACAAGGGATTTAAACTTGGAGAAGTAGAGTTGCAGGGATTCGAAGCTGTTGGGACTCAAAGAGATCAATTCATTCTCGATTTGATGTCCTCTCATCTCATATGTCTTACCAAAAAGCTCTACAAGCTTCTCACATACTTCATTAGGTGATGGCAATCCATCAAGATGGAAGAGGAGGTCTCTAGATATGCTCAGACACAGAAGGCCATAGGCCTCATCCCTCCTGTTGTGCCATTTAATTTTCTCCGTAGCTGCATTGAGCTCTGCCTCAGTTGCCATAGTCACCTTGTAGAGACCCTTCGCTCTCAACAGTATCTCCATCTCTGCTTTCCATTCAAAGAAATTAAATGGAGTCAATATGATCTTCTGAGGTTGATCCATAGCTCAGAACTGTGCCCTTCAACCAGCAGAATGTGCTCCCAGTCAAGATGTTGAACCTGCAATAGCAATATGGAAGGAGATAAATCGATCTACAAGGGATTTGATACCATGTGGAAATTGAACCCAAGTGATAGAACAATTGCACTCACAAAATTGCTAATCAAACATGCAAAATTACAAACAAAGGAGACTGAAATTGGAGTATAACACTAATATGTATTGAATAAGTGTACAATAGCCAACCTTGTGAAGTAATAAGATGTTGCAATATATAATTACATGAGATATTCGAATGCATAATGATGCCATTCGAAATAGTCAAAAAGTAGGCTTACTTAAATCTAGTCAAATCCCCCATAGGTGCATAAAGCAGTTTCCAAATCCACTTAGAGGCTCACGAATTGGAAAAGTCAAGTAGGCAAGCTAATAAGGGATGGAAACAAAACTCATACATGCTTTTATTAGGAGAAAAGGATGGAGGATGATGAGGGCAAAAAACTAGTCAACTACACCTAGTCTCACTTTCCCTTTTGCCATAAATCTCAATAAAGCAAGCAACTTAGTAGAAAAAGTAGATATGTGCTAGGGGGGATCTGGAATAAAGCAGATGTGCTAAATATGGTTTCCAGGAGGTTCCCAAGCACTCCATGACTTATTTTTAGCAAGTTTGACTTCTAGGACACGTGGAAGACAACTTGCATAGAGTGGAATATTGGAAACTAGGCAAATAAGACAAAAATGGATTAATTAATGTCTAAAGTAGCTATCTATGGGTTGATTATTCTAACACACATATCTTAAATAGTTTTAGAGATACATAAACCCTAACTTACTTTATCATCAAACGATTGAGATTAAAAGATAATCAACGGTGGAGATCAACAATACATAAGTTATCACATGGATCAAGTGATTGAATCAACCAAAGGGGGCACACTTTGCTCAAGGACGCCTTTCCTAAGTCAAACTCAAAATATAACATAAAGTGTGATACATCAATACACTGAGGGGGGTCACTTAGGGGATTAATTCACCCTAGGACGCTTTACAACTTCAAATCATAAGATATAATCATGAAATACATCAATAGCCAATTAGAGGGGGTGCCCCTTGGGGGTTTTTCCTCATTGGCCGAGCCATAACTAAACAATTTGGACATCTGCTGACTGAAAGCTGTTGAAGGACTGTACAGGATGCTGAGAAACATCCTCTGTCAAAATTCGAAACCATTTCCTTGACCCAGGAGGCCAAATTGATTTTTTCAGTGGATTTCTAGTTCATTTTCTGCTGGTACAATCCCTAGAAATTGATAAATTCATCATAACTCACTCCAAGATGAAAATTGGGGCAATCTAACTGCTCTGGATGATCTGGGGACATAGGAGAATGGTATAAGTGACTACTCATACCCCGTAAAACACTGCTTTGCTCTAGGAGAACCAAACATACTGCCATTTGGAATAAAAATAGGTCATTTGGCCAGTAATTAAGTGATAATAATCACTTTTTTGGAGAACCGGGGCTAAAATATCAAAACTAAAACTGCAGTATTGGTCCTGGGAATATTTCAAACAAATCCGAACCATGTTGTATCTTTGAGTCACTGCCTTGGGAAACGTGATTGACTCGGTCAACTAGGTTGACTAGGTCAAAGTTCCCAAAATCAAGGTGAGATATCATGCCAATATGATCCTGCACCATTCCAAGGTAAGCTATGCTCCAATGGTGTATATCAGAACCCAACTTAAGTCAGTTATTCATAATCATAGTAACCAAACATAATAATAATAAGAACATATACCTTTGCTTCTAAAAGATCTTAGAGTCTTCTGGAAATCTGCTTGCTCATGCCATACTTACAAAGTGTAATCAATGTGCTATAGATGGGTGATGATGGAAGAACTAGGCTAAGGCTAGGGGGAATGACTTTGACTGACTTTGCTCAGCGATCTATCCAACTGATAACTAATAAACTCTACCAAGGTGACACTTGTATGATAGATAACAATGGGGAATGGAGGTGTCTCATAGATAGGTGAAGTACTGGGGTATGCTTCCCTCAGACTCTAGCAAGTTTTCCTTTGCAAAATTATTGCACAAATAGGTTAACCTTCAAAGGCAGGTGCCCTAGAAGCCTTCTAGGCTCCAGTACTGACAAAGACCCAGTCTTTCCTGACTAGCCTCACCCTGTGGCCCTATGGGGACCATTGAGCTAAATACTATACAAGGAGTGAGTGCTCATCCTTTGACCATTAACCTTCCAATGAATTTCATAATTTTTATAAGATAGTATCCAACCTACAAGAGCAGGTGCCCTGGGAATCCTTTTGGGCTCTAGTAAATGACTATGGCTACCCACTCCTCGTGAGCAGTCCATAGCCTCAACGGGTTCGCCTCTCCCTGATGCCCCTGTAGAGGGCAAACTGAGCTTTACATTATACAAGGAATGGGTGCTCAATATCTTGGCCAGTGACTACCTTTTTTCAACATTTTATATTCGTGCATCCTTTAGATATAACTTTTATGCGTTCTGATGCTTTAGCGTTTAGCAACACTGTTTTGGTGGAGGACTTGTTTTGAGGACTTAAGGATGAAAACCCTGTGCACCTAGCCACACTGGCCAAGACACTTACTTCATAGCCCAAGACACATAACAACATGGAGTCTGTCACACACAGTGGTCAGAATGGGGAAAGGGTCTTCAATCTCACAAGTCTCTATCAATCATATTCATGGGGTAGAAACAAACATGGATGAACTGGATGGACGGACATAAATGTAATGGAACCAACCTAGCACTAAAGGTTACATTTTGTTTGAGCATGACATGGGAAATAGTCTTCACATTGGATTTTTTGATTAATCATAACACATGTTAGAGCAATACATAACATATATCATAGGTCATCGTGATCATCCTAACATGACAAGTACAAGTATCTGAGATACATCACAGAGCAACAATTAAACCAAGGAAATATACATGATCTCACCATGTGTACCTGTCTCCAATTGATAAGGCCCTGACTGTGTGTACCAACCCCTGATCGGCTGCTCTGCTGAAATGAACTAGATCATCACCAAAATCATCTCAATGGATTCCTGAGTCTCAGTCCTGGCAAGGAAAATATGAATACAAGGCTTTGAAGTGGAATGAAGCCGTAGAGATCCATGCTGGTACCCCATGTAAAAGTAGTCCGGAAAACAAAAAGAGACAGGTCTGCATGCTGCATCATGGAAGCTTGGCTGAAAATGTATATGTGATAACATCTAGCTCCATTTGGGAAAATTGCTCTAATGAAGAGAGTTCCTGAGAACCTCCGAGATCTCTGGTCCGTATCACCATCAACTACTAGAAATCCAACACATCTTAGCACATCTAGTGTTTTGCTTCCTCTCGAAGTTTTTACCCATGGTCTACACACATGGACAGACGAACAACCGGAGCAACATGTACGGGAAAAATATATGCGTAAAACAAAATGACAGGAAATAAATGCTGAAAGTAAAATGCTGAAATATAAATTCTAATCTACTCAAATGCAGAACAAGTATTGAAAATAGAAGACTCATGCATCAATCAGGCAGAACATAGGATCAAACTACTGCTCAAAAGACCTTATTTCATCCTACCTATGCTAATTGATGGTGAAAAGATGATGTCCTAAGTCATGCGATGGACATAGTCCCTTAGATGAACCTGATGTACAGGAGTCTGGAAGCTACGACCATCCTCAATAGACAAGAAATACATGTTCCCTTCAAATCATTCTACTGTTAATGGTCCCATCCAAAGGTCTCATGATTGTCTTGAAATATAATTAAAGGCATGATTCTCAACAATTCCCATATCACCATAGGAATACTTACATCGGTTGACAGATGAAGAAATGATTGGAATATAACAGGTAGGTATAATGGAGGCATCAAAGTTGCCTCTGGTACGAGGTAAAGGTATCGTCCTGCTTCTTTCAGGTACGACGTTTACATGTGGAGGACCCCTGTCTATAGGAAGTGCAATTCTTTCGACTAGAATTTCTATTATCTCTCTTCTTGGATGATTGGGTTGAATCTCAACGTTCTTTAGGTGTGTTGAGATCACTTCTTTAACTGTTTCCCGCAAGCACCTAGAGAACGTTGAGAGTCAACCCAATCATCCGAGAAGAGAGATAAGAGATAGGATGCCAACAAATCAAGAAGTATAGATATATTCTCCAACATATTCACATCCTAAAAAATTTCAAATGGTTGTACCATAATACTAGATGAAAAGTCAAGATTAGAGCTCTATGGAAGCATCACAATTTCAATTGTGACATTTATTTTCTAGAAAAATTGCATTGGCACCATTTCCATTCACATGTTTGCAAAGATCAATATTTGGGAGAGGCTTTTCAACTATGTTTAAAATTGAAATGGAATTATTTACACATGTTTCCATTTGTTTTACTAAATGAGGCCTTTGATTTCCTACAAGTTTAGTAGTTTTTCCAATTTTGCCAAATCTTTCATCAATGTCCTAAGAAAATAATTTGGACAAAAAAACATAATGTAAGAAAGGAAAATTGCATTGCTCAGACAAGAACATGACTAGTTTGTTATAACGTGATTTTCCACACCTAATACATCATGCTTTGATGGCATTTCCCTGCCCCTATGCAGAGTCATTGTACCCCATTTACTCACCATTTCCCTGATGCTAGAGTTGAACCCCTTAAAAAGTTCTTTATGAAGATATACGTGGGTCACAAGCCTACACCTCACGCATACGCAACTTGCACCACTGTCACCTGCGCACATCGGGTTTTATGCTCAAAAATAAAAAAAATATTTAGAGTTTTCCCCATCAAGTAACGAATGACTTGATCGTTGGCCTTCCATATGTCGAGAAATGCTCCGATTCAACCCTTCACTTCCCATTGAGGGGCTATATATTGAGCTATTGTGAAGCATTAGAGGAGGAGAATTTTGGAGAGTAGAGAGATTATAGCGAAATTTTTCCCCATTCTTGTATGCTTGAGTCTGCATCCCTTTGTCCTTCAGGAAGCCATTAGTGCTCTTTCCCAAGCTTGCCTTTGTCTTTGTGAGCTTGCCATTGCATGGAGGAAGTGGTTGAGGTCTAGGTGAAAGGAATTGGTTTCTCGGTTTTGACGAGGTGCCGACATAGGTTGTCATTCATATCTCTGTTTACATTAATAGAAATATCATTTTCTCGCCCAATTTCATGTGTAATTTGAAGAAAATAAATGACATTAACATGAAAATTTCCATTCATACATTCTGTCAAACACTTGAATATCTAGGGTATTTTAATAAAAATTTACTCGTAAACTTGAAATAAAAACCACCACTTCAAGATCATCTAAAAACACTGAAGTATCAATCATACACATGAAACACAAATATTTTTGGTCAACAGACTAGAAAAAACTCAACTCTGGGGAAAACCGTAGAAGAAAAACATTTTATTAAGAAGAATACTCAGAAAATTTTCCATCAACACATGAATTAATTCCTTCAACCCTCACTGACAAAATTCACCCAAACTAAAGCAACAACAAAATACCTCGAAATTTGTGCCAATTTACAACTATACGACCTGTTGTATGAGCCCCACACATGTGGTGTACAACTATATTTTTTGCTGTACTTTTTGCATCGAAAATCGTGCCGCATGTGCTTCCAATTAATGCAGTTGTATGACTTGTCAGTTTGCAATAAATGTAACAACGCAACCTCAAGATTCGTGCCCACATGTGCCATTGTACGATCACCTTCAAGATGCCTGGGGAAATGTGTTGCTCCTTGCCTTGGGAATTGTGCCACTACTCTAGGGTATCTCTTTTCTCTCCTCAATCTTCTTCTTCCTCTCTCTTCATTAATGGTGTGTTCAATTTGTCCTCTTTTTCTCTGTTTTATACTTTAAAAATTGTAACCAACTATCTTAACCACCTAATCTAGGGTTGACATACATTTACAAAATCGAGGGCCATCATTTAATGCACTCACAATTAAAATCAATTCACTTTAATTATTAAAGAAACAGTTAAGTGAGACCCATTCTATAAAGTATGAAACATCACTTTATTTATATATCATTTGCTTATTACATAAATATATATAAGGACAAAGTCTAAGTCCTCATCATACCCACACAAAAAATATGAGCGAGGACTTTCAGAGTTATTTTTCAACATAATTATGAATATTTGTATCCATGGAGGTAATTACTTTGTATAAATGTTTAAATTGAATATGCAAGATTAGACACTAACACTTATATATCATGCTTGTATATGAGTCTTTGTTGTTGAGGACGAAGTGTAGGGACAAGTTTTGATCGAGAGCTCAACATGTATTTTCTTCGAATGTTCGGTTGAGGTACAGTTCTTATCCCTTAGTGCTTAGTTTCTTTCATGTATGTAGCATGCTAGAGAATGGATTGATTTTTGGTGTCATATTGCCTATTGTGGTCCACCCCAAGCCATCTGAAGTTTTTCTTCATAACAGAATTGGTGACTCTGCTGGGGAAATTCCTTTTTGTTGGGGTTTGGGTGCTTGTTTTGCTCGATTTGTTCTCTGTTTCTTTGCGTTTCTGTGTTGTGTTAAGTAGTTTGTTCGTTCATTGGCAATCCCTTGAAGTGGTTTGACTCTTAGCTTGATTTTTACCACCTTTCTCTTTGTATATGTGGGTCATAGAACATACAGTCGTGAATATACATGGGTTGTAGTCTACACAGTTGCGTACATATGCTACCGATCCTTGAACATTCGCGTACATATCCGTTTTTGCTTGGGATCTTGATGTGTGAAGTTGTTGGGTAGGTTGTGAGTGTGGCTGAGTATTCCTGGGTTCCTATGCTGTCTGTTGACTGCTTCTATTGTGACTAAAGACCTTTTTTTCATTGATTTTTCTTTGAAATCAGTTCTTGTCATTTATCTCCTTTTTTGTTTTGCCATTAGTGCATTAGTCCTTTTAGTCTCATTGTCTTGCTTGGCTTGTGTTTGTTGCTTATTGCAGGGGCTGAGAGTTTGTAGTGACTTTTATTGCATTTTCATTCATCTTTATTGAAAATACAAAAAATAATTTTATAATTGCATGTTTACTTGCAGCTTGCATATGCATTCAAATTGGCACTTGCATTAGGTTTGCTTAGATGAGATTAGTGTTTAGGCTTTCCTATAGGAAGGATTGCATCGACATTTGAAAAGAAGATTTTTTTGTGTGCATTACATATACTGGCATACCACTTTTCATTTTAAAACAAAGTTGCACTTGGCATTATTTTTAGGTGTGCATATTTGTTTTCATACTGAGTTGTAACATCACTGGCTGCACGTTCATTTCCCTTTGAGTAATCACAACCTCTAAAATTAATGCTTAAATTAAAATTGATTACAACGATTTTATTTTATATGGTGCATTAACAAGATTAGGTTATAGAGTCTTGGAATAGGGTGTCGTGATTAAATTTTTCCAAGACTATGAAACAAAACAATTAGGTGTTTGTCCAAGTGAGAAGATAAATCCTTGGTATAACTAGTGTTCTGAGGAGGCTCCACTTACACAGGAGTTAAGCACAAGGCAATGCGCACATTGGGGGTGGGGATAACCCCCTACTACTTTCTCTTGAGCGGAGGAGACATTTCCAGGATCTTATTCGTATATGGGGGCTTTTGAGGTACCTTTGGTGCTTTCGAGCTTCAGGTTTTGTTACCCTATCAATATGGTAGATCCCACCTGCGGCTATCTACCTAAGCACTGATTACATTGGGGTGACCTTAGTTTCCTTACCTAGGAATCATACGGGGGTACTTGTAGAGGTTATTCTATGAGTGTCCTGGCTAGGTATGAGTCAGAAAACATAGTTGCTTTACGCGTTGAAGCTTGAGGGCCACGACAGTTGGTTACACACCTTCGCTTGTAGTGTATGGGAGTCTCATGCCTCTACTAGGCGAGACATACCTGCTACATTTAGGATCTCACTTATCTTCCCTCTTAGTTTGTTTGCATATGACCTAGTTCTACTTAGGGGTGTGCTCTATGTGCGCTAGTTGGCTTTAGGGACTGTAGTTATTTGTCTTTTTATTTGTGGGTCATCGTGGATCAATTTTTGGCGTCATGTCGATCTCGACATTTAACAGGATTATCGTCTTGTGATCCTTCACCTCCTCTTCGTAAGAGGATTAGAAACCCTAGGCGACCTCTTGTCCATAGAGGTTCACACACGGTTCTCACCATAAGTACCACTTCAGAATCCCTAGAGTTCCTTCCGTCTCTGTCATTTGGAATAGGGGGAGGATCCTTTGTTGATGTATTTCTAACTTTGGAAGATTTTATGATGTATATTATCATTGTATGTTGCTGTACCCCCATCATAGATATGTTTTCCTCCTTTCGGGGTTTTATTATTGTGTATGGACCGTGAGGTACAACCTCTGTTGTAAGTCAGGGAAATAGTCCCCATTGTAACATCATGTAATGTATTTTAGGAGTCTCTCTAGGAGAAGTCGACCCAATTATGGTAAGAGGTCGACTCCAATCATGTAATAGGCCAATTACTTGAAAGGTATAAATAAGGAGGCGCCCTCTCTAATTTAGACACACTTCACACTCACTCAAGTTCTCATTAGAGAGAGAGAGAGAGAGAGAGAGAGAGAGAGAAGGAGGAGAGATAAATATTAATCTTGCACATTGATCTAGGGACTAAACATCAGTCTCATCAAATATTAATCAACAAATAACTCATGAAATGGTGTAATCGGTCTACAGAATGAGTAGCCGCTCTATATATCAGATGAAAAGAATGATAATACAATGCAATGTCATGCTACAAGCATGAATGAATGAGCAATTCGAATCCTCAAGGAGATCATTCGAATTGAATGAGTGAGTCTAGCTTAACTGACGGTAAGCCATGGTCCACACTCAGTTAACCACTGATCAAAACCCTAATTGACTCAACTGAACCCTAACTGAAGCCGAAGTGCAATAAATGACTGAGTCTCAACTGAAAGAGATACGAAACATGTTATAGCAAGCCAACCATCAAGTGCTAGCACTTCAATGACTCCAATGAACCCCGATGAGGTTAACTGAAGTTGAACTGAACATTAGAAGTTGGTGGAGGCGCCCCTGTTGACTCCATTTAATTAATTAATCATTAAATAATCAATTAAATGAAAGGAGGCGCCTTCACTGACTTGTTTAACTGATTGTAACCACCAGTTAGCAATTAGGTGCATTAATATCACTCCCCGGAGTGCTCCAGTTAGCCTCCCCGAATGTAGGAGAAGGCTAAGTTAGCCTCCTTGACTAAAGGTAGGAGTGGGTGTGACTAGATGATGACATTTAATGCTCCACTGATGTCAATTAATGTCAATAATACTTAGGATAGTGATTTAACTAGGCCAATTTGACCAAAAAGAGTGTGTATGGTGGTAAATGTCTCCAACACCCCCCCTTAAGCTATACTCGGGAGGAGTTAGAAAAGATAAATGCATAAAAATGCTAGGGCCCCAGCAACAAAGGCCATAGGTCACCCTGTACAATAAAGTAACTACTTAATATAACCAAGGAAACAGGGAAAACCTCATGGGAAAAATACCCCCCCTCAAACTAAGTAGTAAATCAAGACATTTTTGGTTCTTCTATGTAGCAGCATATTGGGACTGTGCATGTGAACCTCTAAATCCAAACTAAATGAATATGTCTGGAGGAATATTCCACTTTGGAAGAAGAACAATGCACTCAACTGAATAAAAAATGGAAATAGTTGCATGGTGAAAATTGGACCCATGTAGAGCAGCTGAAATCATCTGAAGAGAGAGAAAAGGTTCTTGAGGATTCGAAACATGTGTGGAACACTCAAGAAATTGATATGTTGGAGCCTTGAACAACAAACCATGAGTGGTAAAATCAGCCCCAATTCTTAGGAACAAGTGTCCAAGCAGATGCAGAATGTCTTCCTCTTTACTAGTTCTGTGAGGAGATGAGCATGTGACCAAAGGTAGAGAAACCCTGGGACTGTGGAGAGCGAATGCTTGAGCTACATAATCTGATATAGCTTCAGAAATAGCTAATGATTCACAAAATAACATATCAGCAACCTCATAAGAGGAAACTAACACCAAATCCCCAGAAGCAAATTTGAAGAAGAATTGCGGTACTTGGTTTTTCACACCGAAATTGGTGAGAGCAGCTACAAGCATGACTGAAATCTTTTGGATTTTAAAATATGAACCAAATAATATCAGATTAGAAAGTAAATCAGATCTAAATAAGTTCACAGCAGATCCAAAACTGTGAAATGAAATCAAATCCCCAGCAGCAGTTTTGTAGGAGACTTGCAGTACTTGTTTCTTCACACCGTTGATGAGAACAACTACAAGCAGTATTGAAGGTTTATGAACCTGAAATTTTGAATCAAGAAATATCAGATTATATCCAAATAAGATCATATCATATCCAAACGTATGGTCAACCGAGACGGTGGATGCACAACTTTCTTCTTCTTCAAAATTCTGAATTTTGGTGCATGCAATCCTGCAGGATTTTGCTGGAAGATCTAGACCATGGGGAGCGAATGGATCACTCTTATAATTTTATATTTCTTCCAAAATATCCAAGTTTTTACATATTTGCACACCAGCAGCAACATTAGAGGGATAAAAATCAAATTTCTCTTCACTTTCGGAAGCAATTACTGGCAAATTTTGCACAGAATTCAGAGGAAAATCACTGGTGAATGTTTGCATGGAAGTGCAGCAGTTTTTTTCTTCAATATCAGAGATTCAAATGTCTTCTTCTGTTTTAGCCATATGAGGAGATGAGATATCAGAGATCTCACAAAATTTCGGAGCATCAGGAGAAGGAGTCACTGCAAGGAGACTTTCTTCAATTCGAATTGTCTGTGTAGAAGATTCTGCTTCATCTTCATCTTGAACAACTTCATCAGAGAGAGTAGAGGCCGATACTTTTGAGTAAAGAACTATTGTGGTGCTAGATGTGATCTCCAAAGTTCTATTATGATCCTCATTGTGCTTGCCAAAGGTTCTATCCAATTTTGTCCAGAGATCCTTTGGGTATTCAACAAAACCAATAAGGTAGCGCAAGCTAGGAGAAAGGGTCAGACATATTGCTCCAAAAGCTCTATCACCGTCATTTAGCCATTCATTCTCATTCTCATAAGACTCTTTTCCAAGTCCAATAGAAACCTCATAGAGACCTCGTCTCTTCAGAGATGCAATTATCTTCAACTTCCATTCTGAATAGCTTGTGAATGAGGTGAGAAGAGGGACTGATGAGTCCATTCGAAGTTGTACCTGTTAAAACCTGCAAATCACAACAAAAGGGGAACCGTAAGGTCAGACAACCTGCACATTTTAGGCTTTCATCGCACCCAGCATAGTTGATCAAGCAAGCTTGACCAACAATTTCCTTACTTGGGGTATTAAGTGGTAAGCCTTGGCTTCTGGTGCAGTGTTGGATTTTTGAGCTATTGCTCAATTTTCATGCAAGATCTGTCAAAAACATTGTTTTTGATAGATCTGAGCTTTGTCCCACTGTGAGCTCTGATACCATATTAATCTTGCACATTGATCTAGGGACTAAACATCAGTCTCATCAAAGATCAATCAACAAATAACTCATGAAATGGTGTAATCGGTCTACAGAATGAGTAGGCGCTCTATATATCAGATGAAAAGAATGATAATACAATACAATGTCATGCTACAAGCATGAATGAGTGAGCAATTCGAATCCTCAAGGAGGTCATTCGAATTGAATGAGTGAGTCTAGCTTAACTGACTGTAAGCCATGGTCCACACTCAGTTAACCACTGATCAAAACCATAATTGACTCAACTGAACCCTAATTGAAGCCGGAGTGCAATAAATGACTTATTCTGAACTGAAAGAGATCAGGCACATGTTATAGAAAGCCAACCATCGAGTGATAGCGCTTCAATGACTCCAATGAACCCCGATGAGGTTAACTGAAGTTCAATTGAACACCAGGAGTTGGTGGAGGCGCCCCTGTTGACTCCAGTTCATTAATTAATCATTAAATAATCAATTAAATGAAAAGAGGTGCCTTCACTGACCTGTTTAACTGATTGTAACCACCAGTTAGCAATTAGGTGCATTAATATCACTCCCTGGAGTGCTCCAGTTAGCCTCCCCGAATGTAGGAGAAGGCTAAGTTAGCCTCCTTGACTGAAGGTAGGTGTGGGTGTGACTGGATGATGACATTTAATGCTCCACTGATGTCAATTAATGCCAATAATACTTAGGATAGTGATTTAACTAGGCCAATTTGACCAAAAAGAGTGTGTATGGTGGTAAATGTCTCCAACAATAAATAGCTACTGAAGAATTCTTATTACTGGGTTTGTTCATCTTATGATAGAGTCTTTGTGACTGTACTATTTTGAGGAAGTTTGTGTGGTTTTCTCCTTTATCGTTTCCCAGGTGAAAATCTTTGTGTCTCGTGTATTTGTTCTATCTTATGCATCTTGTTTTACTTGTTATTCTTTTAGATAAAGGTCCTAACTAAGCTAATAAGATCTAGAAGAACTAACATGGTATCAGAGTCTCTATGAAAGAAGGCACTATGCGGCAATATAAATTTAGGATTCCTAGTTCAAGGTCTTCTATCCAAAGATTATCAAGTAAAGAGGGCTAGGCTAACTCGCCTCAGTAGGGTGCATCTTTTGGTGGAAGCGATTTCAAATTTGAAGAAGTTTCAATTTTGACCCTGTCACTAGTGCCGAAAGAAATTGGGGCATCGAATTTCGGAGGTTTCCCACCTCGGTCTTTCAAAAAGGACCGTGCCAAGAAAATCGCCTCAAGGAGGCACATTTTTCTGTCTAGACAGAATTCCCAAACTCCAAGTTTGGAAAATTAGGGTTTCTCTGACAAACCCAAGGTTAGCCAGCTCCAGAACTGGGTCAGACATCTCAATTCAATAAGATCTAAATCTTTGTCATTTCCATTTGAGGTTCTCATTTGAAAAGATGATTCACCATACTCAACTTGAGGACAAGCTTGGAGGGGATGATAACTTCCGAGCATGGAAGTACAAAATCCCCTTGATCCTTATAGAAAATGATTTGTATCAGTACATCAGTGGAGAAGTTCCAGAACTAGGGGGGGATGAGGCTAAGGATATTCATAAGAAGAACTTTGTTAAATCCAAGAGAATCATTGCAGATTCAATCAAGGGTCACCTCATCCCCCATGTGTCATCATTCAAGACACCGAAGGAAGTATTTGATGCTTTGACAAAGATGTTCGAAGGAAAGAACATCAACCAGAAGATGACTTTGAGGAACCAGTTGAAGAATGTGTGTTAGAATTTTTGTGCCATTTAGATTATCAAGCAATGAGTCCAAATTATTGATGCAGTGAATAAGAATGAATTATACAAACTGAACAAATCAAATCTCACATGAAACATACAAGTATTGCTCAAAGAATTACAATATTATCTTCATTACATAATCTGATGTTACAATAGTGTTACATATAAAAGAATTTGAATCATTAGGGATGAATTTGAATCTACCAACTTGAAGTGACTGTATCTGACTACATGGCTAATTAAAGATGTCTAAATCACTATCGGAGTTCGTGGTTAACTCTAGATGTCTAATCCAGTCAAACAATCAGTTATAATCAGTTTAACAAGTCTAACTGCAAGTGGTAGGTGAGAAAAGGTGCCTCCCCACATGCAGCCATGCATAACTAGTGCTAACTAAACTGAAAGTGAACTAACTGAATGTAACAGAGGAATAACTAAGATGAACTAGTAACCAACTCCTAGCAACTGAAGGAGGTTGGTGTCGGGACTCCTAGTGGCTTCTAAAATGTAGGGATTGGTCTAGGAGGTGCCTGAATTGATGCATGCAAGTGCAGTCAGGGGCAGTTAGCCTCAATCAGTGTTCCCCACACTTTAGTGATTGGTACGTGTGGCCCCATTATGCCAAGTGGACCCAATGGTAGTAGTGGACCCAATAAAAAATAAAATGACTCCTAAGTTAGGCTAAAATAATCTAATAGACAGTTCGAACAAGGGAGGATTATAAATCCTAACACCCCCCCCGAATCCTGACTTAGACAACTGTGGGCCCTAACAACAAGGCCAAAATTCACCCATATACAATCTAAAAGATAAAAAAAATGTTGCTTAATAAACCGAGGAAATAGGGGAAAACCTCATGGGAAACCCTGCCCCCCTCAAAATAAGCAGAGAAAATGAAAATACAAGCTATCTTTAGAAGAAAGAAGCTTCCTCCTTAGAAAAATAACTTGTCAAAAACACTCCTGCAAATTTGCAGCACTATGTAGCAGCATGGTCCTTCTATGCAACAACATCCTGAATGTGTGCATGTGAACCTCTCAATGTCTTTCTGAACTGACGAATCTATGTGTTTCTTCTGAATGGTAAAGGTGGAGAATGATCAAGTTTCTTCTTATGTGGGCCAAGTAGCTGATCATTTGCTATCATCAAGTATCACTGACTTGGAATTTTTTTGTACCACTCTGTAGGGAGCGAATTTGTGAGAGAGAGTGCAACATGCTCATTCTGATACTAGGACCTAGTTCTCCTTTTGTCTTCTGGATTTCCAGCAAGATCCCTAACTGCATCAATGAGATTTTGAGCCCATCTAGGCCCGGGCCTTTGGTTTGGAATGGGTGCTGGATCTGGATCTAGAATCTCATGAGGTTCAACCTCAATAACATGATCATGCTAGTCTTGATCCTCTTCATTTGAATATGAAACATGTAAAAAATCATCATCATCAAAAATGGGAGGAAGAGTGTTTATACCTTCTTATGCTTTGGATGGTCATGCATCATACAATTGATCTTCTTCAAACTAAACACTCCACTCAATGAAGCATTTCCTAGTCGCAACCTCCATTAACTTGTATGCTTTTCCATCTTCTGCATATCCCAGCAGAATGCATTCACTACTTTGGGCTTGGAAGGCCTGCCTCTTGTCAAGTGGTATTCTGGCCCAAGATTTGGAACCAAAAACTCTCAAATGAGAGACATTGGGATGATACCCATGTAATGCTTTGAATGGAGTGGCCCCAACCACTGATTTATGAGGAATTATGTTCTGCAACTATGAAGCACAATTCACAGCTTCTTCCCAAAGAGAAGGAAGGAGATTGTTACCATGGAGAAGGCATGTTGCCATCTCCTTTAGTGATCTGCTCTTCCTCTCAGCCACACCATTTTGATCTGGTGTGTATGGAACTCAGTGTTCCATTCGAATCCCCTCTGATTCACGGAAATACTGAAAGTCTATTTTGATGTACTCTCCTCCATTATCAGATCTTATGGACTTTATTTTCTTACTGAAACTATTCTCAACCATAGCTTTAAAAACTTTAAAAATCTCAAAAACTTTTGATTTTTGTTTCATAAAGTAGATCCAACAGTACCTAGAACAATCATCAATAAAGGTGAGGAAATACCTACAACCATTTATGGAGTTTGTGGGAATAGGTCCAGCTACATCAATATGTATCAAATCAAGTATAGAGGCAGCTCTATGTGCCTTCCCAACTTCATACCTCTTCTCTGGATGCTTACCTACCAAGCAACCAGAACATATTCCATCGAAGTTTGGATGAGAGGAAAACCTTCAACCATTTTATCATTGTGGAGTTGCTGGAGGTATCCATGGATTTCAACCAACCTTCAACCATTTTATCATCCGAGCAACTGGCTAAGTTCCTCCAAAACGCCAGAGCAAAACTATGAGTTTTACTTAGCCAAAAAATTTCTTTGCTCAATCCCTAAAAAACAACTAAGTGTTCAAGGGTAACTTATTTGAGTAAGAAAACTAATCTAAGTATGCTTTTAAACGAAGTAGAAGGAGGGGCCCTAAAATTACAAATTTTTTGGGGAAGTAGTTGCAGCAGCTATAGGGTGGTACATGTAAAATTCCATATGCTAAGCTAGATTATCAACATTTAATTTCAATTTCATAACAAAAGCATATAGACAAGATCAATGAAAGAAACAATATCACAAGAACAACACAAATTTATCCTAGGAAAACCCTAAAGGGAAAAACCCAGCAAAAACTTCCTCAATATACATGCCCCAAAAAGATAAAAGGTAAAACCCAAAAAGACTGATCCTCCTCCTTCTCCAGCTATAGCTCTTTCTCTCTCTCTTATGCGCTTACACAAGTGAGTGTGTGTGTCTCAAATGAGGAGCACCTTCCTCTATTTATATTCTTCTGTTCACTTAATATTAGACTTAGTTATGTAGGCTCAAGTAATCCTAATTCAATTATGTAGGCTCGAATAACCACAACTGGGGTACTAATGACCCGACTTACAACGGAGGGGACTTCCTCATGATTTTTAGTAATTCTCCATATAGGAACATCAGGGTACAAAGTAATACAAGTACTTCTCCCAATAGGAGAATCGGGGACCACTAAAAATATATTTAGAATATTCTTTGAAGTTACAATAATTCAACACTCCCCCTTAACGAGAAGGGTATTCTACAACGACATCAATGACAACAGTAGGAGAGAGAGAGATCATCATCAACATCATCAGGGTGACACGTCTATAAATCATTGGAAGCTTTTCATCATCTTCAACATATAGTCTTCATCTTCAAACTTCAGCAGCAACAACACTTTGACCGCTCGATTGACAACGTCATTTCGATCAAAAACATCATCATCTAAAATTTCGATCAGCATCATCATCATCATCATCATACTCTGAGCTTTCAATCAACATCATCATCAACATCATACTCTGAACTTTTGATCAGCATCATCATCATCATCACATTCTAATCTTTCGATCAACAATCATCATCATCATCATACTTTGCTCTTTCGATCAGCAACATCATCATCATCATCACATTTTGATCTTTCGATCAGTAACATCATCATCATCACACTTTGATATTTCGATCAATAACATCATCATCATCACATTCTTTTCTTTCGATTAGTAACCTCATCATCATCACTCTGATCTTTCGATCAAGAACATCATCATCATCAGCAACAACTTGCAATCCACAATACGAAGACGAAAGTCTTCGAATCACTTTTGGGCTTAAAGTCCAGGGATGATGCAATCCCACCACATTCTCGACAATCGAAGTCACCGGATTCAATTACGGGATAATCACTCCCTATCACTTTAGGACTAAGTCCAAGGATGATGCAATCCTACCACGTTCTCAAGTACCGATGTCATCAGATCCATTCTGAACAAAAGTTCAAGGATGATACAATCCTACCACGTTCTCGAGTACCGAAGTCACCGGATCCATTCTAAACAAAAGTTCATGGATGATACAATCCTACCATGTTCTCGAGTACCGAAGTCATTGGATTCCATTCTGAATAAAAGTTCACGGATGATACAATCCTACCACGTTCTCGAGTGCCGTAGTCACCGGATCCATTCTGAACAAAATTTCATGGGTGATACAATCCCACCACATTCTCGAGGACCGAAGTCACCGGACCCATTCTAGACATATTTCCCAGGATGATACAATCCCTCTTCATTCTTGAGGACCGAAGTCACCGGTTCACTTTAGGACAAGTGTCCAGGGATGATACAATCCCACTGCAACATCACTGCTCCCCCTTTCGAGGAAGGTCTTTCCAAACAACACCAAGATTGTCTTGAAAGTATTCGAACTTTACTCGGGACAGAGGCTTCGTCAACACATCAACAACTTGTTCATCAATATTCACATACTGGAGCTTTATGGCTCCCTTCTGCATCATATCTCGAATGTATAAATACCGGATTTTTATGTGCTTCGATCTATTGTGGAACAATGGGTTCTCTGGCATATTTATACAACTTTGGTTATCACATAGAATCACGGTAGTATCCAACTCTAGGTTGAATAAACCTAACATCAGCTTCCGAATCCATATGGATTCACAACTAGCAGAGCAAGCTGCTATATATTCTGCTTCAACCGTGTTAAGATCAACACTGGATTGTTTCCTGCTAAACCATGAAATAATAGCAGATCCCAGACTATAACATCCACCTAATGTGCTTTTCCTGTATGATACACTTCCAACCCAATTTGCGTCCATATAGCCATACAATCTGTAGTCATGGCTTCCATCATAGTATAGACTAAAGTCTATAGTCCCTTTCAGATACCTCATCACATGTTTTGCAGCTATCAGGTGAACACATCTAGGTTGAACTAGATATTGACTCAAGGTGTTCACAGCAAAACAAATGTCTGGTCTGGTATTTGTTAGATACATCAATGACCCAATAATCTGTCTGTATTGAGTCACATCCAGTAACTCTGATGAGTCATCAACTAACAACTTCATGTTGGAATCCATGGGTGTGGCCACGGCTTTGCATTCCAACATATCAAATCTTTTCAATATCTCTATTGCATACTTTCCCTGGTTGAGAAAGATTCCTTCTGAACTTTGCCATAATTTAAGACCTAAGAAATAATGCATTAACCCAAGGTATTTCATCTCAAATTCTTCAGCGAGTTTCTTCTTGCTTTCCGCAATCTGTTTCTCATTCCCTGCCAGAAATAAATCATCCACATATAGTAATAGTATGACAGGTTCGTCTTCTATAACCTTGAAGTAAAGGTTAGGATCGAATTTACTCTTGGCAAAGCCCATGCTTGCCAGGAAACTATCTATCCTTCCATACCAGGCTATGGGAGATTTCTTCAAGCCATACAGGGTCTTCTTCAGTTTGCATACATGAGTCCTTTTGTCTTCAACCTCAAATCCTTGTGGTTGTTCTATGTATTCTTCTTCTTCAATCACACCATTTAGGAAGGTTGTATTCACATCCATCTGGTGTAAGTCCCACTTCATCATGGATGCAAGTGCCATGATAGTTCTAATCGAAGTATATCGTGATACTGGAGCAAATGTCTCTTCATAATCAATTCCCTCTTTTTAGAGAAACCTCTGGCCACAAATATTGCTTTATACTTCTCAATACTTCCGTCAGCTGCATGCTTTATCTTGTAGATCCATTTGGAGGATACTACACTCTTTCCTTCTGGTTTAGGAACTATATCTCATACATCATTCTTCATTATTGACTGGTATTCTTCAGTCATTGCTTCTACCCATTCTTTCTTCTGTACTGCTTCTTCATAGTTTGTAGGTTCTTGATCCACCAGATCACACATCAAAGCCACATAGCTGGAAAATGGCTTGGGATTATTTCTTATCCTTGTGGAGCCTTCATGAGCTCCATATATTTCTGCTTCGTGTATAATTTCTCTTGGCCAAGCAGGCTTTCTCTTTCGTGACATCTCCATCGTAGGAGGTTCTTGTGGTTCTGTCATATCATGCTCTTTAGGTACTACATCTTCAGGGTGGGATGTGTTCTCAATATTTCTGGGAGGTAAATATTCCTCATATACTTCTTCATGTTGACATTTTATGGATCCATTGAGAGTTGCTTCTTCATCAAATGTTACATTTCTATTGATTTGCATGTAATGGAATCCAGGAATGTAAATTCTGAATGCTTTGGACACTTCACAGTATCCAACAAATATTCCCTTCTTTTCGGAAGGGTCCAACTTGGTTCTTTTCTCTTTTGGAATATGAACATATACTGGACAACCAAATATCTTGAGGTGACTTACTTCAGGCTTCTTTCCCGTGAACATTTCTTTTGGAGTCTTGAATCCAAGAGCACTATGAGATATTCTATTCTGTACGTAGACATCAATTCTTGCTGCTTCTTCCATAGATGCATTGGAAGATCTTGATCATATATCGTTGTCTTCACTGCCTCCATGATGGTTTTGTTCTTTCTTTCCACAACACCATTCTATTGAGGACTGTAGGGAGTGGTTAGTTCCCTCTTGATTCCAGCATCTTTACAGAAGGCTTCAAACTCATTTGAAGTATACTCTCCACCATTATCTAATTGGAGTGTCTTGATTCTCTTGTTCAAAATATTTTCTATCAAGGCTTTGAATTCCTTGAATTTCTCAAACACTTCGCTCTTTGCTTTCAAGATGTAGATCCATGTCTTTCTTGAATAGTCATCAATAAAAGTAATATAATATTCGAAACCACTTAAAGATGTGGAGGACATTGGACCACACACACCTGATTCCGATGTCGAGGACATTGGACCACAACACCATTCTATTGAGGACTGTAGGGAGTGGTTAGTTCCCTCTTGATTCCGGCATCTTTACAGAAGGCTTCAAACTCATTTGAAGTATACTCTCCGCCATTATCTAATTGGAGTGTCTTGATTCTCTTGTTCAAAATATTTTCTATCAAGGCTTTGAATTCCTTGAATTTCTCAAACACTTCGCTCTTTGCTTTCAAGATGTAGATCCATGTCTTTCTTGAATAGTCATCAATAAAAGTAATATAATATTCGAAACCACTTAAAGATGTGGAGGACATTGGACCACACACACCTGATTGAATCACTTCTAACGTACCTTTTGTTTTTGTTTCGCTCTTCGGAAATGGATTCTTGATGTTCTTTCCTTTCGCACATCCTTTGCAAATGCCTTCATGTTTGATATTCATGTCTGGTAATCCTGTCACTACTTTGTTCACATGAGGCAGTGCTTTGTAATTGATGTGAGCAAGCCTTCTATGCCATAGTTTACTAGGATCAGTGGACTCATGAACAAGGGTTGTTTATGAATGCCCTTGAATATATACATTCCTCCTTCTTCTTCACCAATGATAACTGCATCTTCAATATTCTTCCCTTTGGGTGACATGAGTACTTGGCCATCTATGAATGCAACTCTGAATCCTTTCTTATCTAAAGCTGAGATAGAAAGTAAATTCTTCTTCAGACCTGGTACATATAGCACTTCTTTCATCTTCAGGGGATTTCCTGAATCAAGCTTGTAGCTTGCTTCCCCAATTCCTTTGATTGGATATTGATAGTCATCTCCTAGAGATACTTTCTGAGGAGATTTCTTTTCTTTAAGTCTTGACAGAGTCTTGTTTTGTCCCGTCGTGTGCTTTGAAGCACCACTATCAATAAGCCAAGTATCTTCTCCAGGTGTTATAGATCTGGAGAGTGCTGAGAATAATACATACTCTTCTGCATCTTCTTCTCTTGCTTGCTTGCTTGGAGGTCCTTCCTCTTCTTCTTCTTCGTCCTCATCTTCAACTAGATGAGCATGATGTCTTTTGTTGTTGTTGATCCTCTTCTTCTATTCTTGTTTCTTCATAGGACAATTTCTGGCAATGTGTCCTATCTTATCACAATGAAAACATTGAAAGCTGGAGTAGTCCCTCTCGGGGAGACTTTCTCTTGTCTTCTGGAACTTCCTGGGAGGTTGATACTCCCTCTTGTTTCCCTTCTTGAAGTTGTGTTGACTTCTTCTTCTCTTGGTATGAGTGGCTATGGCTTGATCATCCTCCTTTAGTAGGGCTTCTCTATTTGCCACTCTAGTCTCCTCTTGAATGCAAATCTTCCCATACAACATCAAACTTCATGCTTTCCTTCCTGGCACACTTCATCTGGATGAATGAATCCCAAGGTCTAGTGAGACCATTGAGAGCAGTCATAACCATCTCATCTTCATCAAGTTTGTCTCCAATGGCTTCTAGTTATTATTTGATCTGAGAGACCCTTGTGAAGAAGTCCTGGATGGATTCTGCATGGCTCATCTTGGTGCTCTTCAGTTGAGCTCTTAGATTCATATTTATGTTGATGTTTCTACCCTCATACATTCTAGATAGGGAATCATACATTTCTTTCGGAGTCTTCTTGGATGACATTTGAGGGATCAAGTGATCCTTGATGGAGTCAACAATAATCCTTTGTGCCCTAATTATATCCTTCTTGTGCTTCTCCTTGGATTCAGCTTCTTCAGGTTCTGCAACTTCCTCTTTGATATACTTATCAAGATCATTCTCTTGGAGAATGAGGCCAATCCTATATTTCCATGCTCCAAAATTCTCTATGCCTTCTAGCTTGTCCTCAAGCTTAGTGCTTGGGGCCATCTTGTCAGAAAATCACAAAAAAATGAAATTTCACGGAATGAGAAACTGAACTTACCAGGAGATGTGCTTGACTGAGGCGAGTTGACTGGTGTGCTTAGTTTTTGGAGATATCAAGTCTTCACCTTCCAAATCAGGCTTGTGAGATTCAGCTTTGCAGCTTCCAGCTGTTTTCTGGTGCAGCTGTCAAACTAGGGCTTGAATTTCCCGGAGACTCACTCACCCAAAAACTTCGATTCTAGGCTCAATAGATGCGCTCTGGGAGGGCGCAAATTTCTATGCAAGCAGTTTTCTGAAAATAATTTTTTTCCCAAAACCCTAATTTATTTCGGGGAGAGAGAGAGGGATTTTTCACCTTGTGAAAGCTGTCCTATTCAGGTTAGCTCTGATACCATGTTAAAATTCCATATGCTAAGCTAGATTATCAGCATTTAATTTCAATTTCATNATAGTATCACAAGAACAACATAGATTTATCCTGGGAAAACCCTAAAGGGAAAAACTCAGCAAAAGCTTCCTCAATATAGATGCCCCAAAAAGATAAAAGGTAAAACCCGAAAAGATTGATCCTCCTCCTTCTCCAGCTACAACTCTTTCTCTCTCTCTCTCTCTCTCTCTCTCTCTTATGCGCTTACACAAGTGAGTGTGTGTGTCTCAAATGCGGAGCGCTTCCCTCTATTTATATTCTTTTGTTCACTTAATATTAGACTCAGTTATGTAGGCTCGAGTAACCACAACTGGGGTACTAATGACCCGACTTACAATGGAGGGGACTTCCTCATGACTTTTAGTAATTCTCCCGATAGGAACATCGGGGTACAAAGTAATACAAGTAATTCTCTTGATAGGAGCATCGGGAACCACTAAAAATTATTTGGAATATTCTTCGAAGTTACAGTAATTCAACAGTACGAGGTACTCATAGTTAATGAAGTCCCAACTTGGTGGAACAATTTTTTTCTAAAAGTCGCTGGTAAATTTGGGGTCCATGTCACTAACAATAACCTTGGGAAACCCATGGAGCTTAAAGATATTATTTATATAACTGTCTGCAACTTTGCTTGCTTTTTCTTTAGATGAAATACTAACGAAATGAGCATATTTTGTTAATTTGTTAATGGCTACAAATATAATATCCTTTCTGCATGATGTAGGAAGGTCGGTGATAAAATCCATGGATAGCTTAGATCATTTTTGGTCTAGAATATGAAGGGGTTGTAGGAAACTAGGAGGAGCCACCATCTCGAACTTCTTCCTTTGACAAGTATTACATTCAACCACATATTTCTGGATATTAGTTTTCATTCCCTTCCAAAAGAAGGATTAGAAGATATTGTGGTATGTTTTAAAGAAACCAACATGGCCTGATGTTGGGGAGTCATGGTTCTCTTTTAATACTAGAGTTTTGAATTTTGAATATTCTTTGTTTGTACCATAGTATGTCCTTTTTCCATGAATATTTGGAGTTTGTTGCTTTGTTCTTTTCAACTTCTTCAATTAGCTTCATTCCCTCTGGGTCTTTAGCATACTCACTTTGGACTTCTGAAATCCATTAGGAACAACTATGGATATCGCACATAGTGAAGCATCACTCTCATGTTTTCTTGATAAGTTGTCTACAACCCTATTCTCCTTACCCTTTTTATACAAAATGTTGAAATCAAAGACTTGGATTTTTCTTACCCATTTTTGTTGTTTAGGAGAGAGATTTATATGAGTTAGAAAATACTTCAGGCTATTGTGGTCTGGATTAACCAGAAATTTTGCCTCGAACAAATATTGCTTCCATTTAACAAGGGCATGCATTATTGCCAACATTTCCTTGTCGTATGTGGATTTTGTTTTCTCACTTGGTTTTAACTTTCAACTTTCGAAAGAAATGCCATGTTTATCTTGCATGAAAACAACTCTTAATCCTGTCCCTGAAGCATCACATTCAAAGATTATTGTTTTCGTAAAATCAGGATTTGCTAATACTGTTGTGGACATCATTAGGGTTTTCAATTATTTAAAACAAGTTTTTGAATCCTTATCCCATCTAAAAGAATCCCTTTTTAATAGTGATGTTATGGGTGCTATAATTTGGTCGTAGTTGCGAACAAATCTTCTATAATAACCTATTAGACCCAAAAATTCGCTTAACGATGTAATTGACTTGGGGGACGACCAGTCTGTGATCACCATAATTGTTTTAGGATCGACCTTAATGCCATTGGCTGAAACAATGTGCCCCAAAAATTCTATTTCTTTTTTCCCGAATTTTTCCCGAAAGTACATTTTGATTTGTTAGCATAAAATTTGTTTTCTTCTAGAAGCTTCAATATTGTTTCTACATGCTTGAGGTGCAAGTTCCAATTTTTACTATAAATAAGGATATCATAAAAAAACACTAGCACAAATTTCCTTAGGTAAGCGCGAAACAAGTCATTCATTACTGCTTGCAATGTTTCCAGAGTGTTGGATAATCCAAATGACATCACTTGAACTTCATATAAACCTTCGTGGGTACAAAAAGTTTTTTTGGAGACATCTTCTTCTCAAATATGGATTTGGTAATATCCTAATTTTAAGTCTATTTTAGGAAAATAGTTTGCACCATGTAGCTCATCGAGCAGTTTGTCAACAAAGGAAATGGGGAATTTATCTTTTATGGTGACTTTGTTTAACGCTTGATAACCAATGGAAAGTCTATACGATCCATATTTTTTTCCTAACGAGTATGGATGGTGCAGAGAAAGGACTCTTACTACGTGTGATTATTCCAGTGTCTAATAGTTCCTGGACCAAATGTTTGATCTCTAATTTGTTTTTGTGAGATTGTATGTATGAATTTTTTCTAATTGGAGCTGATCCTGGCATCAACTCTATGATGTGATCCCTAGAACGTGGGGGAAAAAGACCACAGGGAGGGTTTTGGAAGATGGAAATATTCTCCCCTAGGAGTTGTTCTAATTCACGTTGATCAGTATTGTGTCTTTCGTCAGCTATTCTTTCCATAGAATAGCAGTGTAAGAAGAAGGATCGAGCTCCATTTTTTATCATGTATTCCATTTTATTGGGTGAGACGATTTGGGGAGGGGGGAATTTAATACTACAAAGCTTATAATTCTTCCCATTTTCATAGAACCTTATAAATTTTTCTCGTAAGTTTAATCCGTCTGTCCCCAACGTTGCCAACCATTGTGCACCTAAAACAATGCCAACCCCTTTGATTTCCATAGCATCCATTGAAGATCTTAGCTTGTAGTCCTTTATAGTTAGTTCTACTTTATGGAATTTCCCGTCGCATGATGTGGTCTTGTTTTTTGGTATCGATACTTGGAAGCTGGCGGTAGGGTAGATGAATATGTTTAACTTTTTTTCTACCCTAGAGTCTATGAAGTTGTGTGTATTCCCACTATCGACCAACACTGTCACCTTAGTGTTTTTGATATGGCCAAATAATTTGAGGGTTTGGGGTTGAGAGATACTTGCCATTGCATCCACTGAGAGCGTTGGTGTGATGTTAGCCTCCTTTTTTCCAGTCTCATCTCTATATGACTCTTTGTCAGAGGGAGGTGTGTTGCTTGATTCTTCATCTTTATCGTCACCCATATTACTTTTTTTACACAAGAATAGATTCTTATTTTTGCACTTATGTCCTGGATGCCAATTAGGGGCATTACACTGCGACATGGATTGTCTTCCTTTTTTCCATTTTCTCTTAGGTGGGGTGGTATATAAATCGACAAACGTTGTGATTTTTTCTTTTCTACAATTAATTTTTCTTTTTGATGTGTTTGTTCCACGTCTTTGACGTCTAATAATTTTGTATCGCTTTGGATACTCTGTTTTAGTCCAACAATGGCAATTTGTTGGATTCATTCTTCATTTATATCTTGGACATGAGTGGCCAGGACCAATAGATTGCTAAAATATTCATCCACAGTTCCTTCTTGTTGTAAATGAGTGAGCTTGCTGTATATTTCTTCTTCTTCCATGTCTTGAAATCGTTTAAAGAATTTTTTCTTGAAGGTGTCCCAGTCTCTAACTAGTCTTCCTCCCTTCATTGTTGAGTCCCACCATAAGAACCAGTTTTAAGCGGTTTTATCCATGTAGATAGCTGCAACATTCAATTTGTTGTCGTCACCATAGATATTGTACATTTCAAAATATTTTTCAATTTTGTTGATCCATCGAATCCTGTCTCGATTATTTTCGCCATCAAACCTTGGTAAATCAATCTTGACCTTATGAACGACGTTGTGGGTTGGGCCTGTATGTGAGTTATTTCCTCTTTTAACTTGGTCTCTCAGTGAGAGAATTTTGAGCTTTAGTTCATGAATGTCCTCATCTTTTGGTTCAATCTTTGCTAGTATCTTTTGAATTGGATCTTCTTCTGGCTTAACGGATGCATCCTTATTCTTTGGAGGGTTTCTCTCTGTATTTCTTGTATTCGTGTTGCTAATTTTGGATTGGGGATATGTTAACTATTAAATATTTAATTACAATAATAATAATTATTATTATATGCAATTTTTTTTAATAGTTCTAAAAAATATTTAAGAAAAACAATTTAATATTAAAATAATAATAATAAATAATAATATTATTACTATTATTATTTATTATTATATATTTTTTGGAATTGGGAAGATGGCGGAAGAGAAGGCAAGGGTGGAAAAAGTAGGAGAGAAGTGGACGCGAGGAAGAGATAGGAGAGGAGTGAATTGGCCGATGTGAAGAATAAATAATGCAGGGATGGAGATCACTAAGCTCTGATACCAACTCGGAATGGAAATTCCAAAAGATATATTTTATTTATTGAATTGATGATTTTTACGAGTACAATTCATTTTTATACAAATCAAGTGTCACCATTAAATGATGTGACCTATCAAGCCATTCATTAATAAATGCCAAATTACTAAATAGGTTACTAAACTATTTAGTTTTGTTACAGGTAGTGTCACGAATGGCAATAAATGCTCGAACGACAACAACATTAATGATGGGATATGGTTAAGTGAATTTGGATAAGTTCATCCAAGATTTCAAAAAGGGAAAATTTTCTAGAATATTGAGACCAAATCATATTAAGGGAAATCCATAGTTCATCATTAGCATCTTAAATTCATGGTATTTCCAGTAAGAACCCTCGCATCCATGAAATAATAGAATAATTAGCGAGCCACAGATAAATATTGAAGTCTAAGATTCATGGAATCTAGAAGACAATTGAAGAGAAAAATCGAGGAGGCTTCCAGTTCAATGCCTGCATAATATTATCGTTAGTATATTCCATCTCGGAAAGCAGATGCGCCAATGTTCATTATGCTTGAACTGGAAAATACGCAACCGCAAGATCGGAAGAAATATGAAGGTCTGACTATTGAAGAAAATATACATTGTCAAGCAGATAAGATCATTCTTGCAGATTATGATATCACTAATCCCACAAAATTCCCAGAACTCACCAAGAACATGCATATGGAGAAAAGTACATCAGGAGAATTGGTGCTAGAAGAATGGGTTGTTGCGTTATCAAAATCATGAGTATTGAATCCACTGGAAGTTCCCTTCTTTGGAGAAACTTCATAATGTGAAAATGTGTGGAAAACTATTTTTGTCTCAAGTACACGGTGAATGCATGTGGCTTAACAGAGTGATATGCATTGATGTCGAGTTGATTGAATCGATCATTGGTCTACCTACTACTAGAGAGGATGTAAGCTCTCTCTGTAAGAAGAGACATAATAAAGCACTTGGAAAAATGATATATGTTAAATATGGAACTAAACAAGTAGGAAGAGGTTTTTCTATCGTGTAGATAAATGAATTCGTTCTACAAATACTGGCATGCAAGATATTTCTAAAGGGACGACAAGTTCAAGTATCAGCAGCAATCATCACGACTACATAAAAGTGCATGGATGGAGTCTATATGAATTGGTCAACTTTTCTATTGAATGAATTGTGTGAAGATTTCCTAAAATCTCAAGAAAAAGGTAATCCCTTCCATTACACTTGGATTCTATTCTGCATTGGTTTTTTTGGATGGAAGGAATTGGACAGATACCAGTTCTTTGACAAAAATAGAAGACCCCTCTTGCGTGTAATATTTACAAATATGTGGTTCTCTACAATTACATGAAGACAAGAGCACGATGATATCAATTTTTATATATATAATGAATAAATTATATTTTTTCTACGGGAAAGTCCACAAGTATCGCCTCAAGTAGTTGAAGCATAAAAGGGGATTGTTCATTTCAAGACTAAAATGCATTATACCTATGTATAGGAAAAGAGAGACTCTAGCAGGAAGTGGTTACCCGCCAAGTTTATGTGTACAGAAAATGATATAGAATAAATAGTCCAGGAATGGGATCTAGAATGGAGAATACCACTGATAGAAAAAGAAGAGGCCGCACAAATAGAAATTCCTAACAATGTAGTTCCCATAATTGAAGGAATGTTCATTGAGATGCCTCCTAAGTCCACTCGACAATCTACACCCACTAAAAAGAGGAAAACAACTACTCATTCAGAAGGATCAACAAGAAAGAAAAGGAAAGCCTCCAAGCCTGATCCAATTTGTATACTAACAAAAAATGACTTTGAAAAAATAGATATAGACACCAGAAACACAACAAAAGAAGCTAATTCAGAGTTTACGGTCATGAAGAAGGATGTTAAATAACTTGCAAATCAACAAGAAAAAATCAATATGGTGATGGAATAAAAGTTTGTAGACCTTCACCAAAAAATACAATCTGCTAGAGAAAGAAAGAATAGCATATCTCATCCGAATAACTCATAGTTACGTTCAAATATGCAGACATTGAATGAAACATTTATGCATCAGAATCCAAGGATCTCCTCTACAACACTGAGATTGTCCACGCAAGGAGCAAAAAATTTGGTAAGTCATGTAGAACTATTCCTATCATGTTTACCTGAAAGTGAATTGTATGAACTACACACATTTGATGCACAAGAAAGTAGACAGAGACATGAGGCCATTATATTAGATTGGCACAAAATTCTGAATGAAAAAGAATCTGTACATGACTAATGTTGGAGGTTGAAAGCAGAGAAAGAAAAGATGACACAAAATACATATGCCTTGGAAAGGGAAGCAAAAGAAGCAATCACAATAGAAAATCATCCAAGGCAAGAAGCAGAAGAAAAAAGGAAAAATGCCTTAATATTACAAAGGGTAGTAGAAGAAGTGTTCAAATTGCTTCCAGAAGTGCAAGCAATTGAATACACCTCTCCAAATAGAAAAATGATAAAGGTTGGTGAAATTATTCAAGGGTTGCATGCCAACCAAAAGAATTGTCACAAACACCTGTAGCTCCTCCAAAAGTCAGAGCAAAACATGAGAAAATATTAGAAAGAGCAAACAATGCATTTGAAAACATAAAGACTCTTGATCTAGTTTGTGCTAATATGCATGGATAAAGTGCTAAGCTATGGAAATTCCTAATTGAAAATGAGAAACTAAAGGAGGTAAACAACAAACTATGAACCACGTAAGAAAAAAATCAAAGGATTCATGAAATCTTGGTTAATCTATCAGGCATTGGGAAAAGGAATAAAATGCCAGAATTTAAATTACAACAGCAAGAAATAAACAAATTTAGGGATGAACACAATAGTTTAATGGAAAGTATTGGACCCCTATTGGAAGAAGCTTACATCCTAACAGAATCTCTGGCACAACTGCAAGATGAATCCAAAAGAGAAATTGACTACAACGTAAGAACTCTCGAGTCTGTTTCTAACCAAGAAAAAGTAACAGTAGTAGATAAAGAAAAGGAATTAAAAGAAGAATTTGATATCGCAAAGAAAATGCTACAGAAACTTAGAATTTCAATCCAATCAAATTATCATAGGAGGAATGATTAACACAAATCTAGGGGAAGTCAAGAAAGAAGAGAGTTCTTTTTTCGTTGATGTCAAAGGGGTAGAGAAAGAGAGATCCAAATGACATGGGGATTATGTAGATTGTAAGGGGGAGTCTATGATTGTTGAAATCAATGACAAAAGGGGAGATTGTTGAATAATGTATTGTCGTTGATGTCAAACATGTTGAAACTATTGAAAATTTTAAATTTAGGTGGCAAACTTAAGGAGGATTGCAATATATTTTGATCTAATAGCACATTTAACTGTTGATATGTAATTGACAAACAATTTTCTAGGAAATATTTGCATGTCACTTACCTTTATGTTTTTTTAAATTGTTTTTTAAAATAGTATGAATTAAACTATTTAACTAAAGACATCTCTTGGAAATTCCATGTCTTTTTATGTACATAATCTAGGATATAATGTTGTATCCACTGAGTAGGTGTATCAAGGTAAAGGATCAACCAATCTTTTTAATTTTTGATTAAGTGGATATTAGCAAAAAATATAAGGAAAGAAGGATTGACTGATCTTTTCCTTTGTCATTAAAGTAAATATTAGGAAATAAGGAAATAAAAGAAGGATCTATTGACACTCCCCAAGAAAAGCCTATATCGTTTCCTTTGTCAATAAGTATACATTGTCTCCAACCATGATTTTATATAAACATAGTCGTCCTCCTCCAATGGTGTATCATCCAGGAAACCATATATGTTTTAGGAGTGTTATCAGATTGTTCATTGACTATAAGGTGGACATGGAAGTGCTAGACAACAGTGTAAAATGTAATCGAGGAAATGACCGATTGTTCATTCCTTTTTCATTAAGAGGTATTAGGAGAAAATATAAGGAAACAAGGATGGGTCGATCTTTTCCTTTGTCATTAGATAATCCGTAAAATAGAAAATAAAAAAAGGATTGGTTGACAGTCCCCAAGGAAAATTATATGTTTTCCCTTTTCATTAAGTATACATTATCACCAAGCATGCTTATGTATACACAGAGTCATCGTCTTATAGTGTCGTGTCATCTTGGAAGCCATATATGTTTTAGGAGTTTCAGTTGATCTTTCTTAGACCTTGCAGTTAGAGTAGAATTATCGGACAATAGTGTAAGGTTTATCCATGGAAAGGATCGACCAACTTTTTCCTTTGTCATTAAGTGCATATCAAGAAACCCGTAAAAGGAAGGAAGGATAGGATGATATTTCCTTTTGTAATCAAGTGATTATCAGGAAACCATGAAATAAAAAAGGATTAGATAACACTCCCCAAGGAAAACATATATTGTTTCCTTTCTCATTAAGTATACGTTGTCTCCAACCACGCTTATGTTTACATGGAGCTGTCATTTGACATTGTTGTATCATCCAACAAATGATACATGTATTAGAAGTGTAGGACAATTCTTTTTTCATAGTAAGGTTGACGCCACATGTCAAGCAACAACGTAAGGTGTATCGAAAAAAAGATTGTCCGATCTTTATCTCTGTCATTGAGTGGATATCAAGATAGCATAAAAGGAAATACAGATCGACCGATATTTTCCTTTGCCATTAAGTGATCATCAGGAAACCAAGATATAAAAGAAGAATGAATCGACACTCCCCAAGGAAAACATATATGGTGTACTTTGTCATTAAATATACGTAGTATCCAAGCATGCTTATGTATTCACCGATTCGTCCTCCAATGTTTTATCGTCTAAGAAACCAGATATGTTTCAAAAGTGTTGGTTGATTCTTCTTTTGTTATATGCTTGACATGGTAGTGCCAGACATCAATTGTCTTACATAGTATTCTCCTAGATAAAGTCAACATTGTGGGTTGTCCAACACATCTATCATGGTGGTGTGGATGACTCTTTTCATAGTTTTGGATCTTTTGTAATTGTGTTACTATGATGGCTCCACAAATATATCAATTCATTGTTATTTTTTTTATTTTGTATATGGTATTAGCGTGTATAACACTATACTACACACACCTAAACCTGCTCCTCCAATATTAAGTTTTCCCAAAAATGTGAATTTTTTTTAAAGTCTCATTTGATCTTTCCTTCACTGCAATGTTTTCGTACAATAGTCATACACCATGTTCATGATAGTTCACAAATGATTTAGTTGAAGTTTTGTTTCCTTTATGAAATTGGTTTTATTAAATTTTAGTTTTATATAAATATGCATGAAATTGTTTAAGTATTGACATTTATATAAAATCCCTTTCAGTTTGATAGTATATATAATCTTTAATTTGCGTGTTAAAATGTGTTAATTAATCAGACAGTTTTTTATGGTTTTTGTGTGTAGATAAATATTTAGTTGATAAATGCTTGATAAATTTGATTTAAATGGAGTATTGCTACATGATATTCATAAGAATACATTATTAAAGAAGCTAGAGAATAGAAACAAAGACATCGTTGCAAGAACAAAGGTTTGTTTTATACGTCCAGGGTTAAAGGATTTTCTTAAATGATGTCCTAGTATTTTGAGTTTGGTTTATGGACATCTATGCAGTCTAAAAATGTGAATGACTTTTTGCCAGATTGTTTTAGCAAAACACGAATTGAAAAAAGAGCAATTTAAAGTCATACTAACACAAGATCAATGTGACGCCAAGCCATGGAATTCCCATGTTGGAGATGGAAATCCAAATGTGTATCTTAAAACTCTAAACAATGTTTGGAATATGTTAGACTCTTCTTATGGTGCTAGTAACACAATGATTATGGATGATTCAGAAGAAACACATGTTTGTAACGATGAAGAGAACTATGTAATTGCAAAGAGCTATAATTGTGATGATGGGAATGAAATGTACTTGTTAGATCGATTGTGGCGTTTTTTGCTATGCCTTAATAGTGTTAATGATAAAAATATCCGATTTGTGACAAAATTGAAATTAGTTTGTTGAATAACGTGCTTCGATTCTTTATCATCATAATCTTCTTTATGTGTGACTTTGTTATCTAGTTGTGTTTTATTCTTTGAAGGGTCTATTTAGTGATTTGCTATGCACATTTAAAGTTCTAAATAGTATGCTGCTAAATCGGATTGAGTATTGGATTTGTTATCTAGTTGTGTTTTATTCTTTGAAGGATCTATTTAGTGATTTGTTAAGAACATTTAAAGTTATGAATATTATGTTGCTAAATTAGATTGAATATTTGCATATTAGTGTTTCTGAAATTACAAAAATGAGATTCTAAAAATACTAGTCTTGGTTTTGGAAAGTGAAAAACATGTTTCAAAACATGCCAATATTGGGTGCAAAAACTGCCAAAATCAGTTCTGAAAATGCCAATATTGGGAGCAAAAAGTACCCATTTCGATCCCAAAAATGCACTTTTCAAACTAGTTATTGCACTTTTTGGAATCCATATTGCCACTTTTTGAACTCTAAAATGGTTGTTTTTTTACTTTAGAAAGGGTGTTTTTGACCTGTTTTCGAAGCGGCTTGGACATGTGTAAACAATTTATGTAGATTCTTATAGTAACCTTCAAATATTTATTGTATTGCAGGTAAATTATGTCTATGTTGTTGACCCTTTGTCAATAGAAAGAAATTTAGTATCTTGAATTGAAAAATTATCACAACCTTGGTTTATTCAAACATCAATGGTCAAACTATTAAAAAACATTTGGGGAATTTTGATCCATGGTTATGATGCTAGGACTACAGTTGTTGTAGATGGATCAAAATAAAAACATGGTTATAACGATGAAGTGATCTGTATTATAACAAATTGTTATACTTGCCACATTCTTTTTAGATAGATTATGGCCTTGCTTTCTGCCTCAAAATGGTGTGAACACTGTGATTCCAACTGTAAAAGATATGGAACTAGTTTGTTAAGTAGTATAGTTGATTTTTGTTTGTCACAAATAAACTTGATAGTTTTTTGTATATTCAATTGTATGGTTCCAATACATGTAAAGTGTAGAGTTTGGTTTTCAAAAGTGAAAAATCACATCTTGAAAATGTCAAAATCGGTTTTCAAAATTGCAAACTTAAGTATTGCAAGTGTCAAAAGTAGACTTTTTAAAGTGAAAAAACAGGTTCTAAAAGTTCCATTATAATATGTATCATATTGGAAAAGTACAAAAACCAATTTGAAAAGTGGCAAATATCAAATGCAAAACTACCCTTTTGGAACCAAATTTTGCACTTTTGAAACCTTTATTTTGGGGTTTAGAAGGAATATTTTTTACCAGACTTCAAAGTGACTAGACTAGAATATGTCCAAGTTTTGGAATATGCATTTTTTAGTTTTCGTTTGATTTTATAGTTATGTATATGAGCATGTAGAAAACTTTTGGATATTTAACATATATTAAAAATTATAAAATATATAAATACATAAAAATTATAAAATATATAATAAGATGCAAAGATTATTGAAATTTAAAATACATGTAAAATAACATTCATTTCATATTCAGGAGTTTCAAATATAAAAGCACTCAAATACAACCAATATATTTTTTTAAATAATGTAAAATAGTGGTTAGTTTACAATTGTAGAAATAATAGATCAATGCTATGTGCAATGATGCTAAGAAGAAGCACAGGAAATAGATCTTGCTACTAAGAATTCTCACAAGCATACACAGGAAAATAAGAGAGAAGAAAAGAGACTGAATCACATGAATGAAGAGATGAATATTGGTGTGTATCCTTCCATTGAATAATTATGAATAATAGTGTACATAAATAGTACATCCCTCATAGGAAAATCGAATTGTATGGAAACAACTCATAAAGCTCAAAAAGGCTGACTTACCAAAATATAACAAAACCCCCATAGGTGGATAGAGCACTTGCTAAATCTATCAAGGACCTCACAAGTTGGAAAAAGCGTGAGTGAGTTGTCAAGGAGATGGAAATAACATGCTAATCCTAGAAAATGGAGAAAAACTAATGGAGGATGGGTTGGAAACAAAAGCTCCCAGTTTCCTAGTTGACTAGCTTTTATAGAAAAGCAGGAAAAAACAGAAAAAGAAGAAAAATCAGAATCTGCTATAAAGTCCTGTATACTAATTCTAGATCAACCCAGAGTCAGAAATAAATCATTCCTAGGATATAGATGGCATGTATTGACTTTAAGGTGCAAGTGGATGCCAACTAATTAAGCTAGTGGGTGAATAATTAATCAAATAATGATTAATTATTTTATCCTAAGTTGTGAGTGGGTTTAATATATTTCAACACCCCCCTATAATTCTGACTTTGTGATGGTATGAAAAAAATTATAGATGCATATAGATGCATATAGGGCCCAACAACAAGGCTATGGTCACCCTTTAACAATTATTATGTCCGGAAAAGTGAGGAAAGAGGCAAAACCACATGGGGAAAATCCTCCCTCAAGATAGGACAAGGCACAAAATTTGAAATATGTCTTCAACATATCTTCATATTCACTTTAATGAGCTGACTGAACTGCTTCTGGATGAAGGACTTGCTGAAGAAATCATGAACTCCATGATCATGCGCTGGAGTGTAGAACTTGCAAGAAGGAAGAGGAGAGACTCCTTGTATCTCATCAACTGATGAAGTAGGAGCATTATCTGAATGCTTCTTTCTGCTGTCAAACTCTGATTTGCAAACATAATCTGAAATTGAAAAGAGATCTGTGCATACTCCTTTCCAAAGAGTACAAAAAATAAGGCAATTTATTTCACACCCAATTCCTTGAATAGCTGCAAAATTGTGATGTGAATCACATGTCAATCTTCCAATCTGCTGTAGCACCTGTATAGATCTGATATGAGGCTGATAAAACACTGATATATCAGAAACATTAGCATATGGAACAGCAAATACAAAGGCTTCAGTGGATCCATGAGGATATAGGGCTAGACTAGGAAAATTATGAACAACTGAGGAAAACTGATAGGTGTAAAAATCTGAATGATGGATGGGCTTAAGATCTGAACAATAAGTGTTTAGAATAGATCCAAACATGTTTAGCATCAGTCCAAATATGACTAAGGACATGGATAACCAGCCAATGAAAGATAGGAAAGACTTCAAACCATGTAAGATAAATATCACTGCATAAGAGACCAATGAGGAATCAACTGGTGATCTTGGGATTTGTATAGTCTTTGGATTATTCAGAGGTATGGTAGATGGTATGGATGGTGGTATTATATGTGTATCAACCTGCAAATATGATTCTAAATCAAAATCCAAAGGATCACATATAAGCATATCAATAGACTCATGGGAATACACTGGTAATGAATCCTCTGTATGAAAGGAGGAAATAAGGAGATGTTCACAATCTTCAAGAAGGCTCTGAGTATTGATGCCAAGAAAAAAAGGAGGATATGCTGAAGCACATGAGATCAAGTAAGGTAAGTGGTATGACACAAATAGGCTTGATGTGGCTAAGCAAACATCTTGTAAGTCACTGGGTTGCGCACCATCAATGAGAGAGGAATGCAAGAGGTGTAAAGAATCTGGCACATAGATCTCAGAATATAAGATAGGAGATTGAGAGAACAATGAATGGGTTATAGGATCATAATCAATATCAGTAGCAGCTCCATATGTTACTTCCTTTTCATCAATAGTATCACAAGAAGAAAAATCACCTTCAAGAGACATAGAAAAACATGGCTCTTCAATATTTGCTTCTTCATTGAAGGAGGAAGCATTCGAATGAAAGAGGGAAGCAACAACATGAATTGTGTGAGAAACTTCTTCATCATGATGAACTTCATCAGAGAATGTAGAGGCCAAGAAATCTTGAGAGAGAGAACAAGAGGAGATGCTAAGTTCGCTCCATGCTTCATCTTCAATTTCCTGCAAACCAAAAGCTTTGTCCAAAATTTTCCAAAGCTCAAATGGATATTCAACAGAATCTTTGAGATGATATATATTTGGAGACATTCCCAAACACATAATTCCATAAGCTCTATCACAATTATTTAGCCAATCAATCTTCTCTTCATAAGACTCAGGTTCACTCAATGCACCAATGGAGACAACAAAGAGACATTGCCTCTTCAAGTATGCACTCATCTTTGGCTTCCAATCAGCATAGTTGAAAGGAGATAGTAGAGGAAATTTTGAATCCATATTGAAGTTGTTGATATGCTCTAAGAGATACTCTCTGCAACCTGCAAAACAAACTAGGAGAAAATCTTGTAAGCTAGACAAGCTCTTCTTCAGAGAGGGATAGGAGACTGGATGCACTCCTCAACTCTGTAGAAATTGATCAACCTTGTAGCTCGTATACCATGTAGAAATAATAGATCAATTCTATGTGCAATGATGCTAAGAAGAAGCACAATAAATAGATCTTGCTACTAAGAATTCTCACAAGCATACACAGGAAAATAAGAGAGAAGAAAAGAGACTGAATCACATGAATGAAGAGATGAATATTGGTGTGTATCCTTCCATTGAATAATTATGAATAATAGTGTACATAAATAGTACATCCCTCATAGGAAAGTCGAATTGTATGGAAACAACTCATAAAGCTAAAAAAGGTTGACTTACCAAAATATAGCAAACCCCCATAGGTGGATAAAGCACTTGCTAAATCTATCAAGGACCTCACGAGTTGGCAAAAGCATGAGTGAGTTGTCAAGGAGATGGAAATAACATGATAATCCTAGAAAATGGAGAAAAACTAATGGAGGATGGGTTGGAAACAAAAGCTCCCAGTTCCCTAGTTGACTAGCTTTTATAGAAAAACAGGAAAAAACAGAAAAAGCAGAATCTGCTATAAAGTCCTGTATACTAATTCTAGATCAACCCAGAATCAGAAATAAATCATTCCTAGGATATAGATGGCATGTATTGACTTTAAGGTGCAAGTGGATGCCAACTAATTAAGCTAGTGGGTGAATAATTAATCAAATAATGATTAATTATTTTATCCTAAGTTGTGAGTGGGTTTAATATATTCCAACAACAATTTGGTATAATGTAAAATAGTGGTTATTTATGATATTTTTCTCTATACACCATGGTACTTGAACTTGCTGAAGACACCAAAATATGACAGAGTTGTAAATTGTTGTCAATGTGAATATGTATTTTCTACTAAGCAATTCATCATTTGTTAAAATATAATGTTGAATGACGGTATCTTCCAAAGGACGTAAGTATTTTGGACAACTTGACACTAGCAAGACATAACTGACTTACCTTTTTTTGTTGAAAAGATCATTGTTTGATAAGAACCGTGAAACTTTACATACTTATTCTTATTTCATATAGTATTCATGTCATGTATACCAACACCATGTTTATATATCAGTATGTCGTTTCTACTATTGAGTCTTGTTGTGGTAAACCTTGTTTTCTTCCATGAACCAAATATTCTGGTTTTTTCCTAGTCACATAGCCCTCCCTATGGAATCACCATTTGTTGATGCTTGAAATAACATCAAGGTTTGATTTTGCAAAGTGTTGTGAAATTGCGTACTATTTTGACTTTAGTTTTTAGCCATGGAAACGAAATTCTTGACCCTCTGTTTGATTTGTTCTCTATGCATTCTTATGTTTATGTGATCAAAGAATGGGGCCCTACCTATAAGAAATTATATGTACTAATAAAAAAAACACCCTACCTATAAGAAATTATATGTACTAATGAAAACACAAACATTGTTTCATGGGAGTAATGGTTATGTCATAGTTGGAAATAGGAAAACTTTGAATCAATATATGGGGAAGTTTATTCTCTTATGATAAATTCAATTTCTAGAATGTATGCTTGGATTCTTTGCACCTAGATAGGATGCAAATTCTATACAACGAAGATAAAATCTAAATGCTAAAATTTTGGTTTTGTTTATTTTTTCATTTTAAAATTGGTTATGCACATATGCTATACATTGAATCCATAGGTTATTTGAGAGTGAATATTTCTTATCAAAACATATTTGCACTACCACTGTGCATTTGTTTATTTTACGCTATGCTTGATCAAACCCTAACTATGATCCTAAAATAGTATTGAGATCACTTTCCTTGTACATGAGCATGACTCCTTGGCGTTACTTGGAATACATTCTATTGAATGGTGAGTATATAATGTCAAAAATGGAACTCTGTGATGCATGTGGGATAATTCTCGTAGGGAAAACACTGTAAAAAATCTCGCTCTATGAGTCAATGACTTAGTGCATTGTGGAAAATGATGGCATGGTGATGTTGCTTTATATGGTTCTATGGTTGATTTGGCATATGATGAGCACTCACAACTTGTTGATTCAACTTGTGAATTGATAGGTATGGTTGGTAGTTGAGTTCTTGTTTAATGGTTGTCCTCAACACTAATTAGATGAATATGACTATACATGGATTAGATTTTTAGAAATTTAATGAATAATATATTAAGAAATGGGCATTGAAATCTATGTAGATGATCTACTGATGTGGTTTAATGGTTGTATGATCCATAATTGCAATAATCTCCATTTGTTCTTGGTGGATGGCATTGAAATTTCTTCCACCTTTACTCACACACTATGGTGTATTGGTTGTATTTGGTGAGTAAATGTTTATAATGCATTGGATATTGGAATGTTGTAGGTGCATTTTACTGAAGGTTCATTCTCTGAATAATTTCTCTAGCTAATTTTTACTATGTATATCTTCCTTGTCAAACTCTTGGTGGTTAGTGGTATTGTCAACATATTAAAATTTTTTAGAAAGTGGTTCAAGGTTGTAAAATTGGACGTAGTGGCAAGTTTATGCACAACCTATCTAGTCTACATCTCTACAAGTTTATTTTCAAAGCTATCTCCTAGACGAGGTATGTATAAACTAGGTGAATGGTTTAACTGCAACATCTTCAGGTCCTTATTTGATTGATGTTTTCTTTGATGTCAACCCTACCTAGCTATCCTATTTCTATTTGTTTCCTACCTGAATTACCTTTTTGTTGGTTTAATGGTAGAGGGGCTTGTCAAATTTGATTGTTGGTTTACTTGTTGTGTATTAAAACAATGTTAAGATTGGGGAATCCAATATTTTGAGCTTGTTGTAGTGTGTATGTTCTCTTTATAATTAATCTCAGGAGTGATAAGTGTTTTATTTATAGGCTCATGACCATTTGGTTTGTTGCATATTCATATGATGATAATCATTCTTTGTTTGGCCATGTTCCCTAAGTAGTATTTCTGTTTTCCTCAATCATGCTGACTCTTGTATTTTAAGGTCATGAATTAACTTAGCATTGTTTAAATCCTACCTTGATCCAACCCATGAATTCATTACCTAGACATCCACGACATGCTGCTTGTTTTGAGCTCTTGTGCACACAATTTCTTGTTGATCACCCAACCATACTTGTTTTTTATAATGAAGTGTACTTGTATTCCTAATGTTATGTTTCATGGGCGGTATTCTGGCTCATGGATTCCTATGGTCTCTTTTTGAGCGAGTTGAAGCAACGTTGATATGTGGTATTAAAATTATTAAATATGCATATAACCTATCCCCATACCTCTATACTATAAATTGTGTGTTGAAAGTTGAGCCCATGATTTGTTAAACTTCATGTGAATACCATTTAATGGGAATTGTTGATATTTATATGGTCACAAAAGGCATTTCTAAGACATTTATACTTAGTATCCAGTAATGATAACCCAAAAGTTACATATTTGATTTGTTTGTTCGCTATGAGTATATATGGTTAAAGATGATGCATTCACAGTGTTAACAGATGTCTCTGATGAAAATACAATAACCCACTTGCTTTCTAGAATTACATTTATTGAGCCAATTCTTAAACTTGTTGAGCATGCTTAGGAATTACATCAATACACATCGTATGTATATGATTGAAATGAGTCTCGTTGAAGATGTTTTTTTCACAACTTTGTTGGTAGGCTTCAGGATTGAAACCATATTATTTCCATTAATCATTGTGCCTCCCCTATTCTAATTTTTAGTGATGGTCAATGGTATTTTGGGTTGAAGAAACAAGTGATTTGTGGTTGGATTTCCTCTATTCGCATCTAAAGAAATCATATATTCAATCTTAAGCTTGTTACATCACTCATTTTATATATAATGAGATCTATAGAGACATGTACAAGTCATAGTGATGATTGATTTGGGTGCAGAGCTTTAAGTTTGTAATTTTGCATTAGTTCAAAGAATTTGAAGCTTTCCATGTCTCTTCTTATGATTAAATATGAGTATAAATGAAAAGAAATGAAGTAGACTATCTACTTATCCTACATAAACTTTTCTTCATTTATGAGTTCATTGTTGATCAAAGAATTATTATGTTGTGGGATTCCTTAAGGATGAACATAAAATAGAGATTATGAATGCATGTTGGATGATTGGTTGTTAGGAATGTGGTTGCAATTAGGTTATAAACTCAAAATATTAATAGTTTAATGCAAATGGTACAAATACAATTTTTTAAGGAGTCAAGGATTTAATTATGAAGAAGTTATATATTTGTTCTCGGTATCTAACATATTTTTTCATGTATTATCTGAATCCTTGGATGATTATCAAGTTATCATTACTACGTATGATTTCTCATTCTATGAACTATTCTTGCCCAATCATGACCCCTAATGATTGTTGATTCACTTTCCAACCTATAATCCATCATGTGTATTCCCACCTTGACATTTTCCTTGCATGACTGCAAGAATAGTCATGATAACGAATCCATTTTGATGTTTTTAGTTACTAAAGTGAGATGAGTGGTTGTATGCATCTACTGTACATGTCTGTTGCATGGTATTGGAATCATGAGTGAGCACATTCATGATTATTTTGATGGTGCGTGCAATGGACTTGTTTTGATAATTTAATAAAATATTATGTGCATGTAACTAAATGTTTCCTTTTCTTTTCAATCATGAGTTTTCATAGCATAGGCTGTAAACTTTTTAATAGAGGTAGAGGTCATAGAGACCAATATGTTTAGAAAGAGGGGAGAAGGAAGAGAGTGAGATTCTCTATCCAATGATTTTGATTCCAATGATTTTCACTTATTTTTAGGAGCGCCTCCTGTGCAACTCCCAGGTTTGTAGACTCACCCATGCATAATGGAGATGCCTCCATACCCTCTTGTTAGGATTATAATCCTCCCTTGTCCAATTTGGTCAATTATGTCTAAATCCGATGTCATTTCAGTCTATTTTTAGTCACTAGCACCATTGGGTCCACTTGGCCTAATTGGGGCACATGTTCCAGTTACTAAAGTGTGGGGAACACTAATTGAGGCCAAATTCCACTGTTTGCACTTACATGCATCAGTTTAGGAGCCTCCTAGATCAATCCCTACAGATTAGGAGCCACTAGAGTGTCGATACCAACCTGCATCAATTGAGTTGAGTTGGTGACTAGTCAAGCTCAGTTAGGAGTCATAGTACATTCAATTCTACTCAGTTAGCGCTAGGATTACATGGTTGCATGCAGGTGAGGAACATTTACTCACCTACCTTAGTCAGTTGGACTAGTTAACTGATAATTAACACTGAATTAGACACTTGAGTTGGGTTGTTGAACTCCGATGAACTTCGATAATGATTTAGACAAGGTCAGTTAACCATTCAGTCAAGTAGAGTCAAACCAATTCGAATTTCCTCACATGGATTCGAATTGCATGACGCTATTTATCCATTATACTTCATTGTAATTATTATCTAATTACTTTTGATTAATGAAAGCATTCACCGTTGCAAGCCATTTTTGCACTGTTTCATTCTTCAATTACTGAGTAAATTGTATGATCTATCTTGTGAGTTGTGTGTTTGTCCATAGATCTATGTGCTCAATTTAATATGGTATCAGAGCCTTGGCAGGACAAGGCACTTCTCCTACTGCAAATTCATACTTGGATCAAAAAAAAAATTGAGCAAAATTGCTCCTTCCAGTACTGCACTAGAAGCGGATAATTTACCACTTAATATCCCAAGTAAAGGAATTGTTGATCAAGCTTGCTTGATCAAATATGCTGGGTGTGAAGGAAATTCCAAAAGTGCAGGATGTCGACCTTACTTTGTTTGTTTGAATGTGTGATTTACAGGTTTATCTGTCTCCTTCACTACATTCGCTACAAGCAGCCTAGTCTCCTTCATTGCATTCACTATAGAAGCTCAATCTCCTTCATTGCATTCCAAATGGCCCCTCAAATGGATCTTCTCACTCATTTCAACTACCACTAGTGGAAGGAGGACATGGAGATGCAGCTACGCTCCAAAATCCTCTTCAGACTCACAATGTAGACACAGGTAGAGCCAATTCATTATGTTGACAAAGAAAGGTACTGGAATAGGATTGATGAAGCATACATATGTTTGTGCCTCTCAATCTCTCGAGATATTCTCTTCCACATCAATGGATTGAAGACTCCCAAGTAGGTTTGGGATAATCTTTATTCCTTATTTGACAAGGAGGATGACCTGAGGATCTATCAGCCAGAGAATGAGCTGATTTCTCTTCATCCAACCAATTTCAAAACACTAAATGAATTCTTCACCAAATTCAAGCATCTAGTGTTAAGTTTGAAGATGTGCAAGGTTAAGAAGGATGATGATCAACTCATCCTTGCCATTCTCTCAAAACTTGGTGTAGACTATTCATTCTTTGTATCAACATTTCATTCAGTGAAGCTCACTACTCCAAATTGGAAGATGCGTACTCTTAACTCCTTCATTGAATCTCTCACTCATGAGCATGACAAGTTGATCCAAATGGGGATCATTCGATCTTCTAGAGATCAAGCACTGGTTGCAGGAGGGCCTAAGGTAGCGAATGATAAAGGGAAGGAAAAGGATGAGTCTCTTGTGGAGAAAGAGAAGTAAGAAGAATGAAAAATGAGCCTTCATGTTCGAAGAGAAACAAGAACAATGACAAATGAAAGACCCTCTGTTCTTACTGTGGAAGGGAATTTCATCCAGAAAGCTCTTGTATGAGAAGAAAAATTGATGAGATGTCTCTTCTTTTGAAGAAACATAACATTACTGTACTTGCTAGCGCAAGGAAGGATGACCATAGAGAAGAAACTGAAGAACATGAAGAGACATGCCATGCACTAAAGGATAGCTGCTCAACAACACATGCCTTCCTCATTGATTCTGGAGCTTCCAATCATATGGTTGCATCTAGAGAATCATTCTCTTCCTTGTAGTCTTTTGATGGTCCTAGTATTCAGATGGGCAATAACAATCAAATTCGAACCAAAGGGAAGGGTTCTATCAAGCTTGAACATGGAAAGTTCAAAGATGTGCTTTATGTGCCCTCCTTAGCTGGTCAACAGCACATGCCTTCCTCATTGATTTTGGAGCTTCCAATGATATGGTTGCATCCAGAGAATCATTCTCTTCCTTGCAATATTTTGATGGTCCTAATATTCAGATGGGAAATAACAGTCAAATTCAAGCCAAAAGGAAGGGTTCTATCAAGCTTGAACATGGAAATTTCAAACATGTGCTTTATGTGCCCTCCTTAGCTGCAAATGTATTATTTGTATACCAGATGACTCATACTGACTCTCCAAAGCGAGTGATATTTGGTCCTGACTCAATGGAGATCACATATCTGTACTGGGAACATCATAGTGAAGGGTGCTGCAAATCATGCCTCCAAGGAATATGAGTTCTCACACTTCATGCCATTTTCAGAACCAGTGCACTCTCAGCAACCACTTACAAGGGAAGGTAAAAACATTCCATATACTTCTTTTGCAGTTTCCACTTGTATTGCAGAACCAACTGTATCAGTTTATGAGATTGATATTCAAGGTGATTTAGATCCAGATCTAGTCCCTACTCCCAAGTGGGAAGCTAGGAAGAAGACTAGAAATCCATCTGACACTCAGAAGACAAAGAACCTTACGCTATGTCATGCAATCTTACCTCCTTCAGAGAGATGCAACAAACTCCTTGTAAGATGCTACATGGAAAGGGATGATCAGTCACACTGTATTTGGAAGAATAGAGTGGATCATACACCTCGTAATCCAGAAAGAGGCAAAGGTTAAATTCCTCCTTCCTTCCATCGTCATTTTGGGAGAATATGGATAAGTCTACATGCCAAGCCCTAGGATACCTATGCACAAGACATCATGCGTGCTGCTTCTCTACATCATAGAGGTTGCAGTAACATATTTTCAAGTTTTTCAAACTTGAATCCTAATTCTATCTGCTTAGTTAGAGGGGGGGGGTTTTTCCCATGTGGTTTTCCCCCAGCTCATTGTATTGAACAGTTACTTTACTTAATGTAATGGGTGACCTATGGTCTTAGTTACCAGGGCCCACAAATTTTCCAAGTTATCATTCAAGGGGGTGTTAGGATTATAATCCTCCCTTGTCCAATTTGGTCAATTATGTCTAAATCCGGAGTCATTTCAGTCTATTTTTAGTCACTAGCACCATTGGGTCCACTTGGCCTAATTGGGGCACATGTTCCAGTTACTAAAGTGTGTGGAACACTAATTGAGGCCAAATGCCACTGATTGCATTTGCATGCATCAGTTTAGGAGCCTCCTAGATTAATCCCTACAAATTAGGAGCCACTAGGAGTGCCGATACCAACCTCCATAAGTTGAGTTGAGTTGGTGACTAGTCAAGCTTAGTTAGGAGACAATTACATTTAGTTCTAGTCTATTACATTCAGTTCTACTCATTTAGCACTAGGATTGCATGGTTGCATGCAGGTGAGGCGCATTTACTTACCTACCTCAGTCAGTTAGACTAGTTAACTGATAATTAACACTGAATTAGACACTTGAGTTGGGTTGTTGAACTCCGATGAGCTCCACTTGAAAGATTTAGACAAAGTCAGTTAACCATTCAGTCAAGTAGAGTTAAACTAATTCAAATTTCCTCACATGCCAATTCGAATTGCATGAGGCTATTTAGCCATTGTACTTCATTGTAATTATTATCTAATTAATTTTGATTAACGAAAGCATTCACACTTGCAATCCATTTTTGCACTGTTTCATTCTTCAATTGTTGAGTAAATTGTATGATCTATCTTGTGAGTTGTGTGTTGGTCCAAAGATCTATGCGCTCAATTTAATACCCTTTGTTTGCAACGATTTATGTGATTTCAATCTCCCTAGTCCCCAAAACCACGGTACTGGTCGGGGATCCTATAACCCAAATCATTTTGTACATACAATAGTTAGTTATGCCTCCTCGTGAATTAATCTTGAAACAAAAAATCTATAAATGGACTTGAGAATATCCAAGGCCCTGAGCACCCATCTCACAAATATCCCCCTTGAAAAGACCAAAGAGAGGGAAGTAAGAAGCTCAATGAAATCTAGAGTTGTTCATGCTAGTATAAGTGGTCATCATAAATGACCAATATCCCTCACCCTGGTTGGAACTTTCTTTTGAGGACCTTCACCTTGAATTTTTGTGATTTATGTTTTTCAAATTAGTTGTTGTTGTGATTTTAATGAACATGTAAGTGCATAATGAGTTTTAGACATATATGTTTTTTATGGATGATGTTTTATATGTACCTATTTTATGATGATGGACATGAAAACTCACATTGGTTCACTGCTAGGATTGAGGTCTCTTCTCAAGACATGCATCATGGAAACTCATGATGTTTATTTATGTTTTCAGATGTTGTTTAGAAATGATAACACACTTTTTAGACTAATGATAATGTTTTGTTATTTTGAATGACATGAAACATTGCAAATTTTTTTTATTTTACATATGGTTTTGTAGAAATTCTTAATTTTAATATGAACATATGTTTATATGTTTTAATCGATGCATCTAAGGATGGGTATAATGATGAAAATTGGTTATACCTGGGTTTTTTCAACTATTATGGGTTCATATAGAATGACATGTGATTTTTTCATAAGACATAATGTGGGAGCCACAAGGAGCATATTGCTATATCCTTCGGAATTCATCCCCCTAAGAGACAAATGAAATGGAAAGGAGGGATCTATGTTTTACTTCACTAGACTGTTGTGTCTCCAAATACGTTTATCCAATTTTGTTTCTTTTCGGATGCTTGAGGTTGTTTATCGTGTAGTGGTTATTCTGATTGGTCACTTGTCATTAGTTAGTTAATATTTTTCAAATAACTCAAGAATTATGACTCACTAACCATCCTAGTGGTTGACTACATAACAACAACAAGCAATGAGTAGACGGGTTCAGAATATTATACTTGTTATGGTATGTTGTAAGAAAGTTTCCTAATCTTTATAGTTGTTTATGTCAGTAGCACTAATGTGTTAGAGTGTGGTTAGAGTCTAATTGTTATGTTGGTATCAAGAGTTCTAATTAAATGCAAAACAAGAAATTAAGAGCCGACATGACATGTTCGAAGGATATTATATCATTTGTTTTCTTATGTAAAGGTTTATCTGTTTGGTATTTGCCTACCTAAATTGGTTTCTTGGTTGTAGAGAATAATAGAAACTCACAAAAGTATCTACCAATTCTTTTTTGCATCTTTATCGGCATTGAATTTCATTATTTGTTGTTTACACCATGACAAAGCGGTTTCATAAATGCTAGTTATGTGCGCCAGAACATATTTCTAGTCCAGAATTTCTCAAAATTCCGAAAGATAATTTTGATTGTACTATGGTTTATAGATGAAATGACTCTCTTTAATAAGAAATTATATTTCTTCATATTCATATTCATTTATTTTCCATCTTATCTTTGCTTTGTTTTATGTCTTTTAGCTATGTTTAAGCACTTTTTAGAATTTTCTTGTTGCAAATGTTATTTAAATATAAAATAAAAAGGAATTGTTGGATTTGTGGCTTATTTGAGCTCTTACACACACGTGCGCTTTAGTTGTGTGTTGTTGTTTACGTTTTCTTAAACTTTTATGTCATAGATTTGTTGGCAGATACATCAAAAGAAAAATTAACAATATCTTAGTGTGTTGACATAATGTATTGTGCTATTATATGTTGATAATAGTGCCTTTTGTATTTTAGTTTGATGTTCAATGTTGTAATGATGTAAGTAAGTGGGTTGAGTACCCTGTGCATTTAACATTACAACCTCGCAAGGAAACACCTAGGGCGTTTAACAACCAGTTAAGTGATGCACACATATCTAGTCTAAATACCCACTATTGGCATGAGAGAGCATCATAGATACATATGAGAGCTAGCTCATAAGCATCTCTGAGAGGCTTTCAAATGGCCATCTATGAGAGTTGAGTAGATGCTTCAGAAGTGTTCGGATAACGTTCTGAGATGCATCAGAAGAGGTTCGGAAGAGCTACATAAGTAGTTCGATAAGCTCATATGACATGAAGAAGTGGTGGCTACTACAGCTAGGGGAGTGCTACTGAAGGGATAGGAGTGACTAGGAAGCTTCTGGTTCAGGGATGCAGCTTCATGCATGGAGCTTCGGCAGCTTCATGACTTACTGGTATGCATCTGGAAGGGGGAGTGGTGACTACTACAACTGGCTTCAAAGTGTGAGTCCTAGTGCTTGGGATACAACATCATGCATGGAGCTTCGGAAGCTTCATGACTTACTGGTATGCATCTGGGCCATGGGATGATTGGTGAGTGTGAGTGGTTAGCTTCTGGGACATGGCTTTGGAACTGGGCCATGGGATGATTGGTGAGTGAGTAAGTAGTGGGACATGGCTTATGGATTGAGATGTGAGCTTCTGGGACATGTCTTATGGCTTATGGTTTCTTTTTATGGAAGGTAGCCATAGTCTAAAGGGGGCTATTGGGGGGGGTTGCACAATATATATATGCGGAACCAAACCCTTACTATATCCCGAGCCCGCGTTGCGGGGGAAACATAGGCCTAAAACAGCCAGGGAGGGACCAATAGATTGACTGACCCAAAGGACAGGGGAAGGTACTGACCCGACCTGACCCAGGGGGAAATGGCGGGCATAGAAAAACCTACCCCGGGAACACAGACATAAATAATTGATGGATGGACCAACACACACCCTGAAGGTGTTCCATTCAAAGGGAAAGTATCGACCGATCATTATACCCACGAATCAACCATCTCTGCCCACACCTTCCCATATTGTTTTGACAAGAATTACTAAGCAAGCTATTGCTCACTCCTTCCTTTGTTTTTCAGTTCAGTGACAATTGACTGCCAGGTGCAGCCACCGACCTTTCCCTTACTTAATTCCGTAGTAACAACTTGACCTGCTTGATGGCCTACCTTAGAGTTAATATTTCTATCTTGAAGCTACTTTCATTGTCTATTATAGTGCTTATATGATATAATGTACCTTACCCCAAGGGTTTAGGTCCCTTCTTATTCTACTAGTGTTATCAGGTTTCTAATACATAATAGAGATGAGCCTCAACTAGCAGAACCTCTAGGTTGTGATTGTATGTACTTAGATGAGTGCAAGGGATTTTCTCTTAAAGTAATCCGTAATTAAAGTCCATAGTCATGCATCTGTAGCAAGCAAATTACATAGGCTAAGCACATTAAACACATAAATTAATATCATAAGTCATCCATCAATGAGGCCCATCATAGGAATGTGGTCATGTATATGTCAGTAAAAAGTCCACTAGTTTAAGCAAGTCACTGTGTGTAATTCTCAAATTGGTAAAAGCCTATGAAATGTATCCATGCTTCGCCAATGTAGTATGTCATGAAAGAGGGTAGACATCACAATATTGCATATAGCAAGTATGACGTATGAAGTATGAGCCACAATTGGGTATAATAAGTCATATGATAATGAATTGGGGATCGTTCTTAGATGTGTGTATGTAATCCAAGTGAAATATACCATGAAATAACAACCCAGAAATTGAGGGCTCATCCTAGATATGATAATGTCTCCCATGTAGTACGTCAAAAGAAAAGATTTCATAAAGTAAAGTGTTGGGGGCTTATTCCCATATATAGCCAATGGCTAGTGAAAGACAAAGTGTATGTAGGCATAAATGTTGCATGAGCGGTGAAATCAACATGAGTATATAAGGTATGTCCAAATAGTTAGGATATGACCCAAAGTATGCGAGGACAACACCCTAGTGTAACACAAAACTGATCATAAACTAGTGATGAAGTATATCTTAGTTTTAGAATTAATTAATAGTGAGGTGCAATTGAGGTTAATTAACCTAATATCTTAGCAAACATTAGATTAGGGTTCTCCCATAACTCATTCTTGTGAGGAAGTTCATCATTGTCATATGCATCTAAAGGTACTACTCATATTTATGCATCCAACGGTTGAGTATCATGAGCATGTTCATATTTCCTCTTATGCTTATGTGGTATACCTTATTCATTGTAAACTTTATTCTTGACTTTGGGCGATGATAGGATTGGTTCAACTGCTCATGTTGGGAATGACGTTGGAATGTTGATGGGAATGATCCTAAGAACCCAAAGCCTGTTACATTACAACCTTAGGCTGAAGGACCTATGTACGTTGTATATCTACAACTATAACCTATGAAGGAAGGATTTCTCAAAGAGTTTTTTCTCATAGCTCGCTGAAAGCGGTATACGCAATCAGGGAGGGGCACCCAGGGCAATTTTACAACCCAGTTAAGGGGAGGCATATTTGGTAACTGGTATTAGGGAATCTGAGAGCATCTGAGAGGTATAACATTTAATTTGTGGGAATAGTACCCCGTACAACCTTGCAAGGAAACCGAAGTTTTACAACCTGTAGGAAACTGAAGTTGTACAACCTGTAAAGGGATGAACACATATCCCGTCTAAATACCCCTTGCTGAGAGCCTCAGATCTCATAAGATAAGATCAGATAGGTATAACAATTAAGTTGTGGGCTGAGTACCCTGTGCATTTAACATTACAACCTCGCAAGGAAACACCTAGGGCGTTTAAAAACCAGTCAAGGAATGCCCACATATCCTGTCTAAATACCCACTGTTGGCATGAGAGAGCATCATAGATACATATGAGAGCTGGCTCATAAGCATCTCTGAAAGGATTTCAAATGGCCATCTCTGAGAGCTGAGTAGATGCTTCGGAAGTGTTCGGATAACGTTCTGAGATGCATCAGAAGAGGTTCGGAAGAGCTACAGAAGTAGTTCGATAAGTTCATATGACATGAAGAAGTGGTGGCTACTACAGCTAGGGGAGTGCTACTGAAGGGCTAGGAGTGACTATGAAGCTTCTAGTTCAGGGATGCAGCTTCATGCATGGAGCTTTGGTAGCTTCATGATTTACTGGTATGCATCTGGAAGGGGGAGTGGTGACTACTACAACTGGCTTCAAAGTGTGAGTCCTAGTGCCTGGGATGCAACATCATGCACGGAGCTTCGGCAGCTTCATGACTTACTGGTATGCATCTGGGCCATGGGATGACTGGTGAGTGTGAGTGGTTAGCTTCTGGGACATGGCTTTGGAACTGGGCCATGGGATGACTGGTGAGTGAGTAAGTAGTGGGACATGGCTTATGGATTGAGATATGAGCTTCTGGAACATGGCTTATGGCTTATGGTTTCCTTTTATGGAAGGTAGCCATAGTCTAAAGGGGGTTGTTGGGGGGGGTTGATTTTTTTTGTTCTATTTACGTTTGTAACGTCCCCAACCCTCTGACCAGCGAAGAGGACACTACCAAACCATCAAAAACCTTCGGGCAAAATGCCCCATGAACATGAACAGGCACATAATGCTGAAATAAAAAGATTAAAACATAAAACATACTAAGATGCATAGTTATTCACATACATAGCGGAAGCAAACATACATTCATTCAAGCATACCACATGTTCATCATATTCATAAATCAGTAAATATAAATGCAGAGACAAAACAGTTAAGAATACTCATCTTGGTACGAACCCATCCCACAACCAGCTACGTCGTTGCAACGTTCCACCCAACCATAGGCCAGTGTGCTCATCAATCTCTCAGCAATGCTGCCACCCCCAAGATGGGCATGATTCCTCAATGAGTAAGGGTCAAAGCAGGCTTACACGTAGCCAAGGTACACAAATCAGCCAAGCCCACATAGTAGGGTTTATCAGGCCGTCAAGGAGTTAGGAAAGGCTAAATGTTAAGCTGGTGGCCTCAATGGAGAGCTAAGGAGGCTTACACCAGAGCTAACCCTGACCTCTAAGACATCCACACACCCAACAATAGGAATCAGTACTTTCACTGTTTCACAGTCCCTCAGGCCCTGGCTTCCCTTTCCAATATTCTTCAAGGGTTGTGGAGAAGAAAGCCAGCAGTCTCACCCTATCTGAGTGACTCCAAACACCAGTTTCTCAAGCATACCCAGCCTCTAATCCTACTCTCAATAGTCCAAAGTCCAACCACTGCATACCCGTAGTAAAACAACCAGCTCACAGCTCTGTGAAGAAGATGAAGACAACAGGGCGACAACCCCAAACGAAAAGGTGACACGGCTCAAGTCCACAAGGTGACTCAGAGTTGTTCTTGGCCCTAGCGTGGCCAAAACAACTCAGCAGCAACCCAAAAAAGGTACTTGCACACACAGCAACCCAAAACCAGGTTAAATCAACAGCAACCCCAATCTTATAAGGAAACGATAGCAGCATTACACAGTTTGAAAAAGGGGAGGGAAGGAAGATTCCCAACATTGACAGGGGAAAAACCCAGTTCGGACACCGGCAGCAACGATGGGAAACAAAGATCCTTCCTCAACAATGAATCCACGGCATGCTTTCACAGCCAGCAATGGTGGAGTGAAGAACCAACTCCCTTCCATGAACAGGAGGAAAACACAACCCCCAATATCCAAAGGAAGGACGAGACAATACACAGTTCGCAATGGGAAAATCGATACTCTGTGTGAATGGAAGGAAGAACATAATCACAAACCAGAAATCGATGTCCGAGAAGAAGAAGGCAAACCCCCCAACAATCAATTGTAAACCCTTTTAACTCCGCCCTGCATGAGGAAAATGAACAGTCAACAGTGGGGAGAGTGGACCGAACGATCGGCCATCACGTCATGGAGAGAGTGTAGGCATGAGCGTAGTGGTTTCCTGCCAGCCAATAGCTGTCCCCACTAACATTAGAATAACTAAGATGGTCGACACATGGAAAACTCCCAATGGCCCCCACGGGTTAGAAACCCCCCCCCCCCTAACCTTTGGAATGATGCCCTTTTCATTTAACGTTGCACTGTCGTAGCTGGCTGTAGGTTTATTTTAAATTGTTGTGCATACTTACATGATACCAAAACTATAATGTGCCGGATAGCATGATATACCATTGGCAATGATCCCTATTGCTGAAACATAACACAACCTAATCGATGGTGAGGATTTTTCATTTAGCTCCACACCACGATTAATTACAATATATACATCATGTACCTTTTAATGCATCCGGGGTCAAAACCGGGGGTATTACAATGTTTCTTTATGTTCTCTAAATTCACATATCGGGTATCTTGATGGTAGTGTGTATGTTATTTTAAGATGTAAAATCATGGTTCCATTCTCATTTCTTCTTGGTTTAGCTGACCAAGAGGTTGAGAAGCTGATGTGAAAGCATTCAATCTCCTTTATCAACTTATTTTTGGAGACCATACTAAGGATTTCTCAATAATGTTTTTCTTATATGGATAATGTTCCTTAAATCCTACATTTTATACTACTTGTTTTTTGCCTTGCTTTGGATTTGTTGTTATGTTTATGATTTTTGTAATTTTATCAGTTTCCTTTAGTTTTTGTTCTTTAGTTCCATGGTTAGACGCTAAGAGCTGAATGACTGAGACATTTATTTTATAGCTTGATATTTTGCGCCAAGGAGATATTGTAGGGTAGCTATTAGTTCTTTTTCTTGAAATAAATGAAGAGACGTTTAATCATATTGTGATATTAAGGTTTTTTATTTTAGTTAGTTGGATTCTAGTATGCCACGCTATTCCCATTATAGAAACTAGATTGACCTTGTCCTTACTCTTAGTATTTTTTTTCTTCCCATTTAATGCTAAACTTCAATGCGATTACGCATATATGCTTATGACTCTATTTTCTAGTCGGTAACCAAAGCTTCCACTAGGTGTTAGATTTTTATCAATTTAGACAGTATTATCTTAGGATCTTATCTAAGAGAATAACATGCACAACAATCAAACAAAAGAGACAAAAGACACAAAGATTTTCCTCAGGGAAACCATAAAGGAGAAAACCTTGCAACTTCCTCAAAGATAGAATAGGCACCAATAGCAGCAGTAAAACCCAAAGACAGTAAGATGATCTTCGATAGCTGTTATCTCTCTTATCCCAAATCATTCTCTCTCACTCATGTGCTAAAATTGAGTGTGAGTGACTGTGTGATAAATAGAGAGGCTCACTCTCTATTTATACTATTTCTCAACTTGACAGTCATATACCAGGGCCGGCTTCTCTAGGAGAGTCTAATAACCCTAGTGCCCCGAAACTGTGGGGACTTTAGCCCTTGAACAATAAGGAGGGTTACCCTCTATGACTTTACATGACTTGTTTACACTATTGATTCTCCCAATAGGAACATCGAGGTATGACATGACTCAATTACATTAAAAATAATTCCCGATAGGAACATCGAGGTACATACATAAAATATATAAGTGAATACATTTCAAAGTTACAAATACATCAACACTCCCTCTTAACTAGGAAGGTATTCTCTTGACACAATTCATCAGTACAAGTCTTCTTCTCTAGATCAAATCTGGATCAACATCAATGCTAGATCATCACTGGATCATCATCAAAACTGGATCATCACTAGATCATCATCAAAGCTAGATCATCACTGAATCATCATCAAAGTTGGATCATCATCATCACTGCTTCCGCTATCTCGATCAATTGGTGCTATCTCTGAATTATACTCATCATAGGAAGTTCTGTAGAGCCATCCCTTTTTCATGCTAGTTGTAGGCCTATCCTCCAGGTAGGTCTTCTTCAACGCTTACATCTGACCCTAGTCAGAAAGGATCGCCCAACACTTACATCTGACCATGAGAGGAACACATCCAACACCATGTTAGAAAGGCACGCCCAACACTCACATCTAACCTAGTCAGAAAGCCCCAGCACTCACATCTAACCATGGGAGGCCTAGCCTGCCACCATGTCAGAAAGGATCGTCCAACACTTACATCTGACCTAGTTAGAAAGGCCCAACGCTCACATCTGAGAAAGGGAGGCCTAGCTTGCCACCATGTCAGAATGGCTTAGCACTTATATCCGACCATGGGAGGCCCAGCCTGCCACCATGTTGGAAAGGCTTAGCACTTATATTTGACCTAGTCAGAAAGGCTCTACACTTACATTTGAAATGGAGGCCTAGCCTACCACCATGTCAGAATGGCTTAGCACTTATATGTGACCATGGGAGGCCCAACCTGCCACCATGTCGGAAAGGATTAGCACTTATATTTGACCTAGTCAGAATGGCCCTGCACTTACATCTGACCATGGGAGGCCTAGCCTGCCACCATGTCAGAATGGCCCTGCACTTACATCTGACCATGGAAGGAACCAATCCTACCATGTCAGAAAGGATCTTGGACTCATCACCTCCTCTTGGAGGGAACCTCGATCTGGAGAACACCAATCTTCTCCCTGAATTACCCAAACTTCACTCTGGTCAATGGCTTGGTCAACACATCAGCTATATGTTCATTCGTCGCAACATACTGGAGCTTCACTACTCCCCTCTGCATCATATCCTTGATATAGTGGTACTTGATCTTGATATGCTTCGACTTGTCATGGAACACTGGGTTCTTTCGACAACTTCACACAACTCTGGTTGTCACAATATATACAAGTAGCATCTAACTGGAGATCAAACAAATCAGACAATAGCTTCCTTAGCCACACTGCCTCACAACTAGCTGAACAAGCTGCGACATACTCTGTTTAAGCTATACTTAGTGCCACGCAAGACTTTTTCCTGCTAAACTAAGAGATCACACTTGATCCCATACTAAAGCAACACCCTGAATTGCTCTTCCTATTGATGGCACTGCCTGCCCAATATGAATCAACATAAACTTACAGGTTAATCTTCTGATTCACCTCATACTTGAGCCCATAATCAACTGTACCCTTCAGGTGCCTCAGAATATGCTTTGCAGCAATCAGGTGAACATGTCTAGGATCTGTCAGGAACTGGCTCAATGTGTTCATAGAAAAACAAATATCCGGTCTCATATTCATTAGGTACATCAAGGAACCAATCATCTGACGATACATCGTAGCATCAACCGTATTTGATTAAGCATCACTCAATAGCTTCAGGTTCGATGCCATAGGTGTGGTCATGGCCTTGCAACCCATAATCCTGAACCTCTTTAGGATCTCTACTCTACTGCATACTTCCCTTGTCCCAGGGAGATTCCATCTGTACTTTGCCACACCTCCATGCCTAGAAAGTAGTGCATCATACCCAAGTCCTTCATCTCGAACTCGGCAGAAAGATTTTTCTTTGTATCAGCAATCAACCCATCCACACCTGTTACAAACAGATCATCTACATATAGTAGGAGTATCATTGGGTTCCCTTCTTCAACCTTGTAGTAAAGGTTGGAATCTGCTTTACTATTAGTAAAGCTTAAATTGGATAGGAAGCTGTCAATTCTGCCGTACCATGTCTTGGGTGCTTGTTTCAAACCGTATAGTGATTTCTTCAATTTACACACATGAGTCTCCCTGTCATGTGTCTCAAAACTGAGTGGCTGCTCCACATACAATTCCTCTTCCACTACACCTTTCAAGAAAGCAGTCTTGACATCCATCTGGTGTATCTTCCATTTCATTATTGTAGCTAGACCAAGTACTGATTTGATGGAAGTGTATCTTGCTACAAGTGCAAAAATTTCTTCATAATATATTCCTTCTTTCTGGGAGAAGCCATAAGCCATGAATCTTGCTTTATGTTTCTCTATGCTATAATCTGCAGCATGCTTGATCTTGTAGATCCATTTGGAATTCACAACAAACTTCCTCTCTGGTCTAGGGACAACATCCCATACATCATTCTTCATGATTGACTGGTAATCCTCGATCATAGCATCCTTCCACTCTTTCTTCTCTGCCGCTTCTTCATAGTTGGAAGGTTCTTTATCAATGATGTCACATAACAGTGCTACATAACTAGAGCAAGGCCTGTTTCTTTTCCTCTCTCTGTGCATTTCTTCTAGAGCCCCATATATTTCTACACCTTGGATAGCCTCTCGTACCCATGCAGGTTTCCTCTTGTGAGGATTCTTCTCTTGGGGTGGATCTACAGGTTCCTGGGGTTCTTCTATTTCTCGATCTTCATCTCTATTTGCATCGTTCATAGTTGTATCTTGAATTTTGGGTACTTCGGTTTCTTTAGAGTCTTCAAGTGGTCTCTTTCTAGATTTGTTGTAAGTTGAATCTTCGTCGAATTTTACGTCTCTGCTTATTTCAATCTTCTTGAATCCTGGGAAGTATATTCTGTAAGCTTTTGAGCTTTCACTATATCCCACAAATGTACTGTTGTTTCCAGAAGGATCTAACTTTGTCCTCTTCTCTTTTGGAATGTGTATGTACACAGGACAACCGAATATTCTGAGATGGGTGACCTCTGGTTTCTTGCCGAAAAATACTTCTTCAGGTGTCTTGTTCTCGAGTACTCTGTGTGGAGTACGGTTCTGTACATACACCGTTTTTTTGGCAGCTTCTACCCATAGATGCATGGGAAGGTCTTGATCATGAAGCATTGCTCTTGCAGCTTCCATGATCATTCTATTCTTCCTTTCTGCAACCCCATTCAGCTGTGGATTATATGGAGTGGTTAACTCCCTCTTAATCCCTGAATCTTTGAATAACTCTTTGAATTCATTTGATGTGAATTCTTTGCCATTGTCTGATCGAAAGGTCTCGATATTCTTTTCTGTGTGGTTCTCGATCAAGGCTTTAAATTCCTTGAACTTGCTGAATACTTCATCTTTGCTCTTCAAGAAGTATATCAATGTCTTCCTAGAAAAATAATCAATGAAAGAAACATAGTATACATACACGCTTAATGAACTGGATGACATCGGACCGCATACATCGGAGTGGATGATTTCCAAGATTCCTTTTTCCTTGCTCTCGCTACCTAGAAATGTCTTCTTTGTGTTCTTTCCTTTCACACATCCTTTGCAAACACCTTCATGCTTTGTCTGTATTTATGGAAGACCTTCAACAGCTTTGCTTGCAAGTGGTAGTGCTCTGTAGTGCACATGTGCAAGCCTTCTATGCCAAAGTTCATTTGGCTCTACTGAGTCATGGACCAAGGCTTGTTCTGGTTGGCCCTTCAGTTTGTATAATCCTCCCTCTTTCTCCAATCACAACTGCATCATATATAGTCTTTCCCTTTGGCCACATAAGAACTTGGCCATCTACAAATGCAACCCTTATGCCTTTTTCATCCAATGCAGATATGGAGAGGAGATTCTTCTTTAGTCCTGGTACAAACAAGACATCCTTCATCTTCATAGACTTTCCAGAGTCTAGCTTGTAGGAGGATTCACCACTACCTTTTATTGGATACTTGTAGTCATCCCCAAGTTTCACCTTGTGAGGTGACTCATGTTCAGATAGTTTCACAAAGGATTCTTTGAATCTTGTCATATGATTGGAAGCCCCACTGTCTATAAGCCAATCATTGCTTCCATGTGTGATAGTTCCCGTGAGAGCGAATATCAAAACATATTATTCATCACTTGTAGAATCATCAATTTCTTGTCTGGTTCTCTTTGTGGAAGGTTCATCATCCTCTGCAGCATGAGCATGATGTCTTCTCTTGTTTCCTTTCTTCTTGTGTGAGCTATTCTTATTTTCGGGACAATCTCTTGCAAAGTGTCCTCTTTCATCACATGTAAAGCATCTGTATTTAGATATATCCTTGTTATATTTTCTAGAGTTAAAATGCTTACCTTTGGAATGATGATAGTTCCTTCTGCTTTTCTTGGAGTGTACTGTGAGAGCTTGATCTTCACTTCCCATATTTTCTTCTCGGGCTACTATTCGAGCTTCTTCTTGTGAGCATTATTCCCACAGTCTATTGAAGGTGACTAGTTTTCTTCTAGCACAAATCCCTTGAATGAAGGAGTCCCATGATCTAGGGAGACCATTAAAGGTGGTCATCACAATCTCTGCATTCTCCACTTCTTCATCCACTACTTCAAGTTGTTCTTTGATCTGGGAGACCCTTGTGAAGTATGACTGTATAGTCTCTGCATTCTGGATCTTCACATTCTTCTACTGATTCCTCAAAGTCATCTTTCGATTTATGTTCTTTCCTTCAAACAGTTTGGTCAGGGCATCAAACATTGCTTTAGGTGTCTTTAGGGAGGACACCTGTGGTATGAGGTGATCCTTGATTGAATCAGCAATAATCCTCTTAGCCATGACCAATTTCTTTTTGTGTAAGGCCTTAGCCTCATCTCCCTCTGGAACTGGAACCTCTTCATTGATGTAAGGGTCCAACTCATTTTCTTCCAGAACCAGGGAGATCCTATACTTCCAAGCTCGAAAGTTATTAGATCCCTCAATCTTTTCATAAAGCTTGGTGTGATGAGACATCTTAACTGAGAACCTCAAATGGAAATACAAAAGATTTAGATCTTAACAATTTGAGAAGCTGAAAACTGGATTTGGAGTTGATCTTCTGCATTGTTGGTTTTCTGGTTCCATGGAAAATTAGGGTTTGACTTTCCCGGAGTTCTACCCCACCAAAAACCTTGATTCTTGTCTCTAAACTTCGATTTTGAGGAGGAGAACAATCCTAGCCTGGGCTCACTCAAAAGTTCCTCTTCAGTGAAAAGCCCTAATTTCCCGATGTAGTGGTAGGTCAAAAACTAAAAATGCTTAGAATTAGATTTTGCTTCGACAGAAAGATGCGCCCTTCAATGGAGGTTTATCCCAACCTCCTTTTACTGATGGATTGTGGAGAGAGACCCAAAAAGTAAGAATCCCTAGCTTCCGCAACTGCACAGTGTCTTCTTCTCAGGTTAGCTCTGATACCATGTTAGATTTTTATCAAGTTAGACAGTATTATCTTAGGATCTTATCTGAGAGAATAACATGCACAACAATCAAACACAAGAGATAATAGACACAAATATTTTCCTCGGGGAAACCATAAAGGAGAAAACCCCACAACTTCCTCAGAGATAGAATAGGCACCAATAGTAGCAATAAAACCCAAAGATAGTAAGATGATCTCCGACAGCTATTCTCTCTCTTATCCCAGCTCCTTCTCTCTCACTCATGCGCTACAACTGAGTGTGTGTAATTGTATGATAAATAGAGAGGCTCACTCTCTATTTATACTAATTCTCGACTTGACAATAACTTACCAGGGCCAACTTCTCTAGTAGATTCTAATAGCCCTGGTGCCCCAAAACTATGGGGACTTTAACCCTTGAACAATAAGGAGGGTTACCCTCTATGACTTTACATGACTTGTTTACATTATTGATTCTCCCGATAGCAACATCGAGGTATGACATGACTCAATTACATTACAAATACTTACCGATAGGAACATCGGGGTACAATACATACAATATATAAGTGAATACATTCCGAAGTTACAAATACATCAACACTAGGATTCCTTGATCAAACTAGTGTCACTTCAGGAATGTTCAACTTGGACTCTACACAAACTAGGGAATAATTAGAAAACTCTTGGGAAGTCATACAACAAGAAATCTCTGTAGAAGAACAGTGAGAAATAGTTGCTAGACAAGTTATTGACCCTCCTTGTGCACCATAGTTTTTCATGTTTGATACCCCTCAAAAATATCATCATGTAATAGGAAAGTCTCCCAAGTTTGTCTCATAATCAAAATTTAGGAGGACAAAGAAGAAGTTGCATACCTTGTAAATCCTTGATTCTTTTTTGGATTTAGGAGGATAATCATTGTTTGGTGATAACCCATCTTCGATGACCCCACCTTCTATCTCTATTATAAGATGCCTTCCTCTGCAAAACCCTTTAACTCACTTGGGAGCATGTATAATGGTTGTAATCTTTCTACTTTCACCACAAATCTAGGTAAAGTTATTTGGAAATATGGACTCTTCTAATTCCGGGTAGAAGTCAACAACACCCTATGGCATGTTGAGTCACCCCTTAATCTCACTCCTACAACTACTTTGTTTCCAAAGTTTAAAGACTACTTTCCTATATTCTAAACCAATGGAACTTACACAGTCGATGAACATTTGAACATGTTTTCTAATGCATGCCAAAGCATAGGAGGATAACAAAGATGTATGGAATATGGATATCTTTGTTAATTCCTTAGAATGGAAGGTCACAACATAATTTTTTGACTTACTCCCCAAATACTTCTCAAATTGGAATGAAATTTAATCTTGGTTCAGGTCAAGGTATGGGAAACCACAGGGCCCAACTAATTGGATGAAGGATTAAAATGATTTGATAAATGAATCAGGATAAGAGGTAAAACATTTTAATTTTTTATTCACTAAGCTTTACAATCGAATCTTTGAACTCATTCGACCTTACATTCAAATAGATTTAATTCACTACTGCAACACACCACTCCCATCTTATCACTATCACTTACAAGAAAAAGGGATTAATGACCTAGGATCAACCTTGCAAACATGCTTAGAGAATGAAGAATAGGCTAAACCAATTGGACCACCTTAAAAAAATCCATGCAAGAATCCATATCTCACCCCATGCTACAATTGATGCAGGACATGAACAATCACATGATTTATCTCGAAGGAAAGTGTCATATCCTATAACTCGACATGGTCTAGAACTTCCTCCACCTATAAACCTACCTCTGAACGCCCCAAACATGACCATCCTGAATTTCCCTTTGTCCAACTTTTTTATGAGCACCATGATCCCAACACGTGTGAGTTGATGAAAGCTATTAAGGAACGTATATTTGGTAAGAAGTCAGACCACACAATAAACACTCTAGATTGGGTGTAATACCAATATGTGTTTGTTGTTACACGAAATGAAACCTTCAACATAAAAAATAAAACCATTGATTTCAGCAGAAATTTAAATAATTCAGCTTATAAACAACCCACTGCTAGTACTTTTAAATGTACCGATCACTACCGGTAACTACATTGGAAGTAGCGGCCATGTATAAGCTCTACAATAGCTCAAGTTTTAGAGTTTCGCCAGTCCTAGAAATGGTAGTTGTTTGTAGATATGATGGCGACTAAGAAGACGATGGACCTTCTCATATGACGAACTTCAAGAATCTATTGCTAACGAAAGATTTCAACGCCTTATTCACGATCCATACACTTTCATGATCGATACAGTCTTTACTTTCAAACTCGGATTTTGATCTCGTTTCTTTGATACCATATTACAGTTAGCAATGAATGGAAATTGACGACAATGGCATAGTGATTATTCAATAACTAATAATGGAACTATGTGATGAATGTAGTGAACAATGCAGCCTGCAAAAAAACCCTAGTTAGGATTAAAATTTCATAGAGATGGGATCAAGAATGATATTGTTTATTTTTTCCAAGTCCTGAACACACTAAGAGCAATGGTATAGTGATTCTTCAATGACTAATCGTGAAGCTATGTGATGAATAGAGAGAACAATGTAGCATGCACAAAAATCCTAGGTAAAGTTAAATCTTCATAGTGATGGACTAAAGAATGATATTTTTTATTATTTTCAAGTCCAAAAAGTAATAACAATAAGTCCATTTTTTACAGAGCTCACCTGAACTAAAACGTAATTACAACCTAGAAATTAATTAAAATTAATTAACCTTAATCATTTATAAAATGTGTCTTTATTATACAAAGTAAGCCTTATATTCTAACAAAGATTCATATGCATTGCATCTAGAATTATGTGTGGTCCTATATTTTCTCTTAAAATGTGGTGGAAAGGTAGAGAAAAATGTCCTCTATAGCATATCCAAATTGGAAACTCTACACCAAGAAATGAGAGTTCAGTGATGAAAATAATGGACCTTTGTTGCCATTCAAAATAATGAAAAGGTGAAATTAAACCATAACAAAATAGTGTAATATATGCATTCAACTTGTCACAATGCATGTTACTCCTTCAGAGTCTAAAAGTTTCATGGAAAATTTTCCTTTGGAGAGTCTAATACTAGGATTTTAGATAGTTCACTAGAAAATTACTTAAGGAGAAGTTGAGCAAGCTTGCTAGTGTTTCATAGAGTTAATATAGTATAATCTTAAGACAATTGAAACATTGTAAGAGTTTATTTCTTCCAACAACATACTAAAGAAATCTAATCCATTTTCTCATTCTAGGGAGCATACCTTACAAAGTTCAAAGCCATCAATGTTTCACTTTGCATGGAATCAATAAAGTAACCTGGTATGTTCGTTGGGAAAAGGATTGAGACATTGATTTCCCTAAGGAAAGTGCCAAGTTGGTCATGTTATAAGATCATACAGAGTCCATTGAACTCTAGAATAAATTAGATAAGAGCATCATATATCTAGAATCACATCTTACAAATCAATGGGAGTCTAAGAAACAAGTCCTCATCACCTAAGTGCAAAAGTACACAAATGCAATCCTACAATCACTTATGGCCATGCATTAAAAAATAGTAGCACTACATTTCTCATTGGAAACACGCGTGTGACTCCTATCTAGTTTTGATTAGCTCATACAACAATGATTGATTGTGCAAGAAGTGTGGAATTCTTTATAAAGGTTGGAAAACTCCTTCGAGAATTATAAATCCCAATCTCAATATGGATCCTAATGGATTGATTACACGATGACCACATGTATTTGATGATAATGCATGATTTAGTGCAATATTTATTCAATACCATAGTTAGTTGGACCACTTAAGTGGAAACCATATTGAATTCATTATAGTAAACTTTGCAATAGCTCGCATTCCCTCACCCCCTTACAACGTGTAAGTAGTGGATTGCTAGTTATTTTGATTTTGCAATATTGAGCGATTGTCAACCTCTAACTAATTGCATTACTCATAAATGATTATTTGGGCATTATTTTCCCTCTCTTTGTTAAACAAAATTTAGACAAATTCCCTAGATTCTTTAGCCTGATTTATAAGCAACAAAAAGTTCTAGTGCATTATGTCGAATAAATACTAATGTGCTACACCCCTTAACCATCTCAATAATTTGCTCAGGTTTGGAAGCATAGTTTTGAACACTCAGTTTTGTAGATTGTGATCTCGATTTTAATCCAAACCATATTATAACCATGACATAAATTGTTATTGATGCAACTATGTCTATGATCAAGGAAAACAATTATAATAAATTATTTCTTCTTTATTAATCCTCTAGCCACTATGAAGACAAGTGATTGTTATATAAGGTTATCATAATACAATGAACACGAGGGAAAGTAAAGAAATTTTGCATGCACCTTGTTAACCATATATTCCTCTATCCCATTGACCTACCTTAATTATCCTATATTAATAATTTTCCTAAAAGTTTAAAACAATTGCCCTTTAATTATGCATTCACCATGTTAATTTTAATTCCCAAGTGTCAATATACAAAAGTGATTTTGCAAGGTCAAAATGAAGTAACATATTGGAACTACACTTGAGTCCTACTTCACATGGTTGGAAGTAGAAGTAGAGTGATTCCTACTTCACATGGTTGGAAGTAGAAGTAGAACAAGTGGCATTATATTTAACCTTTATAGTTTAAAACTAAAAAAATTAGGTGAAGAGGAAATTTCATAAATACTTAAAAGGAACCATAAGAGATGTATTTAAACATTATGTTATTGTTCCACTATATCGTTGACTAATAATCCATTTAGAGATGCTATATAGTTTTTCATAATGGGTTGGTTATATAATTTGAGTATGGGTACAACATTTCTACCCATGTCCCCCCAAAAACATCTCATATACCTCTAAATGTGCCTAGAATGGAGGCACAAACATCCCTACATTTGTACCTGTTATCAACCAAAATGTCACTTCTCCATCCAAATGTTGACATTCATTATGATGGTACACAAAAGGACAAATAGGATTGAAGTGGCCAAAACACTACAGATGTGCATGACCATTGATGGATAATCTCTAGACCATCTTGATATATTTTTATTCTAAGTTTAGGGTTGCACATGCTCCTTTTTGCATTGCAACTCGCATGTCACACACGATTATTTGCATTGAAAATTGCGCGTACATTGAACACGCGAGTTTCATTTGAGAAACACGTGTTTCATGCACGCCTTGCTTATATAAATAATCGCATGTACCTTAATTCGACATTAAAAAATATAAATCACGATTAGATGAGATTAGTTGGGCCTTAATCCATAACTATCCCAATTGTCTCAACCATCCCAACCTTCGAAACCTCTCTATTTCCCCATGTATAAATAGAGGGCATGGGATGGGGTTAATTAATCATTCTTGAAAGAGAAAAGTTATGTCAGTGGTATGCCTAAGACCTCTTAGAGAAGCAGAACTCAGTGTCCTCGGTTTGCAGAGGAGTCCTTGTCTTAGAAGCTGGGTTGTAATATTACCATTCTCTGTTTCTGAATAAAGAAAGTTCTTCTTCCAATCTTTGTATTGCTGCTTTCTCATGTGTAATGGATTATGAATGATTTCAATTATGTTATGATGAATATGCATTTTACTAATCTTTNGATCAAGATTGGATCAACCGTCATAAACCGGGTAAGTCAACTCTTCTTCTTATTCCTATTTCATTTTCTAGATAAGCTGATTGTTTGCAAGTGTCTTAGTAAGTTGGTAACCCCAGAGACCCTAGGTTACAAAAGTGCATTGTCCTGAACAACAGAATTGGAAACTCTATTCGGGAGTCCAGCCTGATGTGGGTCCATTATTTTGGTCCCCTTACCAGCCTTTGCTTCTTTTTTATTATTGGTGTGTTCAGTCTATTTGTGGCCTTTGATTTATAGTTTTTCTTGTTCAGAACCTTGTTGTTAATCTTTTTTCTTTGAAATTTTTTTAGTAGCACAGGTGGGTTATATACCTACACAGTCGCATATTTCACTGTGTACACGTAGGTTTCCTCTTGGACAGTCACGTGTCGTACGTAGGTTGTCTGCATAGACAACCGTGTGTTTCGTGTAGCAGTATTTTGGCCTTGTAGGGTTTGCTTGCCCCTGTTTTTTTTTTTGTTTTTGATTGCTTGTGAGGTTCTGTTTATAACTTTTCTCTGTTAGTCTGAAGCCTGTATGTCACATCTCTCACTTGATTCTATCAAGTTCTTGAGCTTTTGGTGTTTGATTTTTTTGCATTAGTGAGTGTAGGTGGTCCTCTTGCTTGGTTTATAAGTCTGAGTGCTTGTCTTCTAGGTCAATGATCAAGTCCTTGAATTCTTTATACTTTGTACTGCTTCTTGTAGTCTCAGTTTGTCACGTTTTCTTTGTGGATCTAGCAAACTTTTTAAGTTGGTTAGTTTCTCCAAGTCAAGGTTTGTTCCATTCTTCTTCCTCTTGGTTGAAGTAGGTCACTTTTGGGATCCTTTTGCCTCATTTCATTGCTTATATGTTTAGATTAGTCAAATTGCTCAAGTTGCATTCATTTGCATTGTAGTTTTTGAAGTTATTTGAAAAGAAAAGACAAACATATTTTGCATTAGGTTGCATGTAGTATTTCTTTTCGTTATTTTTCAAAGAAAATTTCAAAAATTCTTAAAAAGTATTGTAGTTTCTCATACTTAGCTTTATGTTCATTAACTTGCATTTAAAAAGAAAAAGAAAAGTTGGCTTAGTAGTTGCAATTTACTTTGAATTTACTTGTATGCATCATTTTCGTTTCTTTTATCGAGTCTATAACACCACATGAGTTTCATGCCATTTTCCTTTGACTAAAAAAAACCTTTTAAAATGAACGATATACTTAAAAGTTATAAGAAATTTTTATTTTTTAGGCTCCTACACCAACTAGCTTAGGTTAGACTTGTGGATTTGGGAGTTTCAACTCTCCACAAGTATTTGATTTCAGATGTAGTTGGACAATCACTAGGTAAATCCTCTTCTATGTTGATTGTATCTGGGAAGCTCCTCTCAAACGAGATTTAAGCACGAGGCTGTGTGAGTACCTGGACTGAGGAGATAACCCTCCGATTCCTTGTTCGAGCGTAGACCAAAAGTTTTACGCATCTAGGGACTTCTGTCAATACCACCTCTTGGGCCCCATGCAGTGCCGGTGTTGACAGGGTTTCAGGATTTGCTACCCTGCCCATGCGTACGAATTAGGCTTGTGACTATCCCCCTAGACTGTTAGTATAGTTTCGGTAGCCTTTAGTCTCTTTTACATCTAGGGTTCATACACAAGTATACCGAAAGGATATTTCTGGTCTACCTTGGACAGGCTTAGAAGGTAACCCTAATAGAAGGTGTGGGAGGGTGATGGGTGATTCCTTTGCTTGTGCCTAAGAACATCTACAGGGACGCCAAGTAACCATCTATCAACTTTTTTCTAGAAGGCACATATTATACCCGCTTATCTGTCTGGCTTTAGGTAAATTTTTAGTGAGTGTTGTGTGGTTTGTTTGTGTTTAGTTGACCTTAGGGTGTGTGAAGAGTCAATTTTTAATCATGGAGGACCAACCCCTCAGAAGGTCAAGAAGGTTGCAAACCTTCCTCCAGGTACTATAGTGGAGCCTCCACCGCCCCCTCAAAGGCGGAGATTAGATATAGACGATTCTTTTGAACCAGTAGGAGTAAGCGAAGTTCCAGGTGAACCAAAACTTAGGACAAACTAGGTTGATACAACTGCAATAGAGATTGAGGACTCGCAAGATGATGAATTTGCAAGAAACTTTTACCCACCTATTATTGACTTAAACAATCCTGTGATCGTCCAAGTTCTTCCATTTACTTCACTTGTGATTGGTGTTCCCATGAGCATCTTTATGGCAAGCTCTGCGGAGGGTATATATACTCCCACCTCAGCCATATTAGTCAGAGGATCACCACCTCCCCCTATAGGTACTCCTAGACCAAGTGCACCTGTTGCACCTTTATCACCTAGTAGACGAGTGGTTCAACTACCGACTTCCTCGAATGTAGCAGGTCCTTCTAGTGGGGTTGTCATTGGGATTCCTAGTGCATCTTTTGCTTCACCCTCTTTTATGCATACTGATCAGAGTGGTCCTGTTGGATCCTCTTCCTTTGTTCATGGATTTCCATTGAATGGGGGGCACATTCTCCCATCGACTCCTTATTGTGGGACCTACACCAGCGTATGTGGGGATGCGGATTGGAAATAAAAACACCTATGGTCAAGGTTTCCAAACTTCAGTTTCAACTCCCTTTACAAGCTCTCCTTTCTCACTTTTTAGCGGAGGGATACTCTCTCTAGTATTTCACACTCCAGTTTCATCTAGAGGAGCTCAAACTACTTACATTGCACCAAACAAAAAGAATCCACTGGCGTATGGGTGGAATACATTTCAAAGTAGTCCAACTACTTTGCAACCGATAGATGGGGGAAACCCCACCTTTACATTTGGGAACCAGGGGGCAAGTCCTTCTACTTCCCAAAATCGTACTTTTCAGGCTTCAGTTAGGCATAAACTTCCGTTCCTAGCAACTTTGAACTTGCCAGATTTGAACAAGTTGATGAATGACTTGGTGAAACATAATGCTATGTGGCCACCTGTTCCAACCAAATTACCTTCGGACATTCCCAAGTTCGAGGGAAAAGATTGGGAGGATACAGGGGCCCATGTCACCCTATTCCAACTCACTAGACAATGACACCATTTGGTTGAGGTTGTTCCAAATAAATCTAACTAGTGTTGCAGCAAAGTTGTATATTGAATTGCCCTTTGCTGTGTTTGATAGTTTCTGGGACTTAGCGGAGGTATTCTTAAACCACTTCTAGCTTCCTGTCTGGTATGATGTCGGAACAGACCTCTTGTCTACCTTTAGGAAAGATAAATCCACTCACATTTTGGATCATATCCAAGAGTGGCAAATACGGAAGAGGCTTATAAAGGCCACCATTCCCCCCGAGTTTCTATTAGAGCAGTTCCTTAAGTCCTTATTTCCTTATACATATAAGGATGTATCCACTTCGAGGGTGACTATTGAAGAAGAAGCCATCCTCAGGGCCCAATAGTTGGATTTGATATATGATCAGTCTAGGATACTGTATGAAATCATACCTGAGGCACCACAGTCTACCCATAGTGTTGAGAAACCCAAGCTTGGACCCCATGCCGATGGTGTGGTTGGGTCAGTGAATTCTCCCACTGTAGAATCTTTAGCCAAGAAACTCCATGAGTTGTCTATTAAGCAGTCTACAGCAGAGGCAGCTAAGGCTTCCCCCTCGCCCCAAAATGTAAATTTTTTTGCTCAATCCTCTTGAAATGGGAAATTAGTAGGCCGGTGGGAAGAAGAAGAAGGGGAAGAAAGGTGAGGGAAACCAAAACAAGTATAATCCCACAAACAATGCTGATGGGGGCAAGAAAGATAAGAAGAAAGTGAAATTTCCATATAAGTTGTGCCAGGGAGATCATTTGACTCATCGATACCCTCTCATGGAACAAGCTCAGAAGCTTCTTAAGACCCAACAAGCGACTATCCTGAAGGATCCTTTTCCCCAAGGACAGAATTCAACTTCTGTTTCTAATGTAGCTGGGGGCACTTCGAGTGCCCCTCCTAACCAAAATTATATCAACATGGTACGATCCAGTACCTTGCTCTAGACAAGAAACAAAAATTATGAGATGGAGGCTCCTGACAAGGGAAAATTTGTTGGTGAAACCTCTAACCCTCTCATAATTGAGAAACTTGCTGATCCAATGCCCAAAAATACCGAAAGGTATATTTATAAAGGCATTTCACAACCCGAACTCTAGGGATGCTTCTAACTACTCTGTAGTGGAAGATTTGGCCCAAACCCCTTGTGCGATTTCCACATTGGAAGTGCTCTAGAGTTTTCCCACTTAGCGGGATGCCCTTTTAGCATCTTTAGGAAGCATTGATTCTTCGAGTCCGATGGAAAAGTTCAATCTATCAGATGTTAAGATGCGCCTATCATATCATGTGGCCTTATCAGTAGATGTCATCCATGAAACATTGGACGTACAGTTGTTGATGAGGGTGCTTCCACATGTGTCATGTCTCTTTCTTGTTGGAAGGCTTTGTGTTTCCCGAAGCTAGTTTCGTCAAACACCTTTCTTACTGCTTTCGACGGGAGGTATTTTTGCCTGCATGGTATCCTAGCAGCTTTCAAGAAAAATTTGGCAGGGAAAGGAGTGTTTGTTAAAGTGGAGGTGATTGATACCCCATTGGACTATAACTTTCTTCTAGGGAGAAGCTGGAATTACGCTATGTGCACGATTGATTCGGCTGTTCTTCGAGTAGTGGTTTTTCCACATGAAGGAAAGTTAGTTATTGTTGACCAACTCAATTTTACTCGAAGGGGCCATTTAGAAATGAATAAGTCTATGATACCATTTGTTGATTAGGTCAAGTCTACTATAGAGAGCTTGGGGGCTGGTATGTATTCATCTTTGATGGGCACTTTTGATATCCCAGCATCGATAAATTATCTAGGTTCCACGAGTGTAGGTAAGTCTATCGCGACGGTTGTCGATAGAACTGATCCTTGGGTCCTTCCTACCCATCATAAACCTCAGGTGCCCTTATCTTCTATGGAAGTGGCTTACCAAGCTACTATTAACACCACTACTGATCTAATTTCGACTCCTTCTACAGTCTCAGAGGAGCCAGAGGAAGCTTATCTTCCTGCTTGGGCAGAGAAATCGTTATATTCAGTTGACTTCTTAGACATGGTTTTGCCTTCGGATGAAGCAATTTTGGAAGCCATGAGTGGGAAAGATAAGATCTGCAAATATCTTCACCATAGATCCTACTTGCTTCCATATATGAGTAGAATTGAAAATCAAGAGTTCCATGTGAGATTGGCAGATGATGTTGATCTACCAATCAATCCCTTGCCAAGGGAGGGAATTTTTTCTGAGGGGAATATGGAAAAAATTTATGCAACTATTCCTATTAACATCTCTACAAACCCAGACGTCATTGAAAATGTACATATTGGGGAAAACTGCTCTCCGGAGTAGATTGCTATCTATACTGCCTTATTTAAGGAGTTTCGCAATGTGTTTTCCTGGTCATATGAGGAGATGCCAGGCATAGATCCATCGATTGTTGAACATGAAATCTGAACCTATCCTAATGCCAAACCAGTTGGACAAAATCTCAGACTTGTTAATCGACGTAAGGTGGTAGCCATTAAGGCTAAAGTGGAAAAACTGCTGAAAGCTGGTTTCATTTACCCGATTACTTTGAGGGAATGGGTGTCCAATATTATTCCCATTGATAAGAAGCAATGGACGATATGCATATGTAAATATTTTCATGACTTGAACAAAGATGTCCCAAGGATAATTACCCTACACTTTTCATAGACCAAATCATTGATGCTTGTGCGGGGAGTGAAGTTTTCTCATTTATGGATGGTTTTTTCGGGTACAATCAAATCCAAATTAAGCTAGAAGACTAGCATAAATTGGATTTTATTTGTCCTTGGGGTACCTTCACGTACAGAAAAATTCCTTTTGGATTGAAAAATGTAGGGGCTACCTTTCAATGGGCAATGAATTTTTCCTTCCATGACATTAAGAACATTATCGAGTTGTACCTTGATGATTTTCTTGCTCATTCTCATAAGAGGATTGATCATCTAGATCATCTTTGCTTGATTTTAAAACGATGTAGACATTATAAAATACACTTGAATCCCCACAAGTGTGTTTTCTGCATCGAGTCAGGATGGCTGCTTGGGTTCATAGTTTCAAATAGAGGTATTCAGGTGGATCCTTTGAAAGTAGAGGCCATTATAAATTTTCCTCCTCCTCGTTCTATCAGGAAACTTCAAAGCCTACAAGGAAAGTCTAACTTCCTTCAACGTTCTGTCATGAATTATGCCAAGGTCACTAAAGGTTTCATGCGCCTATTAAAGCAGGACACTCCATTTGTATGGGATGAAACCACACAACTTGCTTTTAGGGCATTAAAGAAAGATTTGCTGTCGGCTCCTTTATTACATCCACCAGATTACTCTAGGGATTTTATATTGTATCTGGCTTCATCAGAATCGACCAATGGGGTAGTATTAGTCCAAGAAGACGACAAGCTCCAAGAGCACATTATCTATTACCTTAGTCGCGTGTTGGATGGTCCTGAACTTCGATACTCCCACATTGAGAAGTTGGTTTTAGCAGTTGTTTATGCTGTATAGATCTTACATCACTACATTCTGCTGAGGACCACTACATTAGTGGCAGATGTTAATCCGTTTTAGTATGTTTTGTCCCAACGAATAATCGGGGGAAAATTCATTAAATGGATAGTCATTCTCTAGGAGATTGACTTGTATTTTCAATATGACAAATCTAAAAAGTCCTTAGTTTTTGCAGAATTTATTGTAGAATTTTCAACGAAAGAGAATGTAGCAGTTGAGGAAGACTCATTCCCAGATGAGTACATTTTTCTAATTTCAACCTTTTATCCTTGGTATGGAGATATACTTGTCTATCTCCATACTTTGAAGTGTCCTGCATCCTTCTTAAGGGAAGAGCGGTGCAAACTACGCATACATGTGAAAAACTACCTTATCATCAGGGATAATTTGTACCGTAGAGGGGTAGATTCTGTTTTGCGTCAGTGCCTCACCCATGAGGAGGCCGAGCGTGTCCTAAATGATTCCCATAGCGGAGCACGTGGGGGTCATTTATCTGGGTTAGCAACGGCCCAGAAGATTTTGCCTGATGGTTATTTCTGGCCTATAATATTTAAATATTGTGTGGAGGATGTGAAGCATTTTCATCCATGTCAGCTCTACACCAGGAAAATGTGGTCGCATCCTGATCCTTTGTTTCCCATCATCACGGTGGGACCCTTCACTAAATAGGGGGTGGATTACGTGACGTGAAACCCAGTTTCGGCTGGGGGGCACAAATATATCATTGTCATTGTTGATTACTTCACCAAGCAGGCAGAGGCAATGCCTACCTTCAGTGCTGACGACAAAAATACAGCTTTTTTCGTATTTAACCAGATTATCACTCATTTCAGAATTCGAAAAGAGATTGTCACTGGCCATGGCAGTCATTTCCAGAATAGCATGGTGACCGAATTGGCTACTATGCTAGGGTTTAAGCAATATCACTCGTCTTCCTTCTACACGCAAGCGAATGGTCAATTCGAGGCAGTCAATAAGACCTTGAAGACCATTATGAAGAGTACTATTAACGCAACCCAGCCAAATTGGCACATTATGCTATATCCTGCACTTTGGGCATACCGGACCAATGTTAAAACTGCCACGGGGTTTTCACCTTTCCAACTCGTTCATGGAGTGGAAGCAGTAGCTTCGGTTGAATGTGAGATTCCATCACTTAAAATTGATATTCATGTGCTACCAGACATGACTGAATTAGAAGAACATTTTCTACATTTGTAACATCTAGATGAACAACATAGAGATGCGTTAACGACAAATGAGGATCATAAAAATAGGGTTAAAAACCAATATGATAAATTGGTCAAACCTGCAATTTTCTCTAAAGGGTAGCTTGTCTTTCTCTGGGATCAAGAAAAAGAACCCTTGGGGCCAGGAAAGTTCAAGTCCATATGGTTAGGACCCTACATTGTGTCGAAGGTCTTGAAAAAGGGGGCATATGAGTTATCTGACTTTGATGGAAAGAAGCTTCCCGAGCCTAGAAATGGGCTGTACCTGAAGAAGTACTATTCCTAGGCTTAGTGCTTTTTCTTGTATTTTTATTGTATGTAATTTTATGTACAATAGTTTTCTAGTTAGTGTTCTTATATCATCTGGTGATTGTTACAGATGTCAGTTGAGTGGTTCGTAGGTTTTGCGGATGGCACTAGTCATCATACTTGTAATCTGGCTTCAGCCACATGGGTCATTTGTTCACCCTCAGGATAGCTAGTTACCTTTGGAGGCTCTTGTCTAGGTCCTACTACCAATAATGTGGTAGAATACAGGGTTTTTATTGAGTTACTATGGGATTCCTTGTCACATGGTATCACCTAGTTGGAAGTTAGACTTGACTCTCAACTGGTGGTTGCCCAACTCAATGGAACTTATCAGGTGAGAAGCCCTACCCTGTTACGTCAGTTTTTGCAAGGGAGATTACTTGAAAGAAATTTCGATTATATTTCATTTAATCATTATTCCACATAATGAAAATACATTAACTGATGCATATGCGAACTATATTCTAGATTGGCACTTAACACACATTTTGTAAAATATACACAACAAATACATTTGGAGCACATGTAAATAACCACGCAATATATATATATATATATATATATATATATATATGTAAAAATATGTCCATAGATAGGTCGAGTTTTGATCCTAAGATCCAGACATAACTATGTAAATATACAAAAATTTGGATCGCAATCCATAAAATGATTATAGATTTAGGTCTGATCTCCTACATCACCCGCATCACCAACATCATCATGATCATCAGCTTCTTCAACTGCGATAGGATCTTCAGCTTCTATATAAAATAGGATGGCCCTAGCTACCCTCCTCATGAGGTGGATGCAAATAGGTGGGATCCCTACAACAAATTCCTACATAACAACATGAATCTGCTCAATCTATATAGTGGGAACTCTTTGGGTTAGCCTGGACAGCTTCCCCTCGAGCACCCTCATCAAACCCTGATCCCCACTTGGTATAAGTCATACATACATCCTGGGATTCCCATCAGGGCAGATAGGTCCAACATCTGCATTTTAAACATTAAAATGGATTAAAAACTCTTATACATATGTATATAATTTATGACAAAATTCATAAAATTTTTAAAAAATAAAAAGAAAAATACCTAGCTCTCCCCACATTCCTCCTAGCAGGAGGACGAGATCATTGTCTCCTCGAAAGTCTAAACCTGTATAAGAAAATTTCTCAAGTGTTGGTAACTACCGTCCCCACCACACATAGAAGTCATCATCGTACACACCTTGGACCGATGCACTGCCTCCTTGGCGAAGGAAGACTTATCCCCACCTAGTTAACCTAGGTTGCCGAGGAGAGAAATCCAGAAGTGGTACCGCAGGGAAGCTTACGGGCACTCTCTCAAAAAAGAAGGCCACTAATACACTCGAATACCCAAAATTATTACAGTGACCTCTCTTATAGTCAGAGAGTCATTTCTTCATGATCGGGATAATCCCCGAGCACCAGTCAAACATAGTCCCCTGTAAACACTCCACTGCCACCCTCATTTGTGTCTGAGTGGCAATATGTAACAACGAAGATCTTGCAACCCATACTATAGTACTTACCACTACCTGAAGTGGGAAGTTAGCAATATGAATTATTGGGATGCATGATCCCTTTATTTGAATCCGAGGCGTACAGTAAGTGTCCACATAATCTTGGACACTCATGGGGTCCCCGCCCCTGCCAGTACCTTCGAGGTTGACAGAAATTCCCTATTGAGACAATCCTGTGATGAATTATATGTCTTCCAAGGCTGTCTCCAAGATTTCACCTTGAAGATTGAAAGCACCTAGGTCATGGTACCAGTAGCTAATCAAATGTTCAAGCAAGCGGACATTGGCCCGCATTGGAGATGTGAAAAAGAACTTTAGTAACCCGTATTTCTGTAGTGCATGCACAGTGGGGGAATTATGGAGAGCCTCACGGTCCATATCCTCATGTTCTCGCTCCCTCCATTCCAAAACCATGTTTGAACCTACCCATATGATCATTATTAATTGTTAGAAAATATCATTTTCTTTTAATTTTGGCCATATTTTAAAAATTCTTGTGTTGCGCAGTACACGCGACTGTCCTTTAGAAAGGTCACATGTGAAACATGGGTTGCATTCGGGAAATTCGCATGTACAATGTGTGTATGTGACCGTATAATTTTCCTACCCGCGTGTACCGCGCAACATGCCTAGGGCAAGCCCAAAACATAAAGATTGGCATGGAATTGAAAATTTAAATGGTTGAAATGCAATATGGGAGGAAGCTAGCTAACTCGACACTTGTGGAATTCGAAATCATCCACTGGTTTGTCCATGATGAGCAATCCAAGTCAGAGGTAAAATATTTCTAAATTGGGTAAAAAACATGAAATGGTATGCTTAAATTCAATTTTTGAACTATATATAGGAAAATTTTCAATTTGTGGGTTTTTAACCTATAGTTTGAAAATTATTTATATAATTGAACTAATACCATGTCCTTTTTCCCTATTGCAACAGGTTCAAAGTCTTTTAAAAGTCGTTATCCTCTCATATAGGGTAGGATTTGAGTCTTTCATATTTCATTATGCATCTATACCTTATCTACTCTTAACCTTGGGATGACTTCTTTGACCATGGACTATGGTGTTTAACCATTTTTACCCCGTCTACATCATTGTTCTTCCATGGATAGAGACTCCCTTCCATGGGTACCCTAGTTTAGAACATTTTGTTTTCTTTTGGTGCTCATGCTGCATTTATCATAGGTTTAGGGGAGCCTTCTTAGCTATTTTTCACGCCAAATTGAGCCTCATTCTGGTCTCTTGTTACAAGCTATCCCTTTTTATAAGGCTCCTCGCCCTTATGGAGTTTCTTTAGGACCAGATATAACTCCTCAAAATAGACTTGACTGCTGAGTAAACTTGTCCATTCATGCTCGTTAAGAATATGTGAATAGGCATCCACATTGGTGGTAGTTTATCACTTTTTCGGACCATGTGGAATAATACAAAAAAATGAGCACTTTCTTTTCTTCAGAATTGAGAAGAGTGCTCTCAAGTATAGGTTTATCACTTTTTTGGACCCGAGGAACTAAATTTACAGAAAAGGAGTGCCCGGTATGAGCTTAGTTTTCTCTTTTTCGAGCTATGGACCTAAACATGAAAAATATTCTGAGCGTACTTTATTCCTTTGTCATGCTCGTTAAACCCTAAAGAAAAAAACATTGAGTTTATTGTTGTAAGCCCCATTTCTCATAACCAAATGGATCTTTCCGAGTGATCTTGCTTTCCTTCACACTTGTAAAACTCAAGCTATATGCTACTTTTGAAGCGGCTTTGGGTAGGTGGTAATTTAACCTTTTTTGGACCTCCTTGACTAAGTACGAAAAAGGTGTGCCTTACTTCTTTGGAAGCTAAGAGAGTTCTTTTGTGGTATGCTTTATACTTTTTCGGCCTCGGGAGACTAAGTTGGATGAAAAAGTACCCCCCTGGAGTCTTCTTCGGAGTTTTCAGCCTCTCTAAATATGAAAACACGAATGAGCATGTACTAGTTTGGGATCATAAAATACACGAATCAGTGACCTTATCAAGCATTATTCTCTCCCCTCTTCAAGCTTGTCAAAAATTAAGAGAGACCTTAGTTGAATTTCCTGGACTCGTTAAAATTTAATAGGAAAGATAAGGAAGAAGTACTCTCTTTGGGTTGTAAATAGTGGCAGCATGTCATCCTTGAACATAGCACTTTCTGAACTTTCTGATACTCATGTTTCAGTTTATACTTTCAGCTCAGCTATCACTTCGAGTTTTTAATCCTCCACTTGTCCTTTATACTTGGGGAATCTGATCATGTCTCCTACATGAAAAATAAGTCTAGTTGTTCTATCTGCAAGTTAAAAGCTACCTTGGGTCATCTCTGTGTTGTGCTCACTGTTCAAGGATTTATCCCTTCATCTAACTATTAGCCTGATTCCACTATTATCCTATCTGAGTATTGCTTGTGTCTACCTTCATGTATCTAGTTCCTAGTCCCTCTTGTGATTCGTTGGAGGATCAACTGCCTTCCTCATCACAGTATGGTTTCTCATCAGTACTTCCTGAAGACAAAGACCTAGAGCTTTGAAAATGGTAACTTAGGATTCACTACCATCATTGGTGGATTCTTTTGCTTCAGTTGTCAGTTTCACTCATTATCTGACATTCTGTAGAGTCATTTCCATGTTTGACTTCAACACTTTTATTCACATGGTAGGTATTGTGCTGGTTCCTTTGGATTTTAATGAAGACCTTAGGTTCACACTTATAACCTAATTTGCGCAAGACTATGCAATGATCAGTTACACAGCTTCAAATATTTTGAAGACTCATCATTGTATATTGTGGCTTTGATCCACCTTTGTAATTTACGTGGTCTAGTACCCGTATCATATGATGTAATCAAATATTGTAAAGGATCTAGTGTTCCATTATATTGAACATGGAATCCTCGGATATGATTCTGTATATGACATTGATATGTATTTGTTTCAGGTACTTCCCCTGTTGCCTAGGACATTTGAGTTCTCCAAGATTAAAATATTGTAATGTATTTCGGCCATCGCTTCCCTTTGACCTCATACATTAGGGGGCATTTGTTATCAACCAAAATGACACTTCTCCATCTGAGTGTTGACATTCATTATGTCGGTACACAAAAGGACAAATCGGATTGAAGTGGCCAAAACACTATAGATGTGCATGACCATTGATGCATGATCTCCAAACTAGCTTGATATATATTTATTCTAATTTAAGGGTTGCACACACTCCTTTTTTCATTGCAACTCACGTGTCACACATGATTACTTGCATTGCAACCCATGTGTACATTGAACACGTGAGTTTCCTTTGAGCAACATGCATGTCATACATGCATTTATTATATAAATACTCATGTGTACCTTAATTCAACATTAAAAAATATAAATCATGATTAGATGAGATTAGTTGGGCCTTAATCCATAACTATCCCAACTGTCTCAACCATCCTAACCTTCGAAACCTCTCTATTTCCCCATGTATAAATAGAGGGCATGGGATAAGGCTAACCAATCATTCTTGAAAGAGAAAAGTTATGCTGGTGGTATGCCTAAGACCTTGTGGAGCAGCAGAACTCAGTGTCCTCGGTTTGCAGAGGAGTCCTTGTCTTAGAAGCTGGGTTGTAATCTTACCATTCTCTGTTTATGAATAAATAAAGTTCTTCTTCCAATCTTTGTATTGCTGCTTTCTCGTGTATAATGGATTATGAATGATTTCAATTATGTTATGATGCATATGCATTTTACTAATCTTTGATATATATATATATATATGAGATATTACTTGAAGAATTTGTCTTTCACAGGTGAATTGGGAGAGACCTGGAAGCTTTGAAGGATATCGAAAGAAGAGAAGATCAAGCTTGGATCAACCGTCATAAACCGGGTAAGTCAACCCTTCTTCCTATTCCTATTTCATTTTCTAGATAAGTTGATTGTCTGCAAGTGTCTTAATAAGTTGGTAACCCTAGAGACCCTAGGTTACAAGGGTGCATTGTCCTGAACAACAGTGCCTAAGGAGTAACATATGGAATAGTTATGCGATAATTCATGGGTCATAATCATGTATTGTATAGAACATTTTTAAAATAATTGCAATTCCATATGTTTTCAATCATTTATAATGTACAAAATTATAGTTTTAAGCTTCTCAGTTAGGTTTAGCATAGTCTATGTTACCCTCCAAATGATTTGTAGTGTGCCATACTAGATATTTCAAAGAGGACTGTATCTTTTTTCATTGTAAAGGCTAAGAGTTGGGACTTTTTTATGTAAACAAGTTGGTCTAGTAGGGATCAAGACCTTTGGTATGGTCATTGTAGGTCCTCTTGGTTTTCATTCGAGGAAGTGTTGGCTTAGTGGAATTATTGTCTATTGTCTAATGGGAAAATGTCCCTCGTCATGTTGAGCCATTTGTGCCTTGGGTTGGTTTCGTGTGCTTTATTACAGAAAATTTGGGGTTTAAAATGGTCCTTATAAAAAATTATGCCATGGATGAGTTGGATTTATCAAACCCAAATTTCAATAGCTTTGTCAACCATTATGGTTGAGTTGGAAATATGATGCTTATGTGTCATATTTTTATTTGACAATAGCTAACTCCATTAAAACCTAACATTGGTTAAGCTTGTGAAAAGTTTATCTAGAAATATAATAAATATACTTGAAATATTAAATATATTATTTTATATTATCACTACCTCTGAGTCCTTTAAAATACAAATCTTGCATTATTTGAAATGACAGTGGAGTAATTTTGAAATACTAAAAACATTTATATAATTAATCTTTAAAAATATATTCAATTTTAATGGGAGGAAAATTATTTGAACATAGATATTTTTAATAAGAAAAATTAATAAAATTTAATCAATTTTAGATGTTTTTTTCTCCTACAAATGCTAAAATGTTTGCCCCAGAAAATCAGTGTAGAATCTTATGAAACTCAAATCATGAAAGTTGTTCTCTTGTCAATACCTTTCCAATGGTACCAAGAGTTCTCAATTCTGAGTTTGCGAGCGAAACTTATGATGTGGTTCACCTTCATCACATGATACATACACATAAAGAATAGACACTTGTTATTCACAAAGAATAAAGGTACCCTCAATGTCCATCATAACATGTTGTGAGATATATTTGAACCTAGGTGGTGAGTATCACAACCAATGCTCCCAACCACCCAATTAAGACTATGTTGATACATATTATTGTTCTGTAATTTCTTATTAATCTTCATTCTCTCTCTCTCTCTCTCTCTCTCTCTCTCTTTATATATATAT
>LPNX010182988.1:589820-726506 GCA_001517045.1 Pseudotsuga menziesii
ACCCTATGGGGACATCAAATTTAGCCTTATATAGCAATGTATAGCAACCCATGGATTTGACTCTGAGACCTTCTTCTCACAACTTACAACACTCAACCACTTGAGCTATCCTACCGGGCTCTTTCTCTCACACACACAATATTATATTATTAAAAGGTTATATAATTTATAATAATAAATATTGTTTCTTATTTTTATTTTATGTAGTTTAATCACTTTTATATATACATGTGAAAACACTTAGTTTTTTATATAAAAATCATATAAAATAAGAATAGTGATTGTTTATTTTTAGTATTATTGTAATTATATCTTTCATTATAATTTTAGTTTTTTTAGTTTTATATAAAAAGTAGTGGCACATTTATAAAAATATTTAAAAAAATATATAATATAAATTTAAAAATGTACCACTATATCATTTATTGTGTGTGCATAAGAATATAAACCTTTCATTAATATTTTTCAACCCTATTGTCATGTCCCCACCCCTCATACCAACGATGGAGAGGATGTGACTAAGTTGCTGCTGCTATCAAATCCAGGAAATCTAGCCCCATGAACATAAACATAAAATGCATTGAACATAGAAATACATACACGGGTGCATAATAATTGAAATATACAGCGGAAGCAAATAATTCATTTCATTCAAGCATTCATCATGTTCATAATTCATTAAACAAATTTATTGCAGAGATTAAACACACAAGAATACTTATATTGAGAAGAAGCTTTCCCCGCAACTAGCTATGTCACTGCAACGTTCCACCCAAACATAGGCTAGTGTGCTCATCAATATCTCAGCAACACTGCCACCCTCGAGCTAGGCACGATTCCACAAGGAACTAGCGAACAACAACAGGCTCACACATAGCCAAAACCGTACATCCACAATCAAGCCAACACACCGTTGGGTTTCACAGACTGTCCAGCCAAGCCAATAAGGAATTGTGTTTCACAGGCTGCTAAGGAAGCAACCAATAACATGGGGTCCTTGGAATTGCTCAGCCAAACCAACAATCACATACAACCCAGCCAACCATCTAACATATGGGTTCCTTTGACTTACTCAGCCAAGCCAACACAAGGATCCACTTCATAGAAAAATACCATTTCTGGATATGGACAAAAACATCATGGGAAGCCAAAACGAAAAATGGAAACAAGAGCAAAAAATCCTCTGATAGAAAACTTGATTTCAGAGACGTCTATGGCTTCACGCGGGCAAAAATGATTGCCTTAAACCCCAAAATCGTGGTTCTCTTTTGCCCATTCACTGAATAATAAAAAAAAATGGATTTCTGGGCATGAAGGAACGAGGAGACAACATAAAAATGTGGGAGAAACACACAACATGCTCCAACTGTGTGATGGAGGCAAAACGACCTCTCAAAACCCCAAAATCGGGCATCACTACTACACATTCACTCAGCCATACCAAAAACAAATTCCCCAACCATGGAGGAATGAAGAAAATAACCCAAATCGTGAGAGAGAATTCCCCAGCTATCTTCCAGTTGCATGAGGAAGCCCCAACCTCCATGAGAATGGGTGAGGAATGAAATATATGGTTGAATAATGGCTTGGGCATGCATTTCTACGCATTTACTTGCCCCACAAGTTAAAAAAACATTTTCCAAAAATGGGTGGCTTCCCAAATTCGAATTTGAACTCTATACCTTTCCCATCCCAAGGAAATAACTTCTTCAACCACTTCTAGATGACTTGGCACAAAAGGAAAAAATGGGTAGTTGACAACTTATGGGGTTTCTCTTTGACATTTGGATTTTCCCCATTGTCTCATGGGTTTGGATACCCCCCCCTACCTATTCCTTGTGAAATCATGCCCCCATCTCTTTAACGTTGTAGTGCATAGTTAGTTATGGTATCTTTATTAATTTGAATTTTTACATGATGTCTCAAAATATATTGTGCTTGGCTAGCACATAAATCATTGACATCGATTTTAATTGTCGAAACATAAAACACTAAATCCATGGTGGGGCCTTTGCCTTGAGCTCCACACCACGATTTAATACAATATTCACATCATATGCAATTTAATACCATGGGGTCAAAACCAGGGTGTTACACCTATTCTCTTAACTCTACACTCACCCACCATACTTGTAAACTACTATTAATGAGACAATATAGTTGAACTTCATCAGATAACACCTATAACTTAGTGTGGCATGGCATATTTATAGTGGGATGTGGTTTATTTATTTATTTTTATTTAGGAGGCCCATTTTAGACCCCAAATTTCCTCTAAGGAGTCTGGGATGACTCCATTTGGAAAAATGGCTTATGGTTTCCCCGTCACACTCATGTTTATGCTTTGTAGAAGGCGATTTCACGTGTAAGGCTTGTCACACCCATCTTAGCACACCTCATTTATGCTCACTTAGAACTATTTTTCATGTGTAAAACTTCCTTTTGGCTCAAGTAAAGCCAAATTGATTATGACATCATCCTTTTGAAGAGGTCATACCACCTAAAGGAGGAGGGTATTGAAGGAAATAACACATTGTTGGGTTTAGTTGGGGCATGAAACCCTCATCCCATGCTCAAAGTTTCATCAAGTTGTAGTGATTCATCATTTTTATTATTATAATATCTCTTATGAGTTTTATTCCCTAAATTGCGGATGACAAACCCTAAAAATTCATTGAAAAATCAAATTAAGTTGTTTTAGGTAGGTTTTCCTAGAAGAATGAAAAGGTGTGTCTTTTTAAAAAGGCATGTATTGTCACACATATAAATAACACACCCCTCATTCATTTGTAACACAATATCGTGGGATTAAATAAAGTTATTTCTCTTTTCCTACTTGTTTATCTTGGCAAAGTGGTGCACACCTCTTTTCTTGGAATATAGAAGATTCAATGTGGTATTTTCTTTGTGTTTGAAGGTTAATATTTAACCTTGCAAGGCTTGTCTATGGGAATGAATTCTTGAGAGGGTTACTTTGTTCTTGTTTTCTCTTTGTTTGTGGAAATATATCTATTTCTCTTGTCGTGCACTATCAGAGACATACAAGGTAAGAGTTAGTTAGTGTTTTTTATGCATGGTAACATTGTCTTGTAAGTGGGACATTGTTATCAGGAATATTGCACATTCTACAGACAGAAGTTGTTGCTCTGGTCTGAATGGTTTAGATCCAGAACAAATGAGTCACAAATAGGTCGAAAGACTTTCCCTAGAAGGTATAGATGCCTGGAATAATATCTATGATGGAATACCTACATAAACACATCAAACACACAACAACATCAAAGATACCAGAAAACTATCCATAGATCTATATCAGTGACTAAGGAATTTGATAATACACATGTGAGATTACAATGCAACAAATATATGGGAAAGGAACCAACTTTGGATTAATATATGAAATGAAAGAGTTTACAACCTTTTGCCTTAGTGTCGATGCACTACTTCACAAGATTAACATCTCATCCCTGATAGCTCCAACTTGCTCCTCTATGCTCTCTGATGGATTAGGCTAGGATGTTAATTCAACAACATAACTTTACTCTTTTCTTCTCTCCCAAACCATGGAGTATGAGCTTGGATTTATAGGGCTCAAAGGGATAGGAATGGTTGAGAAATAGGTGGTTGAGGTGGATCCCCAAAGCATAGATCTCGAGCTTAACTGACCCAGGTGAGTAGGGATAAGGCTAGCCACAAAGATTTTGTTCTAGAATCTTCACGAAACCTACTCTTTTTCACCTTATGACAGAGCAGTGCAAGGTGAGAACTGCGCCAAAAACAAAGGTGAAAGGCGGTGGCACCGCCTAGCTTCCACATAACTTAGGCGGTGTTGTATAAGGTACTGCTTATAAGCTTAAGGGTAAGAGCGGTGCTGGTATGTATGATCAACATATGGAGCACTGTTTTCACTTCAAGTTTGGGATTGAGGCAAAATAAAGGTGTTAGAGATCTTATCACATGCTGGTGACAGGATTTGGGTATAACAGAATGCCCCCCAAAGCATGAGGTTAGAGGGATACGATAGGCAAGATCTTTGATAGAGCAAGTTATCACTTCGAGGTAAGAGCCAGCTTGATCGAAGAGTATCATCGAGTAGGCATCTGCAATACATCATTACTTTTGACTCATGAGTAAATGTAACCTCATCATGGCTGCAGACCAATACAAGGCAGATCCATGAGAGAAATAAACAAACATGGCTACTAAAATACAATGTAGATCCATGTGATAGAGGACTCAAACTTGGACATAACTACCAGATATACAATGTATATCTATGTCATATAGAGGCAAATTTGAGCATATCCATGACCATACAAATGTGGATCCATGCTGGTACTTCATACAATATACTCCATCACAACCTAGAGAGAAAGCTATGAGTGCTTAACAAATAACCAGGGTCTTCATCTCGTCTTCCACAAAGTACGATTCTATCCATGTGATTACAATGTTCTGAAGTAAAAAATGGTAGAAATCACTTGATTACCAGTCAATAATGTGAACCATTAACAAGTACGAGGGATACCACTATTGATGTCAATGATTCCCAAGGTACCCTAGTACAATATACTGAGTGTGAATAGATGTTTTGATGTCAAACACCTAGTCGAATCTCTTGATCAAAGGTCAATGATGAGAACCTATGTCAAGAGAGAGAGAATCTGTCATTGAGGGATACAGATCTCAAGGTACTAAACTTGTTTCTAAGACTATTTTCTAGATAATGAGCTGATGTCGATGAGAATAGTCTCGTTGAAGGAGGGCCATGATGAACCCCACATCGACGACACGAAACTTGGAACAAAGTTCTAGAATGTTGTAGATAATGTAACCATAGGACCGACTCAAAGGTACTGACACAAAGGCTATTTTAACTGCAGAGGTAAACTTCTTACTTCCTTTGAACATTGGGCAGCATGAAAAAAGACTTGGCAACATGACTAAAACAAATGGACACACAATATGACTGCGGACAATGCATTCTTTTGAAAGACTCAAAGGAGTGACATGACTCATGAAAGTGGATCGACTTGTAAGTCAACTGAATACCTAATTGAATGAATGATATGCAAGCAAGTGCCATTTTTAAAGGTGACAAACAACTGCCATTTGATTTGCAAAATGATTTCCTTCCCTTAATTTCCCCATCATGATTGATGAGTTCCTCTTTTCATTTTTACAAGTCCAAAGAGGGTAACAAACACTCTTTGTAGCTATTTTTAATACAAGTCCATTCTCATATATTTCATGAACCTGAGAAGTGACAGGTTTGTTCCCAAAAAAGGGCCTTTCAATGTTGAATTTAACGAGTCCAATGAAAGCAAACTCGGTATTGTTCATGCTTAGAGAGTCTGAACGAAGACGAAAGAAAACTTTGGAGGGTCCTTTTTTTTATGATTTAGTCTCTAGGGCCCAAAAAAGTATAAAATAATACCCGAGAGAACTCTTCCAGTCATGATTGGCTGGAGCGTTCCTTTTTTGTAAATAGTCTATCCGAAACGAAAAAGAGATAATCTATTGTCGAAGAGACGACTCTTCAAATACTTTTATGAGTATGAAGAAGAGAAGTACTCTACAATCTTTTCATATTTAGGGAGTCCGAAAAGAGCTTAAAGGATACTCAATTAGGTTTTTTTTTCATGATGAAAAGTTTTTATGAGCCTAAAAAGAATCAGAAAAATACTTGGACCTTTTGTTATATTGAGTTCGAAGATGTTGGGCACCCTATATGCAAGTTAATTAAATCCAACATATATAGTGTTCAATATATATTGTCAACCTAGGGAAGTGTTTTATTTCAAGGATAATGTGCACTATATATGCTTAAACACTAAGTAGCTGATACTGTAAATGAATTATCCTACTTTCCTGTTCATCCCAACTCATCCCAAGATCAACTTAATCTAATTTACCTTCATGAAAATGCATAATCACAATTACCTACTTACAACCCTTAATCTAGAAATGAGAGGTTCAAAAAATAAACATATAGATTTACTTTAGTAGAAAGTTAAATCCTAAATTACCCATCCATCTGAAGATCCATCTCAACTATCTTAATTCAACTTAATCTAGGAATTCAAAGTGCAGGAATTAAGTTCCACAATTATAACTGTAAAGGGATGAACTAAAGAGATCTAAAGAAAATAGAAGTTGAAAGAGCTATGGATGAAAAAGGTTGTTACAACTATCACACAGTTGCATAAGAGAAAGTTAATCTACATAGTCGAGTGTCACACCACACCATTGCAGTTTACATGGAATGCAATTACTGGTCATTCAAAGGAATGCATAATAAATCAATAGCTATTGCAGCTACTGTAAATAAATGAATTCATCATAAGATTCACACCACATAGTAGAATAAATAAAATACCTAATTAACTTAGCAATCTCTGTAGGAAGGTGGGCCCATCCTTCGCACAGAGACGCTGGAGTTGGCACATGTTAAAACGTCGAGATCTGAAGAATCAAACTCCTTGTATTAAAATGGTGAGATGAACACACAACCTCTGTCACAGCTTATACAAATAAAATAAATTAATATCCAAACCCTGGCTCGGAATAGTTCCCATTATTTATACATTTACAATCATAACTTCTACCCACTAATATCGGGCAGCCATGAAGATCTCTGATCTTCAGGCTGCCCCAATTACAATACGCTGTTACAGCTGTGGCAAGATAGAAGCAAAAAATATAGGAAGGCTATTACTCGAGCCAGCAAAGACAATCACAATCAATCTAGAAGATACTCCGTCAATTGCAGCTACCCTTGAGCAGTGGCACACTGTTGCATTTGAATATGTTGCAGCTTGTTGCAGCCACCTTTGTACAGCTTGTGTGGAATAATAGCCTTTGACCGCGTTCTTTGGGAAACGATGGAATAGATGGCGATTATATCAGCAATGAATTTCCATCCCTCTCTTGGCATGTTCAGCCTGCTACAACTGTATCCTTTACATCTCGAATTATCTTTATAAAACCACCATATGTTAGAATAATTCAAGATATAGAGCCCTGATTACAACAATCATAAGCATTAATAAGATAAGACAATAATTAACCATACCTTTATGAATTGAGGGATCAAGTGAAGCAAAACATCTGTTTGGTGTACATAATGGAGTAAGATGAGGCAAAAAGAGGTAGGTAAAGGTGGTCAAAAAGGGGTCATTTATGGGCCCAACATCTCCCCACAACTGTCCTGTTGCATGTCCCCATGCAACAACCTCCATTAGTCTGAATCTGAATCTAGCATTGTACTTCATTCATGGAGGGAAGAACAGTTATATGGGAGTTCAGGCGTTCCCTGTTTTTCCAAAAATCCATTATAGACAACCCAGTATCTCCAACACTTCTTTTCTTCTTCCTTTTTCAATGAGAAGTCTTCCCTGTATGGTTTTTCTGGCCACCAGATGAGAGGGAATTTGAATTTGAGTCCTAGCCAATTAAATCCACATTCCTTCATGCATCCAACATCTCCCTCAACCCTGGAAAGTGCATGTTTAAAATTTGTGTAATAGTAGGGATCTCTATTTCTCAAGGCTAAAGAGGCAGCCTGCCATATATGCTGGCTACCTTCCAAAGCCAATTGTTGATTCTTGGAAATCTGGCTGACATAGGTAGAGATAACCTTTTCTTGAAGTTCCATCATCTGCTAATTTTGGATGGGACATGCGAGTCTCTGCTGATGATGAGCAAGGAGAAGATGAGAATGTTGAGGTTCACTTCGAACCCAAAGGTTAGAGTGGGACTCATTATGAGAAAAACTTTGGAAGGATCTTTCCCACTGATCATGATTGCTAACAAAGAAAGCAAAATCCTGCAGCTGAAAATCACCTAAGAACGGGGTAGGATTCGAATAGTGGTCCAAGGGAAAATCAAACTCATGTAAATAAATTTCACAAATCAAGTTCAACTCAATAAAATCACTTGCTAGAAATGTTTCCAGAAATTTGGCTGAGGTAGCTATTTCATAAGGTATTCCTTCTTTTAAAGCCTTTAGTTTGAACCAAATGAACTGCTCAAATAAAAACATCGGGTAGAAGGAGGATGGTACTCTGGTACCCAACAATTCCTGAGAAAGAGTATACAACTGATCTTTTTCCACCTGCATGGATTTGAACTTTTTCAGCTCCTTCTGTATCTCTTCCCAACAGAGTTTTTGGACATGAGTTCTTCTACCCATCTTTCCTTTAATTACTTGATGGTATTTCTATGTTCAGCAAGGGAAACCATCCCTTCTTTGCACCTCTCCACCTAACTCCTCCACTTCCTCACTTCTATTCTTAGGATTGAGAGCTCTTTTGTCAGCCTCTGGATTCCTTAATCTTCAGTATGATATTCATTATTAGAATCCAAATTGACAAAATTTTGAGGAAGTTGAGTCCATACCTTATCATTTGATGTTCCAATTTGAACATCCTGTACTGCTTGCATGGGTACTTCTAAAATAACTTCTAGGGGTGCTGGTTATTGTGTAACAACATCCCCTCTTTGAATTTCTCCTACAACAACTTCAACCATAGGTGCCTCTGAAAATTTTTATGGGGATGCTAGTTATTGTGTAACAACATCCTCTCCTTGGAGTTCTCCTACAGCAACCTCAGCAGCCGATTGTGAAGCTGTTGGTTCTTATGTGGCAACCTATTCCTGAATTTTGATCTCCCCATCTGCCTAATTGTCAGCTGTAGCTTTGACAGGGAGATGCAAGGCCACTGGTTCTTATGTAGCAGATCCCCGCCCTTCTATTTCTTCATGTTTCTAGGGTTGTTCTTGAGTTACTTCCATGTCCTTTGCAATATGGAGCCGTTCTTTGAGAATTTCAATGTCCCTCAAGGACTGTGATTGAATTTGTTCATCCTCTCCTAAATCCAAATCAGGGATTATATCCATCTCAAGATTGATTTCTTCTTGCTTCCTGAGAATCTCCACAGAAATTTTTGGGGATGTTGGTTCTTGTGTGACAACATCTTAGTTAACTTCATCATTTTCCTGCTGCTGGGATTCCATTTCTATTAATTCTGTTTCTTCGAATGGTTCAGGAGTCACAACATAGACTTCTTCATTAAAATCAGGAATATTCTCAACCTCTGGTTCTTCTGCCCCAATTTGGGTGGCAACTTCAACAAGAATATACGGGGATGCTGGTTCTTGTGTATTATCACCCTGTTTATCTACTACTTCCCTTTGCTGAAGTTGCTCTTGGGAAGATTCACCATCCTTCCAATCAGATTTTCCTTCTTCTGCTGGCTGTGACTGTAATCGTTCTTTTCCCCCCTTTTCTATTTCAGGAATCATTTCTGCATCCCTCACCTCCATCTTAGGTGCTTCTTGTCCTCGTTCTTCCACAGCTGCTGGTATAGGTTGTTGTGTCACAAAGACATTAACTATGAATTTGTAGCCTGACTAGTTAAATATTTCTCCACACACAGGGCAGACCAGTCTCTCTTCCTCCTCACCATCCTCAGCAGGAGGTGACCCTTCTAATCGGTTTGCAGCTTCAACCAGTGTGTGCAGCGTCCTTTCTACTTGCTTCCTTCATGCTATTAATATTGTCTATTGATATAGGAACAAAGCATCAATCTCATCAAATAATAATCAACAAATAAATCATGAAATGGTGTAATCGGTCTACAGGAATAGTAGCCGCTCAATATTCACATAAAGAATAAATGATTACAATTAACAATTTCATGCTACAAACATGAATGAAGAGACAATTCAAATTCCTTAGGAGGTCATTCGAATTGAATGAGTGAGTCTAGCTTAACTGACTGTAAGCCATGGTCCACACTCAGTTAACCACTGATCAAAACCCTAATTGACTCAACTAACCCTAACTGAATTTGGAGTGCAATAAATGACTGAGTCTCAACTGAAAGAGATCAGACACATGTCACAGCTCACCAACCATCAAGAGGTAGCGCTACACTGACTCCAATGAACCCTGATGAGGTTAATTAAAGTTGAACTGCACATCATAAGTTGGTGGAGGCACCCCTGTTGACTCTAGTTCATTAAATAATCATTAAATAATATATTTAATGAGAGGAGGCACCTTAACTGACCTGTTTAACTGATTGTAACCACCAATTAGCAATTAGGTGCATTAATATCACTCAGATCACCCCTGGAGTGCTCCAGTTAGCCTCCATGAATGTATGAGAAGGATAAGTTAGCCTCCTTGACTGAAGGTAGGCATGGGTGATACTGGATGATGACATTTAATGCTCCACTGATGTCAATTAATGTCAATAATACTTAGGATAGTGGTTTAACTAGGCCAATTTGACCAAAAAGAGTGTGTATGGTGGTAAATGTCTCCAACACCCCCCCTTAAGCTATACTCAGAAGGAGTTAGACAAAAAAAATGCATAAAAATTCTAGGGCCCCAACAACAAATTCCATAGGTCACCCTGTACAATAAATTAATTGCTTAATATAACCAAGGAAATGGGGAAAACCTCATGGGAAAAATACCCCCCCTCAAACTAAGCAGTAAATCAGGAATTGGTTCTTCTATGCAGTAGTATCCTGAGACGGTGCATGTGAACCTATGAATCCACACTAAATGAATATGTTTGGAGGAATATTCCGCTTTGGAAGAAGAACAATGCACTCAACTGAATCAGAAATATAAACAGCAGCACGGTGAAAACTGGACCCGTGTAGAGTAGCTGAAATCATCTGAAGAGAGAAAAAAGGTTCTTGAGGATTCGAACCATGTGTGGAACAATCAAGAAACTGATATGTTGCAGCCTTTAACAACAAACCATTAGTGGTAAAATCAGCCACAAATATTAGGAGCAAGTGTCCAAGCGGATGCAGAATGTCTTCCTCTTTACTAGTTCTGTGAGGAGATGAGCATGTGACCAAAGGTAGAGAAGCCCTGGGACTATGGAGAATGAATGCTTGAGATCCATAATCTGATATAGCTTCTGAAATAGCTAATGAATCACATAATAAAATATCAGCAACCTCATATGAGGAAACTAACACCAAATCCCCATCAACGGTTTTGAAGAGAAAGTGCGGTACTTGATTTTTCACACCGAAATTAGTGAGAGCAGCTACAAGCATGGATGAAAGCTCTTGGATTTTAAAATATGAACCAAATAATATCAGATCAGAAATTAAATCAGATATAAATAATTTCACAACAGATCCAAAACTGTGAAATGAAATCAAATCCCCAACAGCAGTTTCGAAGGAGACTTGCGGTACTTGTTTCTTCACACCGTTGATGAGAACAACTCCAAGCAGTACTGAAGGTTTATGAACCTAAAATTTTGAACCAATAAATATCGGATTAGATCCAAATAATATCATATCATATCCAATAAGGTTTATATCAGATCCAAAAGTATGGTCAACTGATACGGTGGATGCACAGTTGTCTTTTTCTTCAAAATTCTGAATTTTGGTGCATGCAATCCTGCAGGATTTTGCTGGAAGATATAAATCACGGGGAGAAAATGTGTCACTCTTATAATTTGATATTTCTTCCAAAATATCCAAGTTTTTACATATTTGCACACCAGAAGCAACATTAGAGGGAGAAAAATCAAATTTCTCTTCACTTTCGGAAGCAATTACTAGTAAATTTTGCACAGAATTCAAAGGAAAATCACCGGTGAATGTTTACATGGAAGTGCAACAGTATTTTTCTTCAATATTAGAGATTCTAATGTCTTCTTCTATTTCAGAAATATGAGGATATGAGATATCAGAGATCTCATGAACATCTGAAGCATCAAGAGAAGGAGTCACTACATGGAGACTTTCTTCAATTCGAATTGATTGTGTAGAAGATTCTGCTTCTTCTTCATCTTGAACAACTTCATCAGAGAGAGTAGAGGATGATAATTTTGAGTAAATAAATATTGTGGTGCTGGATGTGATCTCCAAAGTGCTATTATGATCCTCATTGTGCCTGCCAAAGGTTTTGTCCAATTTTGTCCAGAGATCCTTTGGGTATTTAGCAGAACCAATAAGGAAGCACAAGCTAGGATAAAGGGCCAGACATATTGATCCCAAATATCTATCACCGTCATTTAGCTAGTCATTATCAGTCTCATAAGACTCTTTTCCAAGTCCAATAGACACCTCATAGAGACCTCATCTCTTCAGAGATGCAATCATCTTCAACATCCATTTCGAATAGCTTGTGAATGGGGTGAGAAGAGGGATTGATGAGTCCATTCGAAGTTGTACCTATTAAAACCTGCAAATCACAAAAAAAGAGGGGCACCGTAAGGTTGGATAGCCTGCACATTTTAGGCTTTCATCACACCCAGCATAGTTAATCAAGCAAGCTTGATCAACAATTTCTTTACTTGGGGTATCAAGTGGTAAGCCTTGGCTTCTGGTGCAGTGCTGGATTTTTGAGCTATTGCTCAAATTTCATGCAGAAATTTGTCAAAAATCTTGTTTTTGAGAGATAGAGCTTCATCCCGCCGTAAGCTCTGATACCATATTAATCTTGTCTATTGATCTAGGAACAAAGTGTTAGCACTCAGAATGTACCCAGGTTGTAAAAGGTAAACTCCAAGGTAACAACAAAACCACTTTAGAAAGAAACTGGTATTTTCTTCCAGAGAGGGATCTCTCAATAAAGATTTAACAGGACCAGATATAAAATAACATTTAAAGATTTGTATGTATGGCTGAAACAGTCACATAACCATTGTGCATGGATTCATATACAATATAAAGGTATCACAAAGACATGTACATGAGATTCATCAAAGGCAAGATAATCACATCATCACAGTCATTCAAATTAATCCAGATGAAATAGAAGAGATGAGGAAACAACCCATTAATACAGAGCATCAACAAGGATGAATTCTATATCAACTTTAGTAGAAAAATTCATATAATATCTGAAATGATGACTAGAGCATAAACATATGAATTCTAATCATCTAACGCTATATTCCAGATACGAGGAAGAAACAAAATGGAGTGTTACACAAGGGAAATACAATCACATAAAGAAAGAAGCACAGATTGTAATATCAATGACACAGGAATCTCTGACCCAACTCTCATGCATTCACTTTGTTATTCAAAAATAGATATGTTCTCCACCAATTATTCTTCTCGATGGGTTCCAACCCCCATCTCTTAAAAAAGATGCAAATTTATACATAAAATAATAGGTCTCCCAAGAAGATCAATAACTGAATGATCGGCTTGATTTAGAGTTTTGTAACTGAATCCCTAACTCCTAGGAATTTTGTTACAACTCCAATCCTAACAGATCATAAAGTAAAAATCAACTCGATAACAAACTTTCGCCCAGCCAACTCCACGTCTTTGCCCCATCAGCTCCTCAGTGCATAACGCCTGTTTCTAGGAATGAAGAATATACTTTGTCTTTCCAGAAATGATGGAATGTTCCAGCAGGTTATGATAATGTTCCTGTGAGAAAATCCGTCCCTCCTCGTCCCAGAAGGAAGGCAATCCATCTTTGAACAGCTCTTTAAAATCCTGTTTGAAATTACTAACCTGCAAAAGCAATCCTTCTGATTTATCTTGGACCGTCTTGATTAAGTGATGCTTGTGGATGAATGTATTTGCCCATAGCACTATTGATATTCTGTCTTTTATGCCCATATCATGCAATTTCCGATATGTCAGTGAATTTAGAAAATTCAGTGTGTTCTGAGCTGTAGTAAGAGGTCTTTTCTCCATATGTTCATTTACCAGCTTTAATCTTTGGTGAGCCAAATTTATCAGTATATTCAAATCATCAATAAAATTTAGATAGTGCCGGAACTTGGTAATCTCTATAGACAAGGTATCCCAAATGATATGTTTTTCCCCCTGAAGAGGGCCTTTACGGATGCTTTTCTCCTTTAGCTCGTTGAATTTTTTCTGCAACTGATTTCTGTCCTGTAATATTTGCTTTTTACTTTCTCTTACTTTGGCCAATTTAGCTTTTATCTTTTCATTTTCTGCCTTCAATTCTTTAATTGCTTCATCTTTCAAGCTCACCTGGGACATAGGCACCAACAAATAATCTGCAGAAAAATCATCTAATGGCTTGTGGATATTCACAATGGACAGGTCTTCATCAGCGGGGGTTTGACTCATTAACTCTTCCATAATTTCCTTCTCGTCACTTTGGTCTTTTTTCATTAAGGAAATATGAGATAATAGTTCATTCCGCTCGGCCTCCCACCTGTCCTTTTCATCGACAGCTTTTCCTTTATACTCCATCATCTCTTGATGGACTTTATCCTTTTCCTCTTGCAAAGCCATTAATTCAGCTGATTGGACATGCTCTGAACCTGGGATCTTTAGCTTTTTCTTTAAGACCTGGAGTGCATTGTCTTTTTCCTCTAGCATCCTCTTGACTGCTTGGGTGTTATCTGAACTAACAATGTCTGTTTACAGCTTTCTAATCTGAATGACATTTGCTTTATTCTCAACTCTCTCATGCTTCAATTGAATTTCTAATTTGTCTATCAAAACTTGCAATTTATTAATCCTTACCATGGCTTGCAATAAGTATGAGTAAATGATGTCACTGGTTTGTTTGTGAAGTTGTATCTTATCTGGAGTACTGATTTTGTCCAGCTGGATCTCCATTTCAGACATCTTCTTGTCATTTACTATAGCCATATTAAATGTATTTCTCTCAGCATCTCTAGCAGAAACTAGAGAGGTTTTTGAACTGTATAAACTTCTCACTCTCGGGAGCAAATTTCTTGTCTCCTCCAGAGACTGTTTTCTCTTCTCCGTATAGCTGGCTTTGAGCTCTTCCTTCGACTTAAATACCGGGCTTGATTCTGAACTGTCTACATCACCCTCTACATTTTTAAAAGATAATTGATTTACTTGCATGGTTTTCATGGGAATTAGGGCAACCCTTTTGAAACCATCAGAAACTTCCTCATTTACCATTTCACCACCTTCAAGCAACTTTGCCTTTTTATGGGACCCATATTCGTCCACTTCCATACTCTCAATCTCAGAGAGACTTCTCTTAACTACAATTTTGGTATTCTCTAATACTGTAATGGGTGCAATATGTGGATCTTCCTTGAACTCTAACAGATTGGCCGTTTCAGCCAAATTTTCAACAGACTGGTGCTCAAATGGCTTATTCTTGTAGGCTTGTTTCCTTAGGGATATAACATGATGTGGATCATAATTCACTTTTGATTCCTTTTGGAAATCCATATTCTCTAACAATTTCTCTATGAATATTAAGGCGCCTTTACTTTTAAAAATGAAAGAGCCGTTTTAAGTGGAAATTTAATGTTTGAAGACTTTTTGAAAGCCCCAAAATGCTCTTCTTCAGATAACAACCTCTGCCTCATAAATTCAAGTGCGAAAATCCTCGGGGTTAAAAAGGCAGGTAACCTGTAAGGTTGACCGGTAAACCCATATATTCTTAACACAGTGTAGTCCCTGTACAGAAACTAGTCTCCAACCTGGTCTTCGGGTGAAGACTGCATTAAACACTTCATCTCATCCAGAACACGGGGAAAATCCTCATTAAACAACATTTTGTACATTTTCGACATGATCCAATTAGAAAATTCGACCATGTTGATTTGCTTGGGAAAATCAGAAGAGCATAGAGTACTTAAACATTTCAACTCGGTGACATTGGAGCATAATAGAATGTTGAGCAAGTAGGTCTGAAACCTAAAGAACCGAACTTTTGGAAACTCAGTTAACTGAAGATGGATTGTTTCAGCGAGATACTCATCAAAATTAAACACAGGACTTGACTGGGATTTAGGGCTCAAGGAACTTATTCTTAATAAAAAACCAAGGATGACATCGCCTACACGACAATCATCACTCAGACCTAATACTTGACAAACCAGAGATACGACCATTTGGACTTCATTTTTGAAAATGTGCACGGGGTAGGGCAGGAAAAAACCATCAAGGGATTGACCTTCTTTTAAAATATTAGACAGGAAATGATAGCGATTCTCAGTTTCACAATTCTTGTAAAAATCATCAAGGACCAACTCATTTATCGACTCACGATTAACAGGGTAATTTTCAGGCAAACTGAGATTTTCTCTGATGACTGTGGCATCAATTTTACAAAGTATTCTGGACGTAGACCGACTCACAATTATTCTCTGGGAGGGAGAGTAGTTTACAGCACACCACTCCGCAAATTCTGGGAAATGGAGGGTTTGTTCAAGAGCGAAGTAATACAGGAAAGACTTACATACATTTAATACATCGTTCCCTTGTGAGTTATAATACCACAATTTCTCCTTACTGACAGACACGCTCCCTATGGATAGGAAGGGATCGCACACGCTCCTATCTCTGTCCACTAAAGACTCTTCTCTGTCATCTACAACCTGACCAGACACTTGAATTTCTTTCCCTTGGTCCATTACTTAATTTACAAAGGTAATTTGGATGGAGGAACTACAGGGTCTAAGACTTACCTGATTGACGGTAGAGGCGCGTGCTTGGAGCGTGCCCGAAACTGACAAATGGAAGCTGCTGAATCGGCCAGTCCTTTTCACCCTTCCCGAGCAAATAAAATAACAATGATAGAAGTCAACCTTGATTTTATAGGGCCCCACTTCGGCTTTCCATAAACCACTTTTGTCTCTAGATCCTACCACAATTCTCCATGTGGACAATAATTTATTTTCCGCAACCACCATCTATTCCTATCTGCCACGCACTTCCATTCTCTGGATTCATTCAAGACCATCGATTTGACTCTTCTTTAATTTATAACCCTTGGATCACGTGCCACGTACCTCCCTCTGCCAGGCGTCTTGGTACTAAACAACGTGCAAGTCTCCACCCCGGAAACATCTCCAACCGTTGATGAAATAGCCTCTCATTACTCCGCCGTTAGATCAGGAAGGAAATATTTGATTCCGCTGAGTTTCTCGACCTTATCCTTCGTGCAACTCCATGTTCCGGAATCGCCCACAGCCGTAGATGCGATCAACCTTTATTTGTGAGCCGTTGGATTAGGTGGCACCTATCAAATTCCGCTGGGCTCTGTCATTTTAACCACCGCGCAAGTTTATGTTCCGGAATCGTCAACCGCCGTCGATCCACTTCACCTTTAATCCTCAACCGTTAGATCAATGGCCACCTACTCATTCTGCTGGGCGCTTTGGATTTATCTGCCGTGCAGATTTTGGCTCCGGAATCAATCTTGACGATGGACGTGATCTAACTTAACCTCTCCACCGTTGGATCGAGTATTATGTACTCGATTCCGCTGGACTCTATTTCTTTAACCAACATGTGATTTCATAAGGCGAATGAAATATGGACCGTGGATCTGCCTGAGACAGATTGATAGCCGTTGATCTGTGCACCCGATAAACGCCCGGACATACTTTATCTTCCTCGCATTTCTGAGAGTGCAGAGACAATCATGGCCATTGATTTCTATCCTTTCAACTCGCACCATCAGATCCTTGATAACGGGATCACTTTTTTGGGGTATCATCATACTCTTACAATATATCTTATAATCAAGGTTCGAGAAGAAACCTATTATTTCTTCTTCATCATGATTTTTTATCCCCTTTGATAAATAAAGCTGTTAACACAAAGCATCAATCTCATCAAAGAATAATCAACAAATAACTCATGAAATGGTGTAATCGGTCTATAGGAATAGTAGCCGCTCAATATTCACATAAAGAATGAATGATTACAATCAACAATTTCATGCCACAAACATGAATGAAGAGACAATTCAAATTCCTTAGGAGTTCATTTGAATTGAATGAGTGAGTCTAGCTTAACTGACTGTAAGCCATGGTCCACACTCAATTAACCACTAATAAAAACCCTAAATGACTCAACTAACCCGAACTAAAGTTGGAGTGCAATAAATAACTGAGTCTCAACTGAAAGAGATCAGACACATGTCATAGCTCACCAACCATCAAGAGGTAGCGCTACACTGACTCCAATGAACCCCGATGAGGTTAACTAAAGTTGAAATGCACATCAAAAATTGGTGGAGGTGCCCCTGTTGACTCCAGTTCATTAAATAATCATTAAATAATATATTTAATGAGAGGAGGCACCTTAACTGACCTGTTTAACTGATTGTAACCACCAGTTAGCAATTAGGTGCATTAATATCACTCAGATCACCCCTAGAGTTCTCCAGTTAGCCTCCTTGACTGAAGGTAGGCATGGGTGAGACTGGATGATGACATTTAATGCTCCAATGATGTCAATTAATGTCAATAATACTTAGGATAGTGGTTTAACTAGGCCAATTTGACCAAAAAGAGTGTGTATGGTGGTAAATGTCTCCAACACATGCTTCCTTCCAATTTTCTAGTTCTTTTCGAAGTGACTGTACTTCTTATTTTAATAGACCATTTTTGTACAAAAGTCCCTCAATTTGAGGTTCTTCTGCAGCCAGTTCATGTGGGGCATCATTTTCTTTGGGTCTCAGAATGGGGAATTCAATATGTGCTTCTAGGGTTTCCCATCTTGCCCGTGCTGCTTCAGCTACTGTAACTGACTTGGTTCTTTTTCTTCTTATTGGTAGTGATGCATATATCTCTTCTTTTGATCTCCTTATTTTCTTTCATGGTGCAAGAATATTCATATTTACAGCTGATGTGGAAGGGATATCTTCTATCTCAGTGTTCTCCTGTTCTTCTTCAATCAAAGTTCCCTGCCTTTAGGGGAATATTCAATGGTCAATACATATGCATTTCCTTCTGTTATCGTGGCTGTAACATCCTTAGCTTTAGCTATTGCAGCATCCAATTCTGCTCCAACTTTAGCCTCTGTTTTCAGAGCTTCCATATTATTTAATCTTTCCACAGGGTTTTCTCTTGCATTTTCCTCTAATTCCTCTGCTTGGTCATCTGACTGATCATCTGATCCAGTATCATCTTCCCCCCCAACTAAATTGGATGGACTCTGGTCCTCCTGTTTCTCTTGATCTCCCCCCAACTGTACATTGGCATGATCCTCTTGGATTTGAACAGTCCCCAAGAGTACAGGTACTTCTACTTCAGCCTCTATTGGAACGCCAGGAAAAAGGGCAAGTTCCTGGTTTATTTGAATTTGACCTGTGAATTGCTCCCACGTTTGGTTCCTTTGAGATAAGGCCCTTAATATTATTAATTTGATTAGGTCGTGGTGGGTAAGGGAGTAGTTTGGACGCTTGGTTGTTCTAACAAATCCCACCATATGGTGTAGGTCGTTAAATAGGTAAAATGGAATATTCAATAAGGCCCTATGGCATAGATGAGACAATAGAGGAAGTTTAAATAGACAGTATGATACCTACCTTCATAGGTGATATACTTTTTGAGGAAGAATGCTACTTGATCCCATGGCCAAGGCAGTGATTGTAACGCTATCCCTTGCCTTGACTGACAAATTTGTTCCCCCTCTATCAGAAAATTCGGTACTGTAGCAGCAATGGGGGTTCTTTGACCAAACCAGGCTCTTCCCACCTGAGGAAGGCCGGTGACTTTAGCCATTACTGCTTCAGAGACTTCTATACGTAACCCCCTAACCTCTGAGTGGTTTTTTATAAGATTTAAGAAAAATTGTAGAGCTGTATCTTGATGAAACCCATTCGGGCATTTGAATAATTCAGTCTAGCCCGCAGCTTCAAAAATGGTGAAAACCTTAGCATTTATTCTTAGTTCTTGCATATTTGGGGGTTCGTACTGATCAGGGATACCCATGTTTGTTTTAATTCAAAATTCTTTATCAGTCCCACAAATTGCAAGTCCCAACAGTGGAGGTTAAGGCACAGAGTATGCGTGAACAGCTGAGAGTGGAGTTGGATAAATTCAGAAAGGTAAGAGCATGGAAATGTTTGGAAAATTTATCCCAAATTAGGAAAGGTGTTGGTTATTAGATAAGATTAAATGGCCATTAAGTCATATGAATGGATACTTAACAGTATGTGGGTGTAATAATGGGCGCAAAAAGGAAGGCATGATTAATACTGTCAAATCTAGTTAACGCTTAATCAAGTAAATAATCAGAACCATACCTTCATAAATATATTTAAATTTGATCATTATTGCAGGCGTTTTGTAATGATTTTTTTCTCCCGGCGGACCAAAACCATCTTGTCAATCCTGCTGGAAACATAATGAATGTTGTGAGATAAGTCAGAATCACCGGCAGCAGGAATTATGGCCAGATCTGGAGGAGTCGCAGACCGAAATTGCAAAGAGTTCTGCCAATACTGGGGGAGTCGCAGCTGCAAGCCATAGAAAAATCAACGAGTTTGGCAAGGTCGTCGCCGTGAATCATAGAAAAACAGCCATTTTTGGTGGAGTTGCAGCCACCAGAAAAGATAAAAATGGGCAAGAGTGAAACGAAGTTGCAGCTGCTGAAAAAGGTAAAAACGTTCAAAATGGAAAAGGAGTCACAGCTGCCGGAAAAGGTAAAAATGTTCAAAATGGAAATAGAGTCGCAACTTCACAGGACAGAAAAGGGCATTAGGTTACTATGTTGCAGTTGTGGATAATCAGAAAAATAGACAAGGCTTTACGGTGTTGCAGCTGCGCGGAACGGGAAAAAGGTCGTTATTTTATGGTGTTGCAACTATGCGGAACGGGAAACAGGTTGTTATTTTATGGTATTGTAGCTGCGCAGAACGAGAAAAAGGTTGTTATTTTAGGGTGTTGCAGCTGCGCGAAACGAAAAAAATGGAATTATTTTACAGTGTTGCAGCTGTGTGGAACGAAAAAAAGGGCATTATTTTACGGTGTTGTAGCTGTAGGTAGATAGAAAAATAGACAAAGATTTATGGTGTTGCAGCTGTAGGTAAACATAAAAATAGGTAATTTTTATAGGAGTCGTGGCTGTGACTGACTGTTCATTGTTTATTTTAGGGAGTTTTCTTTTGAAGCAGGAAGTTACAAAAGGACGCCCCTGGTTGTTAGGCCCGATCATGACTATTTCTCCTCAGTTACATCCCTGCACATATTCTTAATAAAACGGATCAAGCGCAAAGGAAAAATAAAAAATAATTGCAAATATATCAATTTATTTATGTACAAAAATTTATGTAGCAATCACAGCGATTGTCTAAAGATTGAAAAGGGTAGAGAAATATTCCTGCCCTTGTTCTAACTAGTATTTCGGATCAGCTGCAATCTGTGAAGTAAATGCATCCTTAAAAATGGGCTTATGGTACAGTCGCAGCCTGTGACCATTAGCAAATAATGGTGCATGATTCTCATCAATGGTAACCAGGCAGACTATACCATTATCAAATACTCTATCTACCAGGTATGGGCCCAACCATATTGTGCGTAACTTACCCTTGAAGTCCCTTTTGAATCTTGAATCATATAATAATGCCCAGTATCCTTTGCAGAAGAATTTCTTTTTGATGAATTGGTCATGCCAATTGGATATCTGTTGCTGAATTAATACTATCTGATCCACAACAGCTAAATGTTTCTCATCAAGTTCATTCAATTGATTCAATCTATGCCTTTGGTCTTCAATCACATCTAAGTTTACCTCCATAGTTGTCTTCAAGGTCTGGATTTCAAATTCAATGGGGAAGATAACACTTTTTCCATACAACAAGTCATAAGGACAGAAACCGGTAGTATTGCGCTAAGTAGTACGATATGCCCACAATGATTCCGTAAGTCTATCATCCCAGTCTCTACGATGGCTCCTGACTATTTTGGTAAGGATGGCTTCAATAAATTTGTTAGTGCTTTCCACCTAGAAATTGGCCTGGGGATGGTATGGTGAAGCTATCCGGTGCTAAATATGGTACTTCGGTAGCAAAGATTCAAATTGATGCGACACAAACTGAGGTCCTCCATCTGTAACCACTTCCTTGGGTACTCCAAAACAGGTAAAGATTTCACCATATAGGAAATTGATTACAGCCTGGTCATTGGATTTCACCAAAGCCACAGCTTCTACCCATTTCATCATGTAGTCGGTACAAACCAAGATGTAGGATTTCTTCCTGGAACGAGGGTTGATGGGGCCAACAAAATCTAAGGCCCATATGTCAAAAGGTTCAACCACCAATTGTGGTTGAAGAGGCATTTGATCCGATCTGTTAGGTTGGCCCATCCTCTGGAAACTATCACAATACTGAACATATTTTTTTGCATCCCTGAAAAGTGTTGGCTAATAGTGTTAGAATAATTAACCCATAGTTACCTACCTTAGACATTAATTAATTCATTTTTGTCTTATTTGCCTAGTTTCCTATATTCCACTCTATGCAAGTTGTCTTCCACATGTTATAGAAGTAAAAATTGCTAAAACTGAGTCTTGGAGTGCTTTGGAAACATCCTGGAAACCATATTTAGCATGTCTACTTTATTCCAGCTCCTCCAAAGTGCATATCTGCTTTTTCTGCAAAGCTTCCTGTTTTATTTAGAAATAAGGAAAAAGGGAAAGCAAGACTAGGTGTAGTTGACTTGTTTTTTTCCCACATCATCCTCCATCCTTTTATCTTAATAAAAGCATGTATGATTTGTCTTTCCATCCCTTATTATCTTGCCTACATGACTTTTCCAATTCGTGAGCCTCTAAGTGAATTTGGAAACTACTTTATGCACCTATGGGGGATTTGACTAGATTTAGTAAGCCTACTTTTTGACTATTTCAAATGGCATCCTTATGCATTCGAATCTCTCATGTAATTATATATTTCAGTAGCCAATGACTTCACAAGGTTGGATATTGTACACTTATTCAATTCAGATTAGTGTTATGCTCCAATTTCAGTCTCCTTTGTTGGTACTTTTGCATGTTTGATTAGCAATTTTGTGAGTGTAATTGTTCTATCACTTGGGTTCAATTTCCACATGGTATCAGAGCCTTTGTATATCGATTTATCTCCTTTCATATTGCTATTACAAGTTCAACATCTTGACTGGGAGCATATTCTGCTGACTGAAGGGCATAGTTTCTGAGCTATGGATCAATCTCAGAAGATCATCTTGAATCCATTTAATTTATTTGAATGAAAAGCTGAGATGGAGACACTGTTGAGAGAAAAATGTCTCTACGGGGTGACTATGGAAACTAAGGCATATCCCAATGCAGCTGCAGAGAAAATAAAATGGCACAACAGGAGGGATGAGGCATATGATATTTTGTGTCTGAGCATTTCAAGAGACCTTCTTTTCCATATTGATGGATTGACATCACCTAATGAAGTGTGGGAGAATATTGTAGAGATTTTTGGTAAGACAGATGATATGAAAGGACATCAAATCGAGAATGAGCTGATCTCCTTGAGTCCCAGCAGCTTCGAATCCTTGCAACTCTATTTTTCCAAGTTTAAAGCCCTTGTTTTGCAGCTAAAACAATGTGGGATTGAAAAGAAGGAATATAAAATAGTTTTGGCCATACTCTTGAAGCTTGGCCCTGACTATTTAGTGTTTGTTTCGACCTTCCATGCCACCAAGTTGATAGCTCAAGCCTGGAAGATTCCTAAGCTTGCAGAGTTCATGGAATCCCTCACACATGAATAAGATAAATTGGTGATGATGGGCACCATCAAACCTTCCAAAGACCAAGCTTTATTTTCTAGAGATTCGAGGGTGGATTGAAAAGGAAAGAAGAAAGCTAAGAAGCCACCTGAGCAAAAGAGAGACAAGAACAAGTCTCAAGAGGATCCCCAAGGCTCCAAGAAGAACTTCTAGAAGAAGAAGAACAAATGAGAAATGAGCAAGTGTGCATATCGCAGTAAGGGCTATCATCCTGAGAGCTTCAATATGAAGAATAAAATTGACATGCTGACCCAAATCTTGGAGAAGAATAACATCTCCCTTCCTGATTACTCAAAGAAGAGGGAAGGAGGATCAAATTCAGATGACAGAGAGAGAGTACATGCTTTGGTTGCTGGCACATCAAGCTCACCTAGCTTGATCATAGACTCTGGAGCTTCTAGACATATGGTTTTAACCAAGGAGGTATTCTCCTCTCTTCACATGTCAAAAGGTCCACCAATAGTGTTGGGAGATGACTCTCTCACTGACAGTTTGGGGAAAGGAAGGATTGGTCTTGACCATGGTAAGTTCAATAATGTGTTGTATGTTCCAGGTCTTGCCTCTAACCTCTTGTCAGTGTATCAGATGACTCACACAGGGTCTCCAAATAAGGTCATATTCTCCCCTGATGATGTTGAGATCATAGAGATCTCGAATGGTAAATTCATTGCAAAAGGTGTTGTTTATCACACTTCGAAGGTATACATGTTTTCCCATTTTATACCCTAATCAAACCCCTCTTCTCTTCTAATTCATGCTAATGAGGCAAGAATGCTTTGGCATGAAATATTTGGCCATCTTAACTATAAGTATCTTTCTGATCTTAGTGAAAAAGATATGGTCATAGGGTTACCAAAGATTAAGTTTTCCAAGGGAGTCTGTCAAGGTTGTATCCTAGGAACACCCAGAGCACAAATTTGAGAGAGATAGTCATGAGAGAACCTCTGTACCTCTTGAGTTGATCCACAATGATGTTGCTGGTCCATTTCCTCATATGTCCATGAGTCAAGCCAAATATGCATTGACCTTCATAGATGACTTTTCCAGTTATTGTTGGGTTTACTTCCTAAAGCATAAGTATGAAGTTTTTGACCTCTTCAAAGTCTTTAAGGCCTTGGTTGAAAACCAGTCTCAGAGGAGACTCAAGATCCTTAGATCTGACAATGGTGGTGAGTATGTCAAGTTTGATTTCATTCAATATTGTAAAGATGTAGGTATTCAGATGCAACATTCGATCCCTTACACACCACAGCAAAATGGTGTTGCTAAGAGAAAGAATAGGTCACTGAAGGAGATGGAAACCTATATGATGGAGGCTAAGAATTTGCCACCAAAGTTTTCATCCAAGGATATAAACTATGCATCTTACATCCAGAATAGGGTGCCTCATAAACATCTTGTAGGTATGACTCCTTTCGAAGCTTGGAGTAGGCACAAGCTAGATGTGACCCATTTCAGGATTTTTGGCTCAAAGGCTTGGGCTAGAATCCAACTGAAAAGAGAAAGGCTTTGCATCCCCAAAGCCAAGAGTGCCTATTTGTTGGGTATTCTGAATATTCAAAAGGGTACAATCTAATCAACTTGAGCAAAAATAAAGCCTTCATTTAAATGAGTGTTCAGTTCCAAGAAGTTGGAGAGTCTTCTTCACCACCAGATCTATTGAATGTAAGTGGAGAGACAAATGATTTTGCTGATTCTGATATGTCTGATAATGACAATTTAATTGCAGATCCTGACATTCCTACAAGACCAAAATGGGAAGCAAATACCATTCATGCAGCTGGGGAACTAGATGGAAATCCTAGTGACCCTAGGAGGACTAGATCTCAGTTTGAGAGTTCCCTGTGTATGAAAGACCCTTTGTTTGCAAAGAAGTGCTATCTGATGGTTGAATCAGACCCACAGACATATGAAGATGTGGCACATGATACAAAATGGAAAAAATCCATGAAAGAAGAATTCAGCTCGCTCCAAAAGAACAACACTTGGGAACTGGTTGATATTTCCCTAGGGAGGAAGCTAGTTCAATGTAAGTGGGTTTTCAAGACTAATTTTGCTGCTGATGGTTCACCTTTGAAATATAAGGCAATATTGGTATCCAAGGGATACTCACAGGTACATGGTATTGACTACAATGAAACCTTTGCACTAGTGGCAAAGATGGACTCCATAAGGCTAGCTTTAGCCATTGCACTTCGAAGCAGTGGGAGGTACATCACATGGATGTGAAGTGTGCTTTACTAAATGGAGATCTCACTGAAGATATTTACATGCAGCAACCTCAAGGGTTTTTTTCTAATCCATATTTTGTGTGCAGGTTAAAGAAATCATTGTATGGGCTCAAGCAAGCCCCGAGGGCTTGGTATGCCAAGATTGATGGATTTTTGTTGTCATTGAGTTTTGTTTGATGCAAGTATGATCCTAATGTTTATTTGAAGCTGATTCATGGTTATTTGATGATTATTGTCTTGTATGTGGATGACCTTCTAATTACAGGAAGTTCAAAGAAAGATATTACCTATTTGAAGGATGCAATGAACCATGCATTTTCTATGACTGATTTGGGGTTGTTGAGCCAATTCTTGGGTCTCAAAATTGCTCAATCCCAACATGGAATCAAAGTACATCAGTCCAAGTATGACTTAGATTTGTTGAACAAGTTCAACATGAAATATTTCAAGCCAAACAAGACTCCCTTCCTTTCAGGAGTTAAGCTTGAAGAAGCAGGTTCTTCTCCTATGGTAAATAATACACTGTATAGGTAGTTGATTGGGTGTTTGATTTACCTTACACACACTCAACCTGATATTTATTATGTAGTTAGTCTGGATTCAAGATACATGGATCATCCTCATGAGATCCATTGGAGAGAAGCTAAAAGGATCCTTAACTTTGTTCAAGGAACAAGAACTGATGGGATCTTCTACAAAGCTAAATCTGATCTTGATTTGATTGGGTTTATTGACAGTGATTGGGAAGGTGACAACAAAGATCAAAAGTCAATTTCAGGATATGTGTTCATTCTTGCAAAAGGACCAATCAGCTGGTCAATAAAGAAGTAGAGTGCCATAGCACTCTCATCTACAGAAGCATAGTACAGAGGAGTTGTAAATGCAACAATTCAATGTTTATGGTTGTAGGGAATACTTGGTGAGTGTGGATTTGAATCAGAGTTTTCAACTATTATCTATTGTGATAATCAGAGCACCATTCAAATATGCAATGATCCAGTTCAGAGACAGAGAACCAAACACATTGAGATCCATATGCACTACATCAGACAGCTTGTGCATGATGGCACCATTCAGCTACTCTTCTGTGCATCTTCAGAACAAGTAGCAGACATCTTCACCAAATTTTTTTGTGTAAACAATATCAAATCACTATTGGGGATTACTAATCATGCTGTGAAGCATGATTGATGACAATATTTTCAAATTTTGTTTTACTGTCCATGTTTAAGGGAGGATTTTCCCACTGGGTTTTTGCCTCTTTCCTTGGTTAAATGGACATGCAGTATGTAAAGGGTGACTAAGCCTTGTTGCTAGGCCCTATAGTTTTATGATATTTACTCATAAATTCAGGCTTAAGGGGGTTTTTAGAATAATCAACCCATTGTTACCTATCTTAGACATTAATTAATTCATATTTGTCTTATTTGCCTAGTTTCCTATATTCCACTCTATGCAAGTTGTCTTCCACATGTCATAGAAGTCAAACTTGCTAAAACTGAGTCATGGAGCACTTGAGAAACCTCCTAGAAACCATATTTAGCATGTCTGCTTTATTCCAGATCCTCCAAAGTGCATATCTACTTTTTCTGCAAAGCTGCCTGTTTTATTTAGAAATAAGGCAAAAGAGAAAGCAAGACTAGGTGTAATTGACTTGTTTTTTTCCCACATCATCCTCCATCATTTTCTCCTAATAAAAGCATGTATGAGTTGTATTTCCATCCCTTATTATCTTTCCTACTTTACTTTTCCAATTCGTGAGCCTCTAAGTGGATTTGGAAATTGCTTTATGCACCTATGGGGGATTTGACTAGATTTAGTAAGCCTACTTTTTGACTATTTCGAATGGAATCCTTATGCATTAAAATATCTCATGTAATTATATATTGCAGTAGCCTATGAATTCACAAGGTTGGCTATTGTACACTTATTCAATACAGATTAGTGTTATGCTCCAATTTCAGTCTCCTTTGTTGGTAATTTTGCATGTTTGATTAGCAATTTTGTGAGTGTAATTGTTCTATCAATTGGGTTCAATTTCCACAAATAGTATCCCATTCTTATCTCCTTATGACCTGTCCTCCTATCTGCAAAATTTCCCCCACAAGGCTCATCATGGCATACCTTCAGAATATGGAATATTTCATCTTCTCTTACACATCTTTTGATCTCAAGATCAGGGCTTTTGTAGAAGAGATGACCACCTATCCAACAATACCTAGCACTTTGTTGAATGATTTTCCTCTTTTCTCTTTTTGAAAAATGTGTCAAAATCTTCCCTGCATCCAAGTAGTTAGCAACATCTGCATACCAAGGGGAATGAGCTGAAATTCCAAATAAGTGTTCATCTAGAAAAGAGTCCTCAATAGGAAGATTATCATCAATGTTAGTAAAATGAGATAAGAAATCAGCGACAAATTTTATTTTCCAGGTCTGTCTATAATAGTGATATCAAATTCCTGTAATAATAACAATCATCTAGTTACCCAGGCATTTATAATAGGTTTATTCATTAGATACTTGATGGCTAAGTGGTCGGCGTGCACAAAGGTAGGATATCCAGTGATGTAATGTTTGAATTTGTTAATGGAGTAAACAATGGCTAAAATCTCCTTCTCGGTAATAGTATAATTAATTTCAGTAGGGGCTAATTTTTTGCTAATATAATAAACTGCATAAGGTGCTTGACCATCCTGTTGTCCTAAAACTATTCCAATGGCAGTATTAGAGGCATCTGAAGAAATGTGGAAAGGCAGGGCCCAATTGGGTCCCCTTAGGATGAGAGCTGTAGAAAAATTCTCCTTAAGTTTAACAAAAACTGTCTGGCATGCCTCATTCCAAATAAATTGCACATCCTTCATTAATAATGAAAACAAAGGAGAGGCAAGTTTGGAAAAGTTTTCTATAAATCTTCTGTAATAATCGGCATGCCCTAAGAAACTACGCACTTCTTTCTGAGTTCTAGGAGTTGGTATATTTTTTATTACCCTGATTTTAGAGGGGTCTACCTGGATTCCATCAGCAGATATAAAATCCCCCAACACTACCCCTTCACTCATCATCATATGACAATTTTCAGTGCTCAAAGATAGCTAGGTCTGCTCGCAGCGTGTTAAAACCTTTTCCAAAATTTTGAATGCTTCTTCAAAGTCCTTTCCATAAGGAGTAAAATCATCCATGAAAATTTCCATACTATCATTAACCAATTCTGAAAAGATGCCAATCACAGTTCTTTGAAATGTGGCTGGTGCATTGCATAATCCAAAGGAAAGTACCCTCTATGCAAAAGTTCCCCAGGGACAGGTGAAGGTATTTTTATCTTGGTCTTCAGTACCAATTTGGATTTGATTGTACCCGCTGAACCTATCCAAGAAGGAGAAAAAATTCTTCCCAGATAAAGTGTAAAGTACTTGATCAATGAAAGGTAGGGGAAAGTGATGTTTCTGTGTTGCTTGGTTAAACTCTCTATAGTCCACACAGAATCTCCATTTACCATTCTTCTTGGGTACTATCATGAGTGGAGACACCCTCTCACTGTCTGAGATGGGATATATAAATCCTGCCTCCAAGAGTTTTTGAATTTCTTCCTTCACTATGTCCCTAAGATTGGGATTGATTCTTCGTTGAGGCTAGCACACAGGCCGGGAGTCACTTTTGATATAAATGTGGTGGGTGCATAGATTTAAAGGGATTCCCTTCATGTCTGTGCACTCCCAGGAAAATGCCCCATTATGTTTTTTTAAGAGAGTGATTAGGCGTTTCTGTTCATCCGGAGCAAGACTGGGATTGATATTCAGGGTTTTTCCAGACTCTACCTTGACAAGAACACTTTTTGAATTTTTCAACACTGGGACTATGTGAGTATCACTGACTAATGTCTCCTCTATGATATTTTCTTGTTCTTCTTCACCTAGAGTAGCATTCATGATCTGATAAATTTTCTTATTGACAGAAGTGGGTTCACTGATGAAATTATTAATGGCATCATATTCAGTTTTATATTTAAAATTCAAGGCCTTCCCTATTGTTAATAATGGCTGAACGCCCTCCTCTTCCTCTGGCTCCATCCATAATGGAGCTTTAGCTTCTAGACTTGGTTGAGCTAGAGGATAGAGAGTGAGGTTCTTTATCTCGGATCCATCTGATATGGTCATAGACCAAGAACAACATCTGATGCAAGCATCAGATATAGATAACCAGGGCCTTCCGAGGATCAGTGGGTGTCCTCCTAGCTGCGACTTAGGTTGTAAAACCAATAAGTCAATAGGATATTCCCATGAATCATTGAGATAATGAGGTCATCAAGTATTCCTTCAGGTTTAATAGTGGATCTATCTGCAAGTTCTAAAATGGTAGGAGTTGGTGTGAGATTAGTGAGCCCGAGTTTCCTTACAGTTTCAATGGTCATGATGTTAATTGTTGTGCCTAAATATACCAATACATTGGGTATCTATGTGCTCCCAATATACACAGTGACAGTGGGGTTCCCAGGATCGTCGTATTTGGCTAAGAGGGTTTTTCCCATTATTAATTCAGATAATTTCTCGATGAAATGAACAGTGGGAGGATCCCTGGGTTTTCTTCCTGGTTTCCTTGTACACAGATCCCGAACAGTTATGGTATAGATAGGTACATTGTGAAGGGACTGAAGGAGTGGAATTTTGACATAAAGATTTTTTAACTCTCCTAAGAGGTTAAATTGAGGTTATCCCAATGCCTTCGGTAATATTAATATTTCAGGGTATTGTGGTTCCCTAATCAATTGTGTAGGCTATGTGTTGATAAATGTGCCTTCTTGTGTTTCAGCCAGTATCTTGGTAGGATGTTCAGAGTCCTCAATAATGTGGATCAATGTATTGGATAAATATTGTTGGTTCATCGTTTCTTTAGGCACAGAGGATGGAACATCCTCAATGACCAAAGGCTCCACTACCCTCTCTGATCATAAGCGAATGTCATTGAAAGGAACTGGAGTAATGGAGTAAGAGGGCATGTTGGTAGTCTCAAACTAATGGACTGCTTTATTATTTGGGTTGAGGTTAGGTTGAGCAGGCAGCTACGGTCGTATAGGAACATTGGGGACAACATTATTCTGGAGTTGTAGCTGTGACTGCTGATACTGTTGATAAGGATGAGGATATTGTTGAGGAAATGTTTGATGTGGAAGCTGTTGAGGAGGTTGGTTATGGGGAAACTGGTTCCCTGGATGGAAGTTCCTCCATTCAGGAGAGAAATAATTTTTTTGGTTTGGTGGCTGTGTCCAAGAGTTCCAGGAGTTAAAATTTTGCATCGGAGGTTGAGAGGGTACCATTGATGGTTAGAATAAGATGAAGGGAATTGTGTATTCATGTGCTGCATATTATTCCAATTATTCATGTTATTCAAAAATGGAAACAAGTCTAGAGCCATACCTTGATTTCGAGGCTGCCAGGGATTTTTTTGTGCAATAAAGTATGTTGGTTCCACATCTAGAGTTGATGCCTACAAAACTGCCTTCACTTGAGGTAGTGAAGGGCATTCTTTTGTGTCATGGTTCAGCTCAAAAAGATGACATGCTTTTACCTTGTCGAGTGGGCACTCTTTCAGAGGATGGTTCTTCTTACATTTAGGGAAAAATATACCAAGTGTGAGATCTTCTATTGCTTGTTTCTACTTTTCCCTCAGGATGTCTATTTCCGAGGAGATGGAGCTCATCATTTCTGTCTTGAAATTTTCGAGGATATTGCCTATTTCTACCTAGGTGGCTCCTCCATTAGATGAATTTTGTGTTTTGTCGAAGACATCACGTTCTAATTTTTCCCATTTGTCATGTTTGTTGTTTTTGGAAGATCCCCTGGAATACCTTTTGCATAGTTCAATGATATTTTCAAAGGAATCCTTTGAGATATCCCCCTTTCCTAATAGGTTCAACATGTCTAGGCAGTCATCCCTAATCCCACGAAGTAGGATTATTTTGAGCACATTGAACCCCATATTAGTCTGTCCAGCTCTCTGCACATTGTATAAAATCCTTTCAACAAAATCTTCTATAATTTCATCGTCCCTTTGTACCATTTTAAACAGTTATTCTCTCTTATCTTTGGTATTGCGATACTCTTGATATTTCTCTAGGAACACCTATTTCATCCGGTCCCAGGTGGTGACAGTTCCCCCACCCAGGCTTATTTACCAACGTAACGCATTACCTTTCAAAGTAGCAGGAAAACGTTTTAGCTTCTGTGCATTGGTGGTGTAATCATTGCTGCGATAGAGGATGTGAAATTCAAAAAGAAATTCATCCGAATCCTCCGCTGCTTTTCCATAAAAACGAGGAAACACCGATGGCAATATATTTTTCATGGGGACTATCCCTTTGGCTGTTGAATTGGGAATTGGAGTGTAGCAACCATCCCTTCAGGCGGGGAGTTACCCTCATGATGCTGATTTTCACCCATTGCTTCTTCGTGATATTCTGGATCGCGTCTGTTGCTCATGTGTTCTTCTGCTTTATCTTCTTCATGATTCCACTAATCATTAAATTTTTTATGGAACTGTGTCCACTCCTCTTCTATCACAAAATTCCCGTTAATGTGATATATCAAATCTCGGTTAGCTAATCCCACAGCACTAACTCTGTCTTCCTCCGTAGGGATACCCGAGGGTGTTGCAGCTTCTCTTGTGTTCTCCACTATCGAAACTGATGCTTCCACTCCAGGGGTAACCGAGATTCTTCTAACAGGTGTTTCTTGATGGCGAGCCCCAATAGAAGAATTGGTCCTATCAACCAGATTTTCAATGAATCTCCTTCTTCCCAATGCTGTATTTTTCCCATGGCCTTAACCACATGTAATGTTAGTATTATGTGGGGTTCTGGGATTTATAGGAATGTCACGCTGTACCCTTCTTGTATTCATGCAACCAAAAACATGAAAACTTAAAAACTGAAGAAAAATGAGTAGATATAGCTACTGGATACAACTAACTACGGTGTCTAATAATTATCTTTCCCTGGAAACGGTGCTAAAATGTTGGGCACCCTATATGCAAGTTAATTAAAGCCAACATACAGAGTGTTCAATATAAATTGTCAACCCAGGGAAGTGTTTTACTTCAAAGATAATGTGCACTGTATATGCTTAAACAATAAGTAGCTGATACTGTAAATGAATTATCCTACTTTCCTATTCAACCCAACTCATCCCAAGATCAACTTAATCTAATTTACCTTCTTGAAAATGCAGAATCACAATTACCTACGTACAACCCTTAATCTAGAAATGAGAGGTTCAGAAAATAAACATCTAGATTTACTTTTGTAGAAAGTTAAATCCTAAATTACCCAGCCATCTGAATATCCATCTCAACTATCTTAATTCAACTTAATCTAGGAATTCAAAGTGTAGGAATTAAGTTCCACAATTATAACTATAAAGGGATGAACTAAAGAGATCTAAAGAAAACAACAATTGAAAGAACTAGGGATCAACAAAGATGTTACAACTATCACATAGTTGCATAAGAGAAAGTTAATCTACATAGTCGACTATCATACCACACCACTGGATTTTACAGGGAATGTAATTACAGGTCATTCAAAGGAACGCATAATAAATTGATAGTTGTTGCAGCTACTGTAAATAAATGAATTCATCATAATATTCACACCACACAATAGAATAAATAAAATACCTAATTAACTCAGCAATATCTATAGGAAGGAGGGCCCAGCCTTTGCACATAGATGCTGGAGTTGCCACACATTAAAAGGCTGAGATCTGAAGAATCAAACTCCTTGTATTAAAATGGCGAGATGAACACACAACCTTTGTCACAGCTTATACAAATAAAATTAATTAAACTCCAACCCCTGGCTCGAAATAGTTCCCAGTATTTATACATTTACAATCATAACTTCTACTAATATCGGGCAGCCATGAAGATCTATGACCTTTAGGCTTCCCCAATTATGATACGTTGTTACAGTTGTGGCAAGATAGAAGCAGAAAATATAGGAAGGTTGTTACTCGAGCCAGCAAAGACAATCATGATCAATCTAGAAGATACTCCGTCGATTGTAGATACCCTTAAGCAGTGGCGCACTGTTGCAGCCACCTTTGTACAGCTTGCGTGGAATAGTAGCATTTGACCGCATTCTTTGGGAAATGATGGAATAGATGGCGATTATCTCAGCAATGAATGTCCATCCCTCTCTTGGTATGTTCAGCCTGCTACACTTGTATCCTTTACATCTCAAATTATCTTTATAAAACCACCATATGTTAGCATAATTCAAGATATAGATGCCTAATTACAACAATCATAAGCATTAATAAGATAAGACAATAATTAACCATACCTGTATGAATTGAGGGATCAAGTGAAGAAAAACTTCTGTTTGGTGTACATAATGGAGTAAGATGAGGCAAAAAGAGGTAGGTAAAGGTGGTCAAAAAGGGGTCATTTCTAGGCCCAATACAAGAGCGTGACGAAAGTGTCGAAACAAATGCTCGGGGACTTTTTCCATTTTATGGAAGTACGAAAACGTCAAAAACAAACTCCCCATAGACTTCACTATTTTTGTTTTTACTCCTACAAGACTAAAAAATGATCATTAATCTCTCAAAAAATGACTTTAATGACCTATATAAATGGGCGTTTATATGATAATTATTTTTGAAATATCAACATAACACATTAAAACCCTAAAAATATATATATAAGTCATTCGAATGGTAAAAATCGAATCATTTTACTATTTACCACTTGGTGAGAGTACTTTGGATAAAATTGATTCAGATCTTCAGTCAGTGACTCCGGGAGATTCCACCATCCGTTTCAAGTGTCGTCAGATCTAGGTAAATGATTGAACCTTAGCCTTTCCTTTTAATTTATTCATTTTTTATTTTGGGGGGGTTTTAGGTAGTTTTAGGCAAGCCCTAAATCCAAAAAATGGGAATTGCTCCTTCCCCTTATGGGACAAGCGGTGCTCGATAAGAAACACGCATGTCTAATTGCACTTAGGAGGTGCCACCGCTCTGTGCAAACGACGTTAAGGCGGTGCCGCCCGTGAGTGGGGAAACTTAAATGGGCAAGAAAAATAGGAGTTTTTAATGATTTTGGTGATTGATTATGTTTCTAATTATCCCATTGATTGTTTTTGGCAAGTTCTAACAGATAAAAAATGGTTATATCGAAAGAACGGGAACGTGACAATGACAATGCCTTTGCTGAGAGAAATGCAGGGTGCATAGCTGCATTGAGGGACTGTGGTCTCCTAAAATTCTTCTGCACTCCTTGCATGGTGTCCCATGAGTGCTTTTTGGAGCATATGTTTCATATGTGGAACCCGGAGCAACAAAATTTTGAGGTGGGATCCCATGTGCTGACTATCGAAGTAGAGGATATATAATTCTTGACAGAATTATCCAGATGGGGTGCTCCTATTTCATTTATTGGTTCCTATTGAGGGGACATAACCACCCAAGAATTAATAAATCATTACTGCATACCTGGTACCAGAATGTCTGGGAAGAAAATTTCCATTAAGGCAGTGATGGACGGTCCTTTGGTCCTCTCCATATAGTTCTTTTCACTATGCAGAGGGTAGCTGGGAGCTAAGGAATTCATCAGGCTTCTAGAGCACATATTCTATATTCTATATATGCCATGGCACCTACTGTCTTTAACTGGGTAGAGGAATTACTTCCAGTTTTCAAGGACCAATTGACCAAGTGTTGGCAAGGAGAGTTGAAGTAGTTTGGTTATGGATCCATCTTAGCTTGTCTCTTCTTCGAGCGGGTTCCCCATCTGAGGCCCCAAGTGGTATTTATAGAGCTGAGGGAGAGAGAACCTTGTATGCTAAGGTGGGTCAGAATCATAGCCCGCATAGGAGCAGGATGGGGAAAAGTGAAGTTTGGGGCTCCATTTTTTTGCTGGCTGAATGACCAAATCCTCATGATTGAGGATTATGCATATGTGGGTACTGAATTCAGGGGTGACCTTGATCTACCACTTCCACCTGGTGCGTAGTGGGGAGACATTGGTAAGAAACAAAACCATAAAATGGCAATTTGTGTTTTTGTATTTTAATATTTTTTATTTTTGTTTTATAGTAACAAGACCTAAATATATTCATGCAGATGTTGGAGTAGCATGACCTAGGGGATCTTCCCTATGGGACAAACGAGTAGGAGCTCGGTTTGTTCAATGAGGTGACAACCCAATGGGAGAACTAGAGGAGAACCTGGAGAGGTTGAATCTAGACATACCTGATGCATCAATCGATGACCTCCCCATGGGGTATCAGAGGCACACTGTAGGCATGCCAGGACGCTTTAGCTGACTACTATGTAGAGTAGTACGAGCGTTCATGTGCTATCATGAGAACCACTAGATAGTCTTGCATGATGTATTACTGAAAGATGAGATAGCTTTAGGATTTTGTATGATTTTGTATTGCCTGAAAGCCAGAGTGCTTCAGATGAGGTCTCATGACCTATTTTTTGTAAAACACTATATATATATAGAGAGAGACTTTTACTTCTGGTGTTTATATGCTCCAAATGGAAAATGTATTTACATGAGTTTATGTGTTATCTACTATTTATTTACAATATGATGAAGCATGTTTGATTTTATGTATGAGCAATATACCAGTCTAGGATATAATTTTCTAATGAATCAGCAACTGCATTGTCTGCCCTAGGGATATGCCTATAAGTAATTTCTTCAAATGACCTTTCCAACAAATGTACTCTCTGGAAGAGACAGAGAAGTACCAGGTTCCTGATGGTATAGACATGGTTCAAATGACAAACCACTAATTGTGAGTCCATGAAAACTACCAAATTACGAATGTCCCAGGATGCAGCCTCATTCAGTGGACCTATGACTTCCTGATACTCGACGATATTATTGGTAGATAGACCAATACAAAACGCTCCTGAACTGACCAAATCACTCCTGAACTGACCAAATCATGAGCTGGGGAATAGATAACCCAAGTAGCCGAGGAAAGGTTCAAGGTATGGCGGTAAGCACCATCAACGAAGCCATAAAAGGCCATCTAATCTGCATAACCAAAACATGATAGAAACAGTTTGGACACTAAACTCAAAACCATATTGAAAATACTAAAACACACTGAAAAGTCAAACAATGTACATATATACAGGGTACCATACATGAATGATCTAGGAATAGTACCTCTTCAGGTACAACCCATTGCGAGGTTTCCTAAAGGGGATTCCATCATAGTCCACGAGCTCATAAGCCCCTTTCTCTAAAACTTTGGAAACGATAAAGGGGCCATACCACATCGATTCAAAATTCCCTTTCCCTAGTTTGTTATGTTTCTTATCACAAGTTATAACTAGGTCACTTCATTAAAAATACGAGGTTGGACAGACTTGTCAAACTGCGCCTTGACGCGTTTCTTATGTGCCTCATTGGCTAAGGAAGCATCTCGTCTAGTTTCGTCAAGATTGTTCAGGTATAGAAATCTCTCTTCCTCAGTAGAAGTATCTGGGAGAAGTTCAATGACAAGTTTCAAATATGGAATCTAACACTGAATAGGCAACACAGATTCTAGTTCGTAAACTAATTGGAAGGGTGTAAAACCAGTAGTTGTTTTTACCGAAGTCCTATAATCCCAAAGAGTGGAGACAAGGATGTGGTTCCCATTGGATTTATGATCTCCAACTATCCGTCACAGCATGATTTTTAAAACTTTATTAATGGCATTGACTTGACCATTAGCTTGCGGATAATAGGGTGTTGAGTTTTCATGACGAAAACCCAGCTTAGCACTCAGTTCTTCCATCATTTGATTCTGGAAATGTGATCTGTGATTAGTAACTATAGACTGTGGGACTTCGAATCTTGCTATTATGTGATTGAACAGAAAGAGGGTGGAAGTCTTACCATCCTCTGCATAAGTAGGCATAGCCTCAACCCATTTTTTAGAATAATCAACGATGATGATGATGTAACCATGTCCCCTAGCTGAGGTAGGCTTACAATGCATTAAATTAATCCCCCATTTGGAGAATGGTCCAACGGAAATGGCGGGGTGTAACTGAGCAAGGTGGGTGCACTTTTTCGGATAGAAATGTTGGCAGGGTGGGCATTTCTTAACAGCCTCATGAAAATCTTTAAAGAGTGAAGGCCAAAAATAACCAGCGTGAAGGATTTTCTGGGCTGTAGCCATCCCAGATAGATGATTGCCGCATGCTCTAGAGTGGCAGTCATTTATAACTTGTCCAGCCTCCTCATGAGTAAGGCATCATCGGATAATGGAATCGATTTCATGCCTATAAAAAGTATCATTCAGGATAAGGTAGTATTTCACGTGGTGACGGATACGGCGATGATCCTCATGGGATAGAGTGGGCTGAAATATTTGTGTCTGGAGATAAATGATTAAATCTCCATACCATGGATTGGTCGTGCTTATTAGGAACAAAAATTCATCCGGGAATGAATTACTGGGCTCATAATCCATCGAAGCACAAGTAAGGTCACACATTAGCTTAGCAAAGACCAAGGATTTATTTGACGTGGATTTGGAAAAATCAAGGTCAAATTCCTATAGGATGACTATCCATCGGGAATATTTACTCCCTGGCACTTGACAAGTCAGGATGTAATACATAGGGTTCTGATCTACCAATATGGTGGTAGTGCGAAGCAATATGTAGTGATGAAATTTTTGTATAGCAATGACCGTGGAAAATGCTACCTTCTCCACACATGAGTATCAAGTTTAAGAATCTATGAGATTCTTACTGGCGTAATAGATCATGTGCTCCCGACCATCGGTATTTTCCTACACCAAAACCATTCCAGTAGTAGTGGAGGCAGAAATGTATAAGAGAAAATCCTTTGAATAATCCGGGGGGTGTATCACAGGTGAATGGGTCAGGGCGTGCTTAAGATTATCAAAGGTGCATTGGGCTTGGGAATCCCAACAAAACAGAGTGTCCTCCTTGAGGAGACGCATATAGCTGTATGTTTTCTCTACAAAATTGCAAACGAAACGGAGGAGAAATTTTTCCTTCCCCTGCAAACTTTGGAGTTCAACAATATTGGTTGGGGCTGGTAGGGCTAAAATAGCTGCAATTTTTAATGGATCTATCCAAATTCCATCCTTGGAAACCACAAATCCTAGGAGATGTCCCGTCTCAACACAAAAAACACATTTATGCAGATTGAGCCGTATATTATAATGACATCATCTCAGAAAAATATCCCTAAGATGACTAGGGTGGTCCTCTCATCTCTATGAATGAGCCGAGAGGTCGTCAAGGTACAGTTCCACAATATGTTTTACATTGTGAAACACATAGGACATAGCACGCTGAAATGTAGCCCCAGCATTCTTCAGACCAAATTGTAACTTCCTATATGTAAAATCTCCCCATGGGAAAATAAATGTCATCTTGTGCTGATCAATGGGGAATATCTCGATTTGATTATAGCCAGAAAATCCATCCATGAATGAGAATATGACACTTCCATCATAGTTGTCAATAATATTGTCGATATGCGGAGTTGGAAAGTTGTCTTTGGGACAAGCTTTGTTCAAATCTTTAAAATCGATGCAGACTCTAATGGTTCCCTATTTTTTATTGACAGGGACAACGTTCGATACGCATTCCATCAGGGGCACATGATAAATAAACCCTACTTTCAGAATTTTTTCTATTTCAGCTTTGATAGCCGTAGCCTTTCATGGATGGACTTGCATTAGTTTTTTCCTAACAGGTTTGGCTATGGGATAGGTTTTATTTCATGAAATATGATAGACGGGTCTATCCCAGGAATTTCTTCATAGGACCAAGAAAAAACATCTCGAAATTCCTTGAAAATGCTTTGTATGCTTCAGATTCTTCTACTGAGCAGTTCTGCCCAACATGAACATGCTCAAGAGTGCCAGGCTTGATTGATTCGTTTCAGCAATGTTGCATAGATTTCCTTCAGATTCAGAGTTCTGCAACAATACAGGCATTTTAGGAGTATGGACAATATCAGTACTAACAAGAAATGCAAAATCATGGTTTTCCAAACTGGTGTTGGGGAGGAATGAGGATCCATGATGGTGATCCTCCCATATAGATTCATTCGTACTCATGATATCCATGATGGAATCGTCTGAAGGAAAAGTATGGGAGAGATAATCCAGAGTAGAAAGAGAGGGTTCTAACCAGTAGGGAAGGTGGTAAGGGTCCAAGGCCACCAGTAGAATATCATTAGTATGGTCATCGGAAAAGGATTGGACAACATTGTACATTGCTTCATATGTACTCAATGAGGTTGACTCAACAAATTATTTTCCCTTAGGATCATAACCAAATGAAGAAATCATATTTACTATTGTCGTTTCTGTGTTAGGAGGAGCTGATGGGAACACCCCCATAAGGGTAGAATCCTTCAGCATGCCTACCCCAATCGAATGGTAAGGAGGAGGGGACTAGCCTAACATAGGGATGGTATTTGCCATTTGGGTGGTAACATCCAACGTACAGAAATCAAGCTGATAAATTGTTACAATCTTCCCTAGATGTGGAAATTGGAGGGTTCAGAATACTGTCGAAGCGACAGTAGTCATGGAATAAAACCAATTTCTTCCTAGTAGGATATTGTAGTCTAACGGGGCATCCACCACTTCCATTTGAACGAAAACAGTTCTCCCCCCATTCTCAATCGAAAGTGCTGGTATCAGACCATGGGGCTGGAAGCCTCCTCCATCAAAGGATTTTAGGGTCATCGGTGATTTCATAAGCTTGGGAGAGCCAATGTATTTCCAACAAGACAGAGACAAAACTGAAGTTGAAGCTCCCTTTTCTAGGACAGTTCTAAAGACATTTTTCCCAACTACTTTCCTTATGATTTGAAAATCGAGTTGGTGAGGCAGCCTAGACTTATAGTTCTTGACATTGAAATGAATCAAATTAGTGTTGTCCGGGTCTAAGGCTCCTAACATAGTTAACAGGTTTTTGTGTTGTGTAGGACAACTTTGGAGTACTTCCAAGGTAGACATTGCACATGGTGCCTAAGCAAGATCTTCAACGATGTTATAGAAATGTGCAACTCGGGAATTGGGTTAAAAAACAGACTTTGTAAGATTACTCTTGGGAGGACGCAAAATCATGTCCATATTAGGTTTCTCGGTAGTTAGGGGACCATTGGATGAGGATGCGGGAGAACCAGTGGGGGGAGATTTATCTAAAGAAGAATTATCTTCTTTTTTATCTGCAGGTTTGTCATAATTTTGACTTGGAGTTTGCAAATTAATATTTTTTGAGGACATCATGTGAATTTCCTCTGTAGAACTAGAATTTCCTTGATTAGACATCTGGTCTATTAGTTGTTGCTAAGAAGGGAAAGGATCAATGAGAACTTCTGGCGTAGGGTTAGTTTTCAAAAATTTATTGATTTCCTCATAACAGGGATGCTCCTTCATGAAGTGATCCCCTCCACACAACAGACATGGATATTTTTCTTTTCTCTTCCCTTTATCATTCTCATTGGTTATAGGTTTTGGGTTCTCTTGTTGGTTTCCAGGTTTCTTGTTTTTTCCTTTACCTTTCTTTTTATTACTACCAAGTATTTCCATACTTTGAATGGAATTATCACCTGGGCGGAAACTGTAGGAGTTGAAAGAGTAGTAGTAGAAGCATGCAATTACATGGAAGGGTTTGTTGCTGATGGGGTTTATATTGAACCAACAACCCCATTGATAGGAGTTTCTGTTGGTGGATTAGCAGGATCAGTGCTAGGGAGAGGAGCTTGAGGGATCAAGTCATATAGTGTTCCTTACTAGGAATACACCAAATCCAAATACTGAGCGTGAATAATAGCCTGCTCTTCGGTGACAGCACCGCCCATAGCCACATCTCGGGAAATGGGTGTCACGTCCCCGTCCCTCAACCGACGAAGAGGATGCAACGAACATCAACATACAGACTGGGAAAATAGCCCATGAACATAAACAGATGAAATCAATGCTGGAATTAAGCATACACAGATGCATTTATCTTCGATCATACAGCGGAAGCACACATATTCATAACCAGCATTTAACATCATTATAAATTGCAGAGGTGAAGTAATAAAGCAGTACTTATCTTTTGATGGAGAATTCACCCGCAACCAGCTACGTCGCTGCAATGTTCCACCCAACCATAGGCCAGCGTGCTCATCAGTCTCTCAGCAACGCTGCCACCCCCGAGCTGGGCATGATTCCTCCGGAATAAGGGCCAATTGCAGGCTTATACATAGCCAAGGGGCACAAACAACAAACTAACACAGCTGGGTTTCACAGGCTTTCAACAGATAATCCAAGCCAGCACAGTCTGAAGACTAACCATTACACTCAGGAAATTACTTAGCTGTCACAGCTTAAACAGGGAAAACGAATTCTGAGTCATTCTTGGCCCTATCATGGCCAAAATGACTCTCACTTGAATTTACAATAGCCCCTGACGTAACAGTAATGACATTCACAACATGGGGAAAACTACAACCCCGAATCTATCAGTGAGCACAACTTACAGCCAGGAAAAAAAATGACCCAATTAGCCTATGAGACAGCCAAAAACATGAATGGCCCTTCACAGTCAATCGTGGATGCAAGAGCACGGCTCTCAGCTCTCCATGTGCGCCCCAAACAGAAGAATACCTGTGCGTGAGGAAAAACGGCTCCGTTTTTGTCCGCGGATGCACACACAACAGGAAGGACGTGAATTTGCAGGTAGTGGGTCCTCAGCAACTCGTGGGGAGAGGAAGGAAACCTGGGTGAGACCCAAAAACACCCCCAAAACCTGTGCGTGAGAAGGATCCAAAAACAAAATCGTGGTGAGAGTCAACAGACCAGGGAAGAGTGAGTGAGGGAGAAGAATGGAAAATGTGGGTGGAGTGGGCATGTGGGAAAAGGACTGACAGTCCTGCCACAACCACCACCACTTCAGCAATAACTCACCCAACCACCAGCTGAAGCATTAAAGAGGTTAACAAGGGAAGATGGAAAATCAACAAGGTGACAAAACATGGGTTTTTTCCCCCATAACCAAGGTTTGACATCCCCCACCCCTTATCCTTTGGAACCATGCCCTTTTCATTCAACGTTGCACTGCCGTAGCTGGCTGTGGTTTATTTTAATTGATGTGCGTGTTTACATGATGCCAATTATAATGTGCCGTATAGCACGATAAACCATCGGCAACTACCTCTATTGCCGAAACATACATAACCAAATCGATGGTGGATTTTGCCTTGAGCTCCTCACCATGATTAATTACAATATATACATCATGCAAACGGGGTCAAAATCGGGGACATTACATTCCCCTCCCCCTTGGAATAACATCGTCCTCGGTGTTCCATTACATATATACAATACATATACAATTGCACATCAAAATTAAAAATTGCAGATCTATCCCATGTTCAATCATTTACTTGGAACGTTCAAGACCAAGCCTCTTGGCTTCCATGGACTTTTCCTGCTAGTTCTCAGCTTCCTGCTGATCCCGAAGTCTAGGAACTTTGCGGCTATCGCCTTCATCATGTTCCCTCATTGGGCAGTCCCGACGTAAATGATGTCCTCCGCATCTCCAGCATCTCACTGGCTGCTTCATCTTTACCTGCTCAATTTCCTTTGAGTCTTCATGCCTGGACCGTTTCTTATCGGGTCGCTTGGACAATTGTCCCAGTGCTGATCCACCTTCCTTTCCTTTGCCGATTGCTCCCAGAAGGCTTTTCACCTCCCTTTGCAAACTAATAGAGTCTTGCAAAATCTGGTGGTTCATTTCACTCTGCCTTTTCTGTATCCTGATCATCTCCCCAAGATTCTCTTGGGTCTTGGCAATCACTTGAAGGAGACTTCCAGCTAAGTCCAACAACTTTTGATCTGCTGCCATAATCAACATGCACCACCTGGTTTCACTTTTCTCACCTGTGAAATGCACCATTGAAATTCTATCAGACCAAGCATAATATAGATATCAAAATCAGTTAGTTATTTACCCAATTGGCATGTCAGTTCAAGTTCCATTAAGGAAACATTCATATCTTTCATGCCTTCCCACAACAGGCACATGAGCTCATTCTTGTCCATTCCTGGGCAGGGAATTAACTATTCCAGCATTCACAATTTACTTAAGAAAATACACACATTTCATTCTCAATCATACATGCATTTAACAATCCCTTGTTTTCACAATGCATAAACATATATATATATATATATATATGTGTGTGTGTGTGTGTGTGTAATCAAAAGGCAAGAGAGAGCAGTAAGAGATTTCCCCCTCTTTGTTCTGTTCCATCTTGGAACCCTCGCCATCGCAGTGGTTTTTCATGCTCTCGGCCTCTTTCACTTCACCGTGAATGCTGGACCAATCTTTCTTGGTCATGACACTTAGTGTCCTTGGTCTATTCCAGACCCCTAAACCATGGAGTCTCTCCACATGGTTTGTCTCGGCTACTAGGACTCCCCCGTCCTACTAGCACCTTTTTCATTGCCGCTCATTCTGAGCTCTCCAGGACATTCACATGTCCACGTGCACCTCTAGGATGCTCTCATAGTCCTCGCTCCCAGTGATACCTATATCCAAACATTTAATAGATTCACATGTTTAGTTTATTCTCATTAGTTTTATCTCTAAAGCAAGAGTTTAAAACATCATAACCAAATCATATACACATGTATATCTATAAGTAAAAATAATCCAATACTTATATGTATTGTGCGTTTCCTCGTTCGTCCACAGGATCCTACTTCGCTTTACAAGCCTTGGGATCGCCTATGGACTCGGATGTTAGGTCAGCACGCCGGCTGCTCCACAACATCAAATAATTAATGTCCAGCCAGTACATAACCATGTCAACTGGGATTGGAACTTTATCATGACCATTTCCAGGTCTAGGATCTACTATGGATCCTTAGGCATATCACAGCCCATCATACACTTATGTCAACAATGACACATACACTTATATCGCCATACACTTATACCAACATGCACTTATATCAACATGCACTTATATCAACCATTTACCTTTACCTTTAGCCTGTCAACACAAGCAACACAACCAATACAAGCAAACTCATCAGCATCATTGCTCTAAAACTGTAATCACATTTCATATCATTCACTATCAAATATTGAGACACCAAGAGTGCGTCCACTCCCTAGAGTGTAATAAATATTGAAAACCCTTTCATGACTCGACATCGGAAAAGTGTGCACTCTCTTCCGGTGTGTGCCATGTAGGCCCTATGCATACTCAAGCAATCAGTCATCATTGAAATAAATCAAAACATGTTCTACATATGGAATTTAATAATTAAACATGCATATTCATAGCAAGGGTTACAGAACACTTATCCATTTTCCGTCGCAGCATGCCTTTATATCTGTTAGGCACCATCAAGGAACTGGGAAAAGCTGAATGCTAAGCTGGTGAGCTCGCTGCAGAGCTAGGAACACCTACACCAGAACTAGCCTGGATTCTATAACACCCACACACACACCCAGCACAAGGAATCAGTCCCTTCTCTGCTACACAGTCCCTCAGGCCCTGCATTCCCTTCTAGTGCTATCCCGGGGTTGTGGAGAAGAAAGCCAGCCCTCTAGCTCTGTCTGTGTGGTTTCCAATCACCAGGTCTAAGCAAACCAAGCCCCCATCCCTGTTTCCTATCTACGTTTCATATCCACACACGTCTCACTGACATAATCCAAACCATCTCACTCATGTTATCACCAAACATGCAGTGCAGATGAGACATTTTCAAAATGTCTAATGGAGTTTCACCCGAACCCCATTTCCAAGATAAGGGAAAACCTTCCCATGAAGTTTGGCTCTTGCAGGTCATCACACATGATCTTCCTGCAGTGTGTACCCCTGACACATTCATCAAATAGCCAAACAGTCAATCATTACCTGATACTACAATCCAAATTGACCGTTCCATAACCAAGCAATAACATCAGCAATTAAATTGACTTGCTCAATTGTGGGTTTCTTGTAAGCAGCACTATTATGTCCATTATAATTTTATGCTTACTATCATAACATGAATACCCACTTACCATGTGTTCCTCCTGACACAATCTCACACAAGCCAACAATGATTAGTAGCCGTTAGTACCTCTTAAATCCGAAATCCCCAATTCGAATTTAACAACCCATACCAACTAATTTTCACAACCATGAGACTTCTTCTCATAAATGGTAGATTTTGGCATTGGTCAGGGTCTTACCTCTCACTTCCATGCTCAAATAATCTACCTGAAACATAAGCTTCAAACATCCAAACACAAGCTTATGCAAGCCAACAATGGCTAGTGGTTGTCAGCAATTTCTTAAATCCGAAATTCACAATTCGAATCCTAACATCCTATTATGAATATCATATGGTAGATTCAGGCATTGGTCAGGATCTTACCTCTCAATGCCGTGCTTGAATAATCTACCTGAAACATAAGCTTCAAACATCCAAACACAAGCTTATGCAAGCCTAATAGCGACTAGTGGTTGTCAGCAATATTTGAAATTCACAATTCAAATTTTAACAAGCTCTTTCACATGGTAGATTCTGGCATTAGTCAGGGTCTTACCTCTCAATGCCATTCTCAAAATAATCTACCTGAAACATAAGCTTCAATCAACCAAACACTTGGTAAGTATGGATGCATATACTATCTCATTGCTACAACCATCACTGAAGCATTTTCAGAATTTATAAAATTCAAATACTTCAAAGGTTAGTCACATTAGTGTTCTCAAAGCTCATTTACTTCGTGCAATCATTATCATGCTAACATTGCAAGGTATAGTCATATCATTCATGCAATTAAATGAAGTGGTTAGATACCCCTTACTTCACAAGCGTATCATTCATACCACCTTGCTCTTCCATAGAGCATTTCTGGCAGTTAATTGATCATGACTATCCTGCATTCATAATAGCCTTTGAAACAGTTCCAGAATTATCATTAATTCATCATTTCAGTCATTAGTTAGTCCACATACCATATGAATTCATCTCAATGCATTCATGCCATGCATCACAACAGTGCGCCTACACTTATGCAATCAGTTACTCACACCCTTCATCTGCATACATCCATTGCATAACTACAAGGTTCACAAGATCTTCTAATGCATGTCCATTCAACGCTACCTTGCATTGATTCAGGAATACTATGCGTTCAACCATACCATGGCCTAACCATGACTACCTCATATAGGATGCATTACTATAATCAATATCATTAACATGTATAGGCATGACACCTTTCTACATTCCAATATTCACATGGTATGAGGTCTCTTACCTGGACCAATCCATGGAGTTTTTCATAAGCAACTCTTACCTGCATGGGTCGTACTTACACCCTTTCCATGACCAGTGTGGTGGTCCTTGCAAGAGATTGCAGCATTTGCTCACCAACTTTTGCTATGGACTTGTTGCCTTATCCCTTCTCCATAGGGTTGCTGGTCACATTCCTCAGCATCAGCAACATATTCATCCGGGTCCATGTCATCGTTGGTTTGTTCACTAATGCCAACATCAAAACAATTATTATCATTAGTGGTTCATACAGAACATATCCTCATGCATTTTAAGCATAAACGTAGGAGATGTAGTTATAATCAGCAAGATAGGGTTTTAATGAAAACTTCCCTTTCAAATCCCTCATCTTCTCGTGGAATTCTTCTTCCACACAGCAGCTGATTGACTTCACAGTCCTTGCTGCCCCTGGGCATGCAACTGTCCAGATTTGTCCATTTGATGACAGCGGTCATCATTAGCACTTTTCTGCTTCATGCTCAGATTCTGGTCTCTTATCCTTGTTCCTTACTGGATAATCTTTCCAACGCCTATTCACACGCATCATTCCGACCTCGGATGTGAAAACCACACCCCTTCTAAGAATGAAGACTTTCACTAATCTCGACACTTTCATTACACTACTGCAAAGTAGAATTTTCACATTCTTCTAATGATCTCAGAGCCATTTTGGCAGCTGCATTTTGGGACTGGGTGCCAACTTCATCCACCATTCATCTTTTATGAACTTTGGGTTTTACTCAATTGCCCAACATAGAATGACTGTCTCAAGGGACGATGGGGGTCAAGGAGGCTTGCCCCCTTGTGGCTTCCTTGCGCCACTGCAGGGCGGGTCGAGGGCAGCGCCCTCATTTTTTTTGTTGTTGTAAAACTATGATTTTCGCGCAATCTGGCGCATTATCTCGCTGCCATTTTCCTCCTTCTCAGCCCTGAAATTCACTGAAAAACAGCTGAAAAATCCCCCTAAAAACAACTAAAATCGGCTAGGAAATCTCACGGAAAACCCCAAATTTGCTCCCTTGCAGAATCGGCCCTCACTTCATCTATCCATCCGACGCATTGGCTCCCGGAACCATCATCACGTCCACTGAATCGGCTCTTTAACCAATCTCTCTTCCGCCGTATCAGCTCTCGGACCATTCTCCCTTCCGCCGAATCGGCTCTCTGGAAGCTCTAACCTTCCGCAACAGCGGCCCTCCGGGAGTTTCAACCCTTCCGCAACTGCGGCTCCCCGAAAGCTCCAACCTCCTGCAACGTCGGCTGACTTCACATCGGATGCTGAACCACTTTTCATCCGCAACGGCGGATGTCTACTTCGTCAACTCTTCCGATCGGCGAACTATCCTTGAGCCTTAACCCTTTTTTGACGTGTCGACAATCGAACGACTTTCACAACATCGGACGTCGGACAAATCTCCCTTCCGATTTCTCCAACACTTAGCCAAATTTTCGATTTTCCAAAATTTCTTCTTCGTCGGCAGTCGGATGACTCTCTCATCGGACGCAGAATCGCTTCGCCGTCCGCAACGGCGGATGGAAGACTTTACCAATCCTTCCGCAACAGCGAAAGTTCACTTCACGAATCCTTCCGCAACAGCGGACAGGAGATCAATCCCACTTCCGATTTCTCACACTTAGACAAATTTTAACCTTTCTGTGGCGTCGGAGATCGGACGACTTTCACAACATCGGACGTCGGGCCACTTTCCTTTCCGATTTCTCCGATACTTAGACCATTTTCGTGGCTTTTTCCCCTTAACGTGTCGGCGATCGGAGGTCTTTATGATCGGTTGCGGAATCGCTTTTCCACCCGAAACGGTGAAAGTTCCACTTTGCGAACCCTTCCGCAACGGCGGACGAGGGACTTCACCCATTCGTCCGCAACGGCAGACGTTAACTTTGCCATTCCCTCCGCAACGACGGAATTCCACTTCCTCCAGTGGCCCGACCGTTCCATACTTAGCCGGATTTTGAATCTTTTATGCGGCATCGGCGATCAGACGGATCTCGAGTCGGATGCGAGATTGCTTCGCCGACCGCAACGGCGGATGGAAAGATCGTTGTCTCACCCGCAACGACGGAGGTTAACTCCGTGAACCCTTATGCAACGGCGGACAGGAACTTCACGAAACCTTCCGCAACGGCGGGTAGGAACTTCTCTAGTTCTTCCAACTGTTCACACTTAGCCAAAAAAAAAAATTCAAAATTTTTGCTGCTCTGCTGAACAAAGAAGGTAATTCTACCTTCTGTCGCTGCACCTTCTTGGCCCATAGAGGCCCATTGCTGCAACCATGGCTCTGATACCACTCTATCACGTCCCCGTCCCTCAACTGGCGAAGAGGACGCGACGAACATCAACATACAGACTGGGAAAATAGCCCATGAACATAAACAGATGAAATCAATGCTGGAATTAAGCATACACAGATGCATTTATCTTCGATCATACAACGAAAGCACACATATTCATAACCAGCATTTAACATCATTATAAATTGCAGAGGTGAAGTAATACAGCAGTACTTATCTTTTGATGGAGAATTCATCCGCAACCAGCTACGTCGCTGCAACGTTCCACCCAACCATAGGCCAGTGTGCTCATTAGTCTCTCAGCAACGCTGCCACCCCCGAGCTGGGCATGATTCCTCTGGAATAAGGGTCAATTGCAGGCTTATACATAGCCAAGGGGCACAAACAACAAACTAACACAGCTGGGTTTCACAGGCCTTCAACAGATAAGCCAAGCCAGCACAGTCCGAAGACTAACCATTGCACTCAGGCAATTACTTAGCTGTCACAGCTTAAACAGGGAAAACAAATTCTGAGTCATTCTTGGCCCTATCGTGGCCAAAATGACTCTCACTTGAATTTACAACAGCCCCAGACGTAACAGTAATGACATTCACAACATGGGGAAAAATACAGCCCCGAATCTATCAGTGAGTACAACTTATAGCCAGGAAAAAAAAATGACCCAATTAGCCTGTGAGACAGCCAAAAACGTGAGTGGCCCTTCACAGTTAGTCGTGGATGCAAGAGCACGGCTCTTAGCTCTCCATGTGCGCCCCAAACAGAAGAATACCTGTGCGTGAGGAAAAACGGCTCCGTTTTTGTCCGCGGATGCACACACAACAGGAAGGACGTGAATTTGCAGGTAGTGGGTGCTCAACAACTCATGGGGAGAAGAAGGAAACCTCGGTGAGACCCAAAAATGCCCCCAAAACCTGTGCGTGAGGAGGATCCAAAAACAAAATCGTGGTGAGAGTCAACAGACGAGGGAAGAGTGCATGAGGGAGAAGAATGGAAAACGTGGGTGGAGTGGGCATGTGGGCAAAGGACTGACAGTCCTGCCACAACCACCACCACTTCAGCAATAACTCCCCTAACCACCAGCTGAAGCATTAAAGAGGTTAACAAGGGAATATGGAAAATAAACAAGGTGACAAAACATGGGTTTTTTCCCCCATAACCAAGGTTTGACATCCCCCACCCCTTATCCTTTGGAACCATGCCCTTTTCATTCAACGTTGCACTGCCGTAGCTGGCTGTGGTTTATTTTAATTGATGTGTGTGTTTACATGATGCCAATTATAATGTGCCGTATAGCACGATAAACCATCGGCAACTACCTCTATTGCTGAAACATACATAACCAAATCGATGGTGGGCTTTTGCCTTGAGCTCCTCACCATGATTAATTACAATATATACATCATGCAAACGGGGTCAAAACCGGGGACATTACAATGGGTGGCAACAAAGACTTTGTAAACCAATAAGCTAATAGTTGGTCCGGGATTGGATATTTAATGAGCTTTCTTCACCTTCTCCACTCATGGATGTGATCTAATATGTGTGTGGAGGTGTTTTGACACAGAGAGGTCAAAAGGTCTATACCCATTTCATAACGAATGGGTAGCTGAAAGTGTGTGAAGAAGACAATTGCCAATGCACTAAAATCCACAAACGAGTGTCGTGGAAGTTCAATATACCACTTCGTGGCCGTACCGGTCAAATTGCGCTGGAAGAGTCTCAATCGAATAGAATCATCCATCAAGGATTTGGATGAACACCATAGATGGAAATTCATAACGTGATTTTTGGGATCATCTCCCTGCTTACCATCGAATTTTGGTATGTCCGATGGAAACTTTATAGGAATAGCAGGACATGAAGGGTTGTGTTGAATGGGGTCATTAATCAACTTGGACAAATCAGGTAAGTCCAAAGTTTCTAGGAAAGGTAACTGACGATTGGGTTCTACATACTATTGATAAGGCATGTAACCACCAGTAGGATCGTAGGTTGATTAATATATAGATTATTGAAATGTCTGATGAGATGAGGTACTTCCCAAAGATTGACCCCCAGGGTTAGGGCCTCCAAAGCCACCAGAACCATTAGGCCCATTCGGACCACTAGGAGGAGGGCCACTAGAACCACTAGGGGGACCAAGACTACCAAGAGGAGGACCATTAGGACCACTAGGAGGAGGACCACCGGAACCACCAGGGCCACTGGGACCACCAGTAGGAGGACCACTAGAACCACCAGGACCACCAAGACCACTAGGAGGAGGACCACCGGAACCTCCAGGACCACTAGGGCCACCAGGACCTCCCGGACCACTAGGAACACTAGGACCTCTAGGACCATTAGGAGAAGGACCACCATAAGGTGGTCCTACGACACCACTAGCAGTATGAATAGGTATTCCCCCCATTTCTAGCATGTAAGACCAGTTGGGTTTCCCAAATGGTGTAAATTTATTTCCAGGGTATGGAATTCCAGTGTAAGACATTCCTATAGGGGTGGGTTGATAATTCATATTCCCTATAGGAATTTAATTTGTTGGGTAACCATAACCCCATGAGGGTTGATGAAATGTAGGTTGTGCCACCGAGGGATGACCTGATCTTGAAGGGTTTACCACATTTTTGTTGGTGGGAGGGACATATATTGTGGATTGTCCTACAGTAGAGGTTTTCCTATTATTAGTAACAATTCCATTAGTGGGTAATGTAGGTCACACCGGGGGTTTCCTCCCAGTTTTAGAAGGTACAGACAATAGTGGAACTGAAGGTTTCCCCCTAGCCATAGAAAGTATGGGCTGACTAGAGACAGACCTAGAACTAAAAACTGTAGGGGCAGAATTGGAGGTTAGACTTGGATTGCTAGAAGTCTCACCATATGTTGGATGACCATCGCAAGAAGGTTTAATTTCTTCCAGAGGCCAAGGATACGTATTATGGGGAAGAAGATCCAAAAGAGGTTCTTTATGAGGTATGGGTGTTGCTAAGATTTTATCTAATCTCTGCATTCTCTCCTGAAAATAACGTGCATGATGAATAAATGCTTGGATTTTTCTATATTTTTCTTCTCTTGGCGAAGATTGTTCAGGAGAGGGCCTATTTACTCTGAATGAGGCAATGGTCTACCCCATAGAAGTTCACCAAAATAGAGCATCTGGGCAATACTCAGGTGGAACAAGACTATTGGTACGAACTTCCACATGCGGATGAAAGGAAGTGTCATCCACAGGAGGCTGTTGAGCCAAGGGATTAACATAAGAAGTGAACTGGTCTCCACTTTCTACAACTATATTTTCTTCCTAGTGGGAAGTAGTTGCAGCTCCTTGGTCGATGGATTCCATTGGATTTTCTCTTGTAATAGGAAGAAAATCGGGTGGCAAGCCCTGATTCCTTCTGGATCATCTCAACCAAAACTCAGCCAAATTGGTATCAGCTACTAAACTAACCTAGGGTCTTAAAACTAATAACACACACAAAACTTTCTCCTAATCAAGCTACATGCCAACAAGCAAACTTAAATGATAGGAGGAGCTCAAAAAGTCAGTCTCTCACCAGGATTGTCAAGTAGGTGCAAATCACGATATACCACAAGGGTAAGTGCATAGTAATCTCCCTGAATGTTGTTTTCGGTGTATTTCTCCACACAAGACGGCCAAAGGGTTTTTCTGAGATGGACAAGCTATCCTAGTGGGGTCTCCCGATATACATAAGGTAAGTGGAGCTCAAATCGGTAGTAGTGGGGTGTCCCGATATACATAAGGTAAGTGGAGCTCAAATAGGTAATATATAAATGCACGTTCATTCACTTTACCATTTAGATTATGCCTAATTACAGGAAGGAGCGAGATTCTTTTTCTTTTCAATTTTTCTTTGAAACCAAAAAATTCTCAAACAACTATATCAAACGAACTTGATCTGAGAAATAAAACAAGCAACACACTCCAAACTAATTTCTTGAAAGCAATAAGATGGGATAGAGTCTCTTTTCCTAAAAGAAAAACAACCAACACTCAATATGCATATGCAATCTATTTTTTCAATTTTTCTCTAAAACATGGAAAGATATAACTTAAACTATTGATATTTTTTCTTTTGATGAGATAATGATGCAAAAGAGACAAAAGAGCAAAGGAATTCTGAAATCTCATGAGGCTAATCATAGGTCTAGTGACTTAAGCTCGATAAAAACAATGACTGAATCTCAACAAAAAAAAAAAAAAAAAATTGAAGGTGAAAAGAAGTCTCCCACTAACTCTATGGAAAAATGAAAACAAGAAAATGATCAAGTAGCCTTTCTCTTAGTCTTTATCAATGAACGAAAAGTGACCTAACTGAAACAACACTTTCAATTATTCTTTTCAAAATCAAAACCAATCAAGCATAGAAGCAATGGATAATAACAAGCCTAACCTAACTGTTGGTTTTTTTAACCAAACAAGCTTTTACCACCAAAAAATCTAACCATGAACACTTATATTTACACAAACAAGCCTTGACAGTACAGGGATGAAAGTAAAATAAAAATCTATTTTTGCAATAAATAAAAAAACAAAGTTTGGAATAGGGCCTACTTGGCACCGTGCTGAAGGAGTCACTGACTGAGCGGGTTTTGAAGTAGCACCACTTCTTGCTCACTGAACTCAGGAGGTGGAAATTCGTATGGGTAACTAAGTGCAGGAGGTGGCACTACGTATTGCCTAAATCACATGAGCGGTTCCCTGTAAAAAACCAGAACACGATGAGAGAAAAAAAAATCAAGTTAGAAGTTGCAAAAACAATGTCAAAACTGATGAATCAATAGTAATACAGAGCATATAAAGTCAGGGTGACTTAGATATGAATAGATTTGATGATTTCAAACCAAAAATTCACTAATTCATATGGTAGATTTGACTGAAAAGATTGAATACTAGAGCTTGGATTCAGACAAGTGTTTGAATACCAAGGAATATCAGATCAACTAAAGCTTGTACTCCCCAACAGAGTTGCCAGATTTGTTATCAGGAATATTTCACCTTCTACGGACATAAGCTGTTCCTCTGGTCTGAATGGTTCAGATCCATAACAAATGAGTCACAACTAGGTTGGAAGAATTTCCCTAGAAGATATAGATGCCTGGAATAAGATCTCTGATGGAAGACCTACATAAACACATCAAACACACAACAACATCAAAGATACCATAAAACTATCCATAGATCTATATCAGTGACTAAGGAATCTGATAATACACATGTGAGATTATAACACAACATATATATGGGAAAGGAACCAAATTTTCATTAATATATGAAATGAAAGAGTTTACAATCTTTTTCGTTAGTGTTGATGCACTCCTTCATAAGACTAACATGTCATCCCCGATAGTTCCAACTTGCTCCTCTATGCTCTCTAATGGATTAGGCCAGTATGTTAATTCAACAGCATAACTTTACTCTTTTCTTCTCTCCCCAACCATGGAGTATGAGCTTGGATTTATATGGCTCAAAGGGATAGGAATGGTTGAGAAATAGGTGGGTGAGGTGGCCATGATATCCCCAAAGCATGGATCTCGAGCTTAAATGACCTAGGTGAGTAGGGATAAGGCTAGCCACAAAGATTTTGATCTAGAAGCTTTATGAAACCTCCTGTTTTTCACCCTTTAACAAGGGCACCACTTATACTCCCTTATGACAGAGCGGTGCAAGGTGAGAACCACACCAAAAACAAAGGTGAAAGGCGGTGGCACCACCTGTCTTCCACATAACTCAGGCGATGTTGTATAAGGTACCACTTATAAGCTTAATGGTAAGAGCGATGCTGGAGTTTTTATATGTAGGATCAACATCTGGAGCATTGTTTTCACTTCAAGTTTGGGATTGAGGGAAAATAAATGTGTTAGAGATCTTATCACATGCTGGTGACATGTTTGGGTATAACAGACATTCCTCCCAAGATGATGGAGTATGAGCTTGGCTTTATAGGGATCAAAGGGATAGGAATGGTTGAGAAATAGGTGGGTGAGGTGGCCATGATATCCCCAAAGCATGGATCTCGAGCTTAAATGACCCAAGTGAGTAGGGATAAGGCTAGCCACAAATCTTTTGTTCTAGAAGCTTCGTGAAACCTCCTCTTTTTCATATTTTAACAAGGGCACTGCTTATACTCCCTTATGACAGAGCAGTGCAAGGTGAGAACCATGCCAAAAACAAAGGTGAAAGGTGGTGGCACTGCCTATCTTCCACATAACTCACGTGGTGTTGTATAAGGTACCGCTTATAAGCTTAAGGGTAAGAGAGGTGCTGGAGTTTTTATATGTAGGATCAACATCTGGAGCACTGTTTTCACTTCAAGTTTGGGATTGAGGGAAAAAAAGGTGTTAGGATCTTATCACATGCTGGTGACAGGATTTGGGTATAATAGGCATTCCTCCCAATATGATCTCTCTTGTTAGGAATTTGGCACCTCACTTTTCCCTAATTAGGTTAGACCAACACAACCTAGGGATTTTTTATTTTTATTTTTCCCTAAGTCGTCAAAATTGGATTGTCAATTCTTGAGAGGAACACTAAACATGATTCCTTGATGGACTTGCAGGGAAGAGATTTAGCTCTTTATTTCCCTCATCTTCATTAAAAAATATTTTATCAAAATTCTATACTATATATTGCAAAGAAATAAAAGGAGAAAGAAATATTGTGAAGAAACATAAAAATCTTATATTTTGCAAAAATCCAAAAATATTTTATTTCATGCCCTAGTGATTTAATTTCTAATTTTATGAAATTTTCAACTGCATAATACATTTCAAACTTAGATAAAACATTGAAAAAAAAGCTCGAAAGCTTGTACAAAAGCCAAATTTTATTCCTAAAAGTACCCTAAAGGATGTGATGTCTTCCTACGGTTAGGTGATCTCATACCTAAATGATTTTTTGGGATCTGGTTATTGAGTTTGTTGAAGCAGGTTGTGGACCTATCTTGGATGTCACGCACCAGAGATGGACCACGAGACAACTCACCATCTAGACCAAAAGCATGCAAAAAGAGGAAGTTAGTTAGGAGTTAGTTAGATGTTTTGTCCACTTTGTAAAGAGCTATACTCAAGATGTGATGTATAAATGGGTAGGAGATCTAAGGGTAAAACATTAGATTATGAATATTCAATAGTGGGCATGTCACTTATGATGGTTATATTTTGGTTTTGTAATGTTGGGTTGTTGAAGATTGAAACAAAGTACTAATGTGCATTTTGCATGTTATGTAAGATTTTCCTATTGATAATGAGAAATAGTAGATTTGTTCCAACACTCCACTGAATGTGATGAATGTTTATAAATGATGCACATATGATTGATATATTGTGTTTCTATGATGGACATGTTCTCTGTTTTATGTATGAGTTATGAATATGTTGCGCAGTAGACAAATGGATGTTATATCTATTAGACTGATGTTCAAATCTCTTCAGCACCGCAGAAGCTTGGTTCCTACAGTCTCCATTGATGCCTTGGGTGAGACTTTGTCTACTAGCAAGTGATGTTCAAAGGGACAATGTCTAGGGTTTTGTTGGTGTGATTTATGATGAACCTTAGGTATTCCCATGCACCAAAAAATGGTTTTGCTACTGGTACCAGGATCCATGAATGAAGGGAGATTGAGACTTAACTAACGATGCTATGGAGAACAAAGAAGCGCGAAATAGAAGATTAGCTAAAGGAGAAATATTACGAGTTCACACGAGATAAGAATAAGAATACCCATATTATCATAGAACATTGGTTGCAAAATACATCTATAGAGATATGTACAAATGGGTTTTTGTGAGTTTCCTATACTTCTCGCAGAGTGCTTATTGAACCTTAGCCAAATCAAACCTGAGATATTGGGTAGATGGTCCAAGGGACTGGACCCCTAAATGGATATGATAAGTCAATAGTGTGATTAATCCAATATCCCATGTAATAGAATATTGGTTGGATAGCATTTTGCAGGGTTGTGTCACAAAATTTGTTGTAGATTATATTCAATTTTCTAGCACAATAGAAAGTGATTTCTTTAAAGGTCCTCGAGGGAGGTACTTAAATTCATTATATACCCGGATCAAGATGCTATTTTTTGATAAAGGAACTCTGATATTGGAATCAGGTCACCCTAGAAACTAAGTGATTACACGCATAATGGGGAGATAGGGGATAACTAGAGAACAATATGAATGGAGGAAGACAAGGATAAATGAAGAAAGGATAAGTTGAGATTGTTGAGAAAATAAGAAGATGCGACAGTAGAGGAGACGATATTACTACATTGAGGAAAGAGGTTTCAAAAATATAGTAGGGATGGGATTGTGATAGAGGCAAAGAAGCAACATAGTGAATATAAAGAAATAATTTCTACATGGAACCCCACATTGAAGGATTTCCATACCCAGAGGAAGAAGAATGAAGGAAGATCAAGCTATAACACCCTGGTTTTGACCTCGTTGCATTAATGTATATGATGTAAATATTATATCGAATCATGACAAGGAGCTCAAGGCCAAGGCCCTGTCATTGATTAATGTTTGGTATATAGGCGATCATGGTTGATGCCTATGGTTTCTGTGCTAAGTCAAGCATGTTTGTAAACATCATGTAAATATGCAAATTAATGAAAAAACCACAGACAACTATGTCAATGTAATGAATAATGATACAGGGGCATGATTTTTCTAAGGATAAGGTGGTGGGAATGTTAACCTTGAGCTAGTTTGGGGAAAATCCATGTGTCATGGGTAGAACCCATCAAAATTGTCAACTACCCTTTTTCTTGTCTTCTCTTCCCAACCATTTATTTTGCCAGAAGGTGGTAGAGGTAGTATTGCTTGGAAGGGGAAGAGTATGGGAAAATTTGAATTGGGCAGAGCACCTAGTTTTGGAATGTCGTGTTTTTATTACATGGACAAGAAAACACCAGAACTGTATCCCAGTTTGACTCATGTGTTCACATTTTGGTTTTATTCTCATGTTTTGGGAGCTGCGGGATGTTCTGGCTCATTCACCATCTTGGTTCTCCATTCACGTGGAAGCTCTTCAACAACCGAGCTATTCCTATCTGTATCCTTCATGTTCTATGAGTTTTTTTCTTGGAAATACTGTGATTGTTGTGTTTCAGTGTTATCTTAAACTACAGAGTGTATGAGACCCTGTTACTCGTGTTCCCGAGTAAGCCTGAGTTGTGGAGTCTCCTTGTGGTTGTTGTGTTGTGCACCCTGGTTCAGGTATGAACTATGCACAAGACTTAGGAATGGGAGAGATGTAGAATGTGATTGATAAACCTAGTGTATAACCTCACGATAAGATAAGAGTGGCTGGTGAACCTGATATGCACATCCTGAAGATCACTGGAAGGGAAGGTGTAGCCTGAGGGACTACGAAGCAAAGAAGGGGAAACTTCCTTATGTTGGGTGTGGAGGAAATGGGGAAGCCAAGCCAGATAGGTCTTATGAAGGTGTTCTCAGCTCTATAGTGAGCTCACTAGCTTAGCAGTTCTTCCTTCCCATTGCCTTAGAATCCTGATAAACACAATGTGAGAGATGGCTTGGATGGAATCCTGATAAACCCATCTATTGGCTTGGATGTTTCTTGTTGAGTTTGACCTTGTGAGTAACCTTTGGCTGGACAGTTTGATAAACCCAACTATGAATGCTGGCTTGGCTAGGCAGCCTGATAAACCTAGTAGTGGGATGGCTTGACTATGTACAGTTTGATAAACCCATCTGTTGGCTTGACTGGTACTTAAAGGTGAATGTTGGCTTGAATGTGTTCAGTATGTGATACCCAATTGTGATATGGCTTAGCTAAGTGGCATGTGAAACCCATATGTTGGTGTGTTTTCCCTTGAAGCCTGATAAACCCAACTATTTTGGCTTAGCTGAGTGTTATTACACCCTTGGCTATGTATGAGTCTGCTAGTGTTTCCTTATTCCTTGAGGAAATCATGCCTAGCTCAGGGGTGGCCGTGTCGCTGAGAGATTGATGAGTGCACTGGCCTATGGTTGAGTGGAACAATGCAGCGACAGAGTTGGTTGCGGGACAAGTTCTGTTCAAGATAGGTGTTCTTGTCTATATAATTCTCTGCAATTGTTTTTCTTGCATTTTAATTGCTTGATGGAATGTGATGAACATGTTGCTGTGTTGAATTGATGCATTGTTCCTTTGAATAAATGCAATTATAGGAATCTATGTATGTTTTACCTCAATGCATTTTAAACTAAGTTGCAGGGTAGATTGGCCATATTGGTAATGTTCTGAATGATCAAATTGATCCAAGAATTCAGTTAAAAAGTTGAGTTTCTTGCTAGAAATATTCCTTTCCTCAACTTGTGGGATGTGGGATGTCGGTTCGTAGATCTTGGTTTCCGCAATTTTCCCTTCTGCAGCTTCCTTTCTGCAACTTGTGGGATGTATTTTTGGAGAATTACGGCTTTCCGCAGTTCTTGTTCCACAACGTTCCTTTCCGATGTGAAATACGGGATGCAGGATGCGGGATCACGGTGTCCCGATTTCCACAATTCCCAACCCTGGAATTCAAGTTTCTGCACCGTCAATCTTCGCGAGATGATTGTCCACCATTGACCTGTTCCTGATGTGGGATGATGGATGCAGGTTGTGGGAAGTGAGATTTCAATTTTCATAACTTTTTGATCCTGCAACTCGGGCTTTCTACACCGTTGATTTTTGCAGATGGATTGTGAGCCGTCGATTTGGTTCTAGCTACGTGACTGTTTGGGATCGTTGTTTTTCGTTGCGTTTTCTCTCCACCGTCTGATCTCCTCTGATATATTTCCTTGCAAATTGTCGAACTGATCAATGGTAGAAGGGATGGAGCATGAAAGTGTTGGAAATGTCAAGAAGTGGTTCACGACCATGCCATATGTTTCGATGAATAGTAAAGGTTCTCGATGAAATTTTTAATTCCACATGATAACGGGGTATGGGTACATGACACAAGCTAGTCAAATGAAGTTTCCCTATTCAGGTCGAGATATGCATTAAACCCTCGAACCCATGAGTGTCCCAAAAATATGAGGTAAGAATTCAAAATCTATTATTTCCAGTTAGTAATAAGAGCAATAGTAGTCAAATTAGCGAAAGCAAGTTAGTTAGTCAAACAAAATCTGTGACATTTAGTAGCGATATTACTCAAAATACAATGGTAGGGGTAGACCCTATCTTGAAGATGCATGTCTTCAAGGGAAGGGGGGAAACAATCTAGATCAACATTTGTTTATGTGTGAAGCAATATTTCAAGCAAGGTAAGTCCAAGATGAGGACACAAAAATTGCGCAATTGGTAACCACTTTTAGGGATCTCACGATGACACGGTATATGAAGTATCAACCCACTGTGCAAAATAGAACTTTGGTTGGGCTGAAATATGCATTGATAAAGGAATTCAAGAGGAATAAATATGAGTTATAGTACAATACTAATTTGAAGGTAATTAAGAAGTTGGAAAATGAGTCAGTCTAGGAGTTTGACCAAAGATTCAAAACATGGTAGAAAAGGTGACATTCCAAATTCATAAAGAGAAACATAAATAATGGTTCATTACAGGGTTGTTGCAGCACATATGGGGCCCGTCAGCACACAACATGATCGTAACGTAATCAAATGCATTGGATTTGGAAATGAAATTGGAATCATCCCCTATAGGAGAAAGTACCATAGGGATGGATCAAGTCCAAACACAACTTGCTGCATTAACAATCTAGTTGTAAGAAATTGTTAAGGGGAAGGAAAAACGTGAGCAAATTTGGTGTACCATTTGTAGGATAGAAGGTCACCATAAGAATGAGTTCCTGACATATCAAAATTACTTGGAAACGAGAGCCCAAAATCCATTTCCCATTAGATTTATCTAGTGAAATATATGTAGAGGTAACCATTCCTCGATGGTTTTCCCTACACTGCAAAAGTATGTATGTGTCCCAATGAGTTTATATTGCAAATTTTGTAAATAGTTTGTGCATGATGAAAAATAGTTTTGTTCCTCGGATATTAAGTGCAAATACACTTCAAAAGAATATAGAGTCTAAGAGGATGTTGGACTAGAAGGGAAGGTACAACAGAATAACTCCCACGCATCAATGGAGGATTCAAAGGTAGAGGTCATGGAGGATTTGGAAGGGGTAGGTGGGTGATAATTTGATATTATTGTGGCCAATCGGGCCACTTTGCATGGGACTTCTAGAATCCTCCATGAAATGAACCCGTTAAATAGATTTGGATCATACACTAGAATATTTTCCATTATTGATTGCGAGATGGAAGACAAAAAAGGAATCATAATCAAAATCAATTCCAAATTTGAATCAAAATTAGAACCAGAATTAGAACATGAACCAAAACTTAATCCCAAACTAGAATCATAACTAGTTTCTGAATTAGAACCAAAATTTTCAGATGATTATAGCAGAGAAACATGGTGACCAGCCAAATATAGAAGTGGTTTTGTGAGGTGAAAACTGGAATGGTTACAACATACCATGAATTGAGCACTCATAAATGGGTATGGGAATGAGGAAAAATCCTTGTGTTCGACCTTCAGAGGGAAAATGATACATACAATAAAGAAAGGAAGGATTTTATGGGAAAGGGAGATGGGGAATCAACATCACGACCACTTGTATATAATATGCCTCCACTATATGATTATTCAGTGCTCGAAGAACCCGTGGAGAAGGAAAAAACTCTAGAATTAAAAAAAAATTCTCATTGGAATTGATACAAAATTAATAGGATTTGAGTGTGTTGCATTGGATTATTGATCAGTGTTCATAACAAAAATGGGTACATATTGCATTCAATCAATTGCACCAAAGAAAAAATAAAAATAGAGAGTTATGTTTGAGTGCGTAGATAGGGGATTATGATATGGACTACATCATCGTAGATTTGAGATCTGATATAAATGTTTTTCCAAACAGAAGATGGGAAATGATGAGAAAGCCAAATATTACTCTATCTAATATGAGGTTGAGACTTGAAAAACAACATAATATTATCCCGATAGGAATATTGATGTGAGATGGACAATGTGTGTAGCATGAATTATTTTGAAGTGATTGAAATTGTGGATGATAGTAAACCATACCCAACTCTATTAGGGTTGGGACGAAAATTTTAGAACCAGGATATCATCGATCTGAAAAAGAGTTAGATGATGTTCGAAGGGGATGAAATAAGGGTTATCAGACCACTGGACCCAATAGAAGCAAGAATGTATGTGGAACCAATTGAGAATGGAGAGTTAGAAAAACTATATAATATGAGTGGTCGAAGAGAATATTATGTCAATCCTACTGGACAACATGCTTAATTGGTGTACTATCAGTTCCTATAAATTGGATTTTGAACAAGGTATAGAAGACTGACAACAAAGGATGCACGAATTGCATATGAGGTGATGCATGTGCATCACACAATTAGTATGTTGGATTATCACAAAGTTATGTGATCCTACCAGATATGATGGTCTTATGAATGTAACTATTTTATTACAACACTTGAGGTATAGGTACTAGAAAAACAAGGGATGTTGTCATTATATTTCACACTAAAAGCGACTCCTACAAGATGGTGGAATACTCATACGGAAGGAAGGAGTGACTAGAAAGAGTGTAAAATATTGTTGCAGGTGAGATTTGGCATATAGGATATTGTGCAGAAGTACGCAGGGTTGAGCTACCCATTAGACCATGTTGCACAATGTATTACAACATGAAGCACAATGATGAAGGTATGGTGGGCACACTAGTTCATCCATACACTTGAAACAATACTAAATAATTTGTACACTGAGATGGATATGAATAGAGGTGCAATGGATCGAGAAGAGATGGTTAGTAATTTTAAAGTCACATTCATCTTTGAAGATGAAGTCCCAATAGTAGATGTAGAATTATAGGCTGTCGAAACAAATATCTTTGCATTAGAAGAGATAACAGGGTCAATATCCCTATTATTTCTACATATGCATCTTCCCACTATTATAATAATCAAAATCCATTCCCATACTTAGGATATAAAATTTAATCATTTTGGTAAAATTCCTAGGTCGTACACTAGCTAGTTGACATCCACTTGCATTTTTGTTGTCAAACTTGCCTAAACTTCCTCCAGGATTGTTTTGGAAATATTTTGGATAAGATTCTGAAAACCCATCATACTTCCCAGTTTAGTAAGTGCGCATTTCTCCCTTATCCAAAGTTTCCTACTTTTTCAGCAACTTTTAAGGAAAAAGGTGAAAGCTACTTTTAAGGCAACTGCCTTGCTTTTTACACAACTCACCCTCCTTATTTTTCTATCCTAAAATCACAAGTTTTTCCACTTTCCTTCACTTATCATATGTAACAACTCATTCAGCTAATTCGTGACCTTCTTTACATATTAGGAAAGTGTTTTATGCACCTATGGGGGTTTTTGACTAGTTTAGTAAGCTTTCTTTTGTACTGATTTGAATGGCATATTTATGAATTCTAATATCTTATGTAATTATATATTTTGATAGATTAATTTTTCATAAGGTTGGACAGTGTAAACTTATTCAATAGAATATTATGTTATGCACCAATTTCAGTCTCCATTTTGAGTGAATTTATGCATGTTTTTCAAGCAATTTTGTGCGTTCAATTGATCTAAGATTGAGCTTAAATTACACATGGTAGAAGATCCTTGGTAGCTCAATTGTTCTCCTCTTCTATTTATTTTTCAGGATCGACATCACTCACTGGGAGAGCATTCTATTTGTTCAAGGGGGAAGTTGTTGAAGGACGGATCAATCTCACCATATCATATTGACTCCATTCAACTACTTCGAATGGAAGGCACATATGGAGATTCTGATGAGAAATAAAGGCCTCTATAGAGTGATCATGGAAACTGATGCTGAGACTAATGCAATAGTAGATAATATTAAATTACATAATAGGATAGATAAGGCATATGGTCTCTTGTGTCTCAGCATTTCCAAAGACCTTCTTTTCCATCTTGATGGATTGACATCACCAAATGAAGTATGGGAGAAGATTCAAACTTTATTTGGGAATATAGATGGAATGAGGGGACACCACCTAGAGAAAAAGATAATTTCACTGAGTCCAAGAATCTTCGAATCCTTTCAAGTCTACTTATCAAAGTTCAAATCACTGGTTTTGTAGTTGAAACAATGTGGTATCGAAAAGAAAGATGAACAACTTGTCTTGGCCATACTTTAAAATCTTGGACCTGACTACTCAGTATTTTTTTCGACCTTCCATTCCACAAAGCTGATAGCTCGAACATGAAAGATTCCTTCACTGGAATATTTCATGGAATCCTTGACTTAGGATAAGGACAAATTGGTCATGATGGGAACCATCAAACCTTCCAAAGATCAATATTTGGTTGCTAGAGATTCAAAGGAAGATTCCAAAAAGAAGAAGAAGGATAAGACTCCGCCTGATAAAAAAGGAGACAAGTCCAATTCTCATAAGGAGTCCTCAAAATCTAAGAAGAAGAAATCCCAGAAGAAGAAAGGAAAAGTTGAAATGAGTAAGTGCACATACTCTGGTAAGGGATTTCATCCCAAGAGATATTGCATGAAGAAACAAATCGATATGTTGACTCAACTCCTCGAGAAGCTCAATATCTCTCTTCCTGAAAGGGAAAAGAATAACGAAGGAGGATCTAGTTCTGAATACAAGGAGAGAGTTCACGCCATGTTTGCAAGCACTTAATATCTCCTTCCTTTATCATTGATTCTGGAGATTCAAGGCACATGGTTTTGATAAGGGAGTCCTTCTCCTCTCTTGATGTAACACCCAGTTTCGACCCCAAGGGGGAGAGGAATGTAATGCCTCAGTTTTGACCCCATGATACTGAAATTGTACATGATGTATATATTGTATGATAATCATGGCAAGGACCTCAAGTCCAAGGACCATCCATTGATTTGGTATTTTGTGTATAGGTGATAAAGGTTGATGCCTATGGTTAATTGTGTTAGTCAAATAAAACATGTTTTTTGAATATCATGTAAATACACCATTTAATTAAAATACAATAGCTAGCTATGCACTACAACGTGAAAGATATGGGGGAATAGTTTCACAGAGGAACATAGAGGGATTAAACTAGCAGATGCCATGTGAGTGATTGCAGGTTCAATCCTCACAAAACCTAGTTTAATCAACATAAAAACCTTCATTGATTTGTCGTCCAAGTCACCAAGGTGGACGTGAGATGGAATAAATCATTTTGGATAGAAATTTCGTGCTCGCTAGCTGATGTTAAACAATGAGCTAGTTGAATTAGTGAAATCCATGTTCATCGTCGGATATGTGTCCCCGCTAGATGAATGGTGGACTCCAAATTTGGTGAATAAAATTTCATTGAAATTTTGCACACATGAAAATTTTGTTAAGTCGCGCTAGTTGAATTAGCAAAATCATTGTGTGTCATTGATCAGTTTGATGGTTGATCTCAGCCATAGAGCTATTCAAAAGTTACTCGTTCGTTAGATTGTCTACCCTGGTTCATTCCCGGTACTCAATCATTCAATTTTCTTGCAGAAAATCGGTTGAGGCAGTTAATTCCTTGAGACGAGTAAGGCATGGAAATCAGTTTCATGACTGAGAAAGCCTGTAGTTGTAGAAGTCGTGTTCTTAATTCTGAAGCAAATAAAAACATGTGATTTCGTGCCCAGTATTTCATCCCAGTATTCACCTGATTGGTTTGTTCTTTCGAAACATACAACCACTCTTGCATTCATTTGATCCAATCGATTATGCATTGTTCACTCTCCTGAGTCACAGAGAAGGTTCCTGTAGTGGTTTTGCAGTGTGGTTCACTGCTCAGTGTTTTTCATTCCATCTACACTGTGGTGGTGGATAATTTCTCATTATACACATTGTGGTTCATGGTTGTATTACAATGTTTCTCTGTGTTACAGAGTGTATGAAACCATGGCTGTGTGTTACTGTGCTATCCTAATATCCATTGTGGTACATTGTGGTGTGGAACCCTATTTTACTCTGTGTTATAGAGTGGAATGCAAACCTGTTTCTCTATGTTACAGATTGGAGCCTATGTTGTTGTGTTTCCCTATGGTTTGTTGTGATGTGCACCCTGGTTTGGGTCTGAACTGTAGGAAAGGATTGGGAGTGGAAGAGATGAGGAATGGGCTTGATAAACCTAGTGCAGAGAGTAACCTCATGAAAAGATAAGAGTCACTAGTGAATCTTCTATGCATGCCTTGAAGAACACTGGAAGAGAAGGCATAGCTCGAGGGACTGTGTAGCAGAGAAAAAGAGGCTTCCTTGTGTTCGGGTTCAGGTAATGTGGATTCTAGTCCCGATAGATCTTGTGGAAGTGTCCCTAGCTATTGAATGAGCCACTAGCTTAGTCATTCTACCTTTCCAATGCGTTAGCAGCCTGATAAACCCAAAGGAGATTGGCTTGGTTGGGAAGCCTAATAAACCCAATTGTATCTTGGCTTGGTTGTGTCTTGTTGTGCATTTGGTTATGATGGATTGGCTGAGTAAGTTATGACAAACAAAGCAATGTTTGTCTTGTATGCCTGTAGCCTGATAAACCCAACTATGTGTTGGCTTGGCTAGACAGTCTGATAAACCCAACTGAAGGTTGGCTTGACTGTGTGTGAGTCTGATGTTCCCTAGTTCCTTGTGGAAATCATGCCCATCTCAGGGGTGGCAGTTGTGTTGAGATATTAATGAACATAATTGGCCTATGGTTGGGTGGAATGTTGCAATGACATAGCTAGTTGTGGGACAACTTCATCTTCAAAGATAAGTATCTCTATTATTCTTGTTTATGCAATGTATATGCTTATAAATGAATTGATATGAAGAGTTTATTGTTGATGATGAATGCTTGTTAATGCTTCAGTAGATTTTACTGTTGGTTAATTATTCATTCATTTGCATCTGTATATGCCTTGTATGTTTCCATGCATTTTGCTTGTGATCATGGATGTTAGAATCCCGATTACAGGGTCAAACATGCAGTTAAGGTAAGAAATGTTGGTTTTTCGCACCCGAAAATCTGGAAGGAAAAAGGTGGAAAACAACGAAACTGCCAAGGCAGACTGTTAGTTTTCTGAGTTTTGATTTCCGCAGTGGAAAGGTGGAAGGAGGAAGCATAGAAGAGCCCAAAATTCTAAGGCAGGAAGTTGGTTTTTCGACTTTCGATTTCCACAATGGAAAGGAAGAAGGAGGAAGGTGGAAAGTGATTAAATTAAGGTGTTTATTTGTTGGTTTTCCAACTTCCAAGTTCTATAGTTGAAAGGAGGAAAGGAGGAAGGGAATAAAGGTGGAAGGGCGGAAATGTGGAAAGCGATTCTGCCGAAAAGTTGAGTTTCTGATTCCCGAGTTCCATAGTGGAAAGGTGGAAAGTGGAATACAGAAAGGCAGGGAATCACCATGAAATTTTGCAGAATTTTGATTTCTGAGTTCCATAGGGTGGAAGGTGGAAAGTAGAAGGTAAACAAACGTAGACATCGACTTGTGGGTTTTTCGATTTTTGGGTTCCGCGGTGGAAAGTGGTTGACGGTTCCATTGAAAGTTGAGTTTCCAACTTTCGAGGTTCCACGGTGGAAAGGAGAAAAGACAGAAGGCAGAAAGAGGTTCGAAGGACTCCATCGCATATTTCATTTTTGACTTCTGAGGTTCCACAGTGGTAAGGCATAAAGGCAGAAGTGCGGAAGGTGAAAGGTAGAGTGCGGAAAGGATAAGTTCAGTGTGGAAGAGGTTTTCTTGTCATAGTGTGGATCTGTCAAGGGTGGAACGACTATTAAAATGGTTTCTAATACTGAGAGGGAATTTTAAAGAGTGTGTTCATGGCCTGTGCCCTGTGTGTTTAAAAGAAGAACAAAGGTTCTTTAATTTTTTTTTAATTCTGCATGGAAAAAGGGTTATGGGTACGTGACATTGAAAATTTACTTTTGGCTCATCCATGAGAACCTACAACATGAATGATGCATAGGACCCCTATGGGCCCGAGGCAGATGGTATGGGTGACAATGTCCGAGTCATAAATGATGAGACATAATCTAATGAAAGGAGATATCAAGATACTCCCCCATATATTGCAGCGACCATGAGAAGCCTAAGGGTGAAGATGCATAGTTATAGAGAAGATAATGAAAGGTTGGTTAAAGATCAGGAAGAGAAGAATCATTTGAATGCAACCATGCTGCAAAGTTTGACAGACATCCAGAGGCGGATGAACTCTGGGAACCAGATAGTAAGACCATAAGGTAGTAAGAGCAACACCAGAGGAAGAAAGAGATATTCTAGTGGATCATCTGACTCTGAAGGATCCACTAGAGGTTCAAGCTCTTCATCTCATGGGGAAAAGAGGAAGAGGAATTACAAGAACAGTTCATGTGATGAATTCAAGAAGGAAAGGCCTTCTACTTTTAATGGTGAGATAAATATTGGTCAAGAAGCTGAAGATTGGATTCTTGGGATGAAGAAATATTTCCAAGTCCAAGAATACTCAAGAAATATGAAGGCTAGGGTATCCATATTCAATTTGAATGGAAGAGAATCCATATGGTGGGAGCACCTCAGGTAGGTGAAGAATATAAATGATAGAAATATCGCGTGGAAGTAGTTTAAGAATTATTTCAAGAAGAAGTACCTCTATGAAAGGTACTATGATGAAAATATTAAAGAGTTCCATGAGCTGAGATTGGGAAAACATACCATGGAATAGCATGCAAACAAGATCTTGGAACTATTGAGGTATTTCAGATACATCAAGGATGATAAAGTGAAAATCCAGCGTTTTCTGAGTGGGCTACCCCAAGCATATAAAAACATAATTGAATTTAATGAGATTAGAACTCTAGAAGAGGCTATCAGGAAAGCTAAGTATTGCTATGATAAAAAAAGGAAAACTTGATATCCATAAGGCATGGAAGGACAAGAATAAGGAAAAGTTTGACCAAAGTAAGAAATGTTTCAAACCCTCTAAATTCTGAAATCAGCAAAAGCAACCGTCACAAGCTGTGACTAAACCAGCCAGAGTGATGGGAGAAAATCCAAGAGATCCAAAAGAGATCAAAGAACCACTCCAATGTTGGAGATGTGGAGAAAACCATATGCGTAGGAACTATCCATATGAGGAGGGATATGTGAGACAAGCTCACAACATCCAAGAAGAATAAAGTATGGGTCAAGTAGCAAGGAATGTACCTAGAATTTATGCATCCTGTAGAACCCCAACCCGGTCCTTAGATTAACAAGAATATAACTGTTGAAGTTTTGTTTTATCAACTTGTTCTAAGTTGAACTGCTAATTTGTTTTCATTCCACTAAATCTTTGATGTAGGTATAAAACAAATACAATATCTTTATACACTAAATATTTGATGCAGGTATAAAATAAATAAAATATCTTTATACAAAAATACTACATCATATCATTTTCATAATTTATTTTGAACAATCAATTTGAGAGTAGAAATTAAGGCATGTTCAAAATATTTTATGAGATTTACAATTTGAAATGGTATGCAAATACCTGTAAATTTTTAGTTTTCCTTGAGTAATTGGTCCCTTCAAGCTCCTTCAGTGTTCAACTTGCAAACCTTGCAAGCCCTTTTATAGTAATAGAAAACTCAACTGACCAAACCAATCTACCACCCTGCCAACTAGGATAGTCTCATCGAATTCCTAGCTCCAAGAACTCAGTTCTTGGACCCCCGAGCCCAAAACCTGAGTACAGCCCAACCAGTGATAAAATCTCCCTTTCGTTTGAAACTTTTCAAAAAAATCTGTTGCTCTCTTCCTCCTCTTTTATCGATGTCCAAAACCTCCCCATTCTTCTCCCCTGTATCCTACTCTTCACTGAATCCCCATGCATTCATTACTACCTTATCCCAATCATAAATATTCAACTTCCCTTTCATCCACTTTGTCAGGTTTCCATAATTCCCCAACCACATGGATTCTCGCGGTTACTCATAAGTCAATAAATTTATTATAAACTAATAATAAGTTGCACTTCCATTCATTTCTTACCATTCTCAACGTAAAACAATAATATTCAAAGTCAACATTTTCAGGTCACATTAATATATATTTAATAATATTTATAACAAAATATCATTTTATGTAATCATCACTTTATTTCACCGTCTATCATAATTGTCATTCATACACATTTAATTATTTATGAACTAAATAAATTTTAAACATGATTTACTAAGCTATTTACCCTATCCAACAACTAACCATTATTTGTGATTAAGTTCTTATTTAATGCTTAATTATTATCACATTTTGACTAATCCTAATTAATTATAATCCATTCTAATAATCATTCATGGAACTAATTACCATATTCAACACTCAAACCTAGTTATAATTACCTTAAATATAATTAATTGTGATTAATACTCATTTAACACCATTTTTTAATTAGTTTTAATTTATAGTAATTAATAATAGCAATCCTAATTACTCTAATTAATTGTAATTAATCCTAACTAATTACAGTTATTCATAACCACTATTCATGGAACTATTATAATTCATCCTTTAATTAGCATTTATTAATAACAATCACACCATATAACCCCACACCATCCCACACATGATGATAATAACAATAATCACATATAACAATAACAATTCATTCTCATACCATATGTTACGGAGAGAAATTCCTATGGCTTGGTGTTGAAATATTGTAACTTCGAAGAATATTCTATATGTATCTTTTGTGGTCCCTGTTGGTCCTACCGAGAGAACCAATTGTATTATCTTGTACCCCGATGCTTCTAATCGGAAGAACTAATAAGAGTCATGAGGTTGTCCTCTCTAATTGTAAAGGTGGGTCATTAGCACCCCAGTGTGGTTACTTGAGCCTACATGTGTAACTCGAGCCTACATGATTAACTCGAGCCTACATGTCAGATGAGTTAATTAAAGTGAACTGATGAATATAAATAGAGGTGTAGCTCTCCTCATTTGAGACACACACTCTCACTTGTGTAGTGCATTAGTGGAGAAGAGAAGAGTAGCTGGAGAAGGAGGAGGATCAGGCTTTGATCTCCTTGTTGGTTTTATCTTTTATCTTTTTGGGGCATCTATATTGAGGAAGATTTTGCTGGGTTTTTCCCTTTAGGGTTTTCCCAGGATAAATCCTTGTTTTCCTTTTGTATGGTTGTGCTTGTCTATCTTTTAGTGATCCTATTTATATGCTTTTGTTATGAATATGAAATGAAATACTGATGTCTTAGCTAAGCATATGAAAATTTTGACATGGTATCAGAGCCACCCTGAAAGAAGGCATTGTGCAGCTATAGAATCTAGGGATTCTTACTTTTTGGTTCTCTCTCCACAATCGATCAGAAAAAGAAGGCTAGGCTGATTCTCCATTGAAGGGCGCATCTTTTTGTCGAAGTGGAATTCGATTCCGAGCATTTTCAGTTTTCGGTGCAAGAAATTAGGGATTCTTGCAGAAGAATTTTTTTTGAGTGAGCCTAGAATAGGATTTATATCCTAATCAAAATCTAATTTTAGAGACCTGGATCAAGAAATTTGGTTGGGTGAAACTCCAGGAAAGTCAAACCCTAGTTTGACCCCGATCTGGAAAAACCCTAAATACTAAAACTGATAAGTTTTGGTACATTCGCTATATCATAAGATTGGAAAAGGATCAGGAGTTGAAACTTTCACAGGCTGAAGAAAAAATCCTGATTTACACTGTATCCAAAATTCAGCCTCATATTCACTATATTATTGGAGATATGATCCCTCCAGGTTAGGGTTCCATCCTCTTCTAGAATTCATCCCTAAACAGGACACCTGGGGAGAATTGCTGTAGCGTGGGCTACAGAGGTCCAAATGGAATTTTGGAAAATTTTCCAGAAAGCACATGGAATTTAATTTCTATCATCCCAATTTCAGAACCTGAATATGAATCAGTGACACGTGGCATGCCGTACAACTTCACTGTTATGAACAGTACTGTAACAGGTCACCTTGGGAAAATGATCATAAATCCCAATTGGTGAAACAAATTCTGATGAAACCTATGGTGTTAGATCAAGGACATGCGAGGTTACCTCATTGATAAATTTCAGACATAGAGGAGTAGTAATTTCATAGATATCATAGAAACAGCAACAGGAATTTCTGCAAAACAAATTGGAAAACTAGGGCTTCCTGTTCCGGGAGCTTCCCTCCACTGTTTTCAGAAAAGGAGTACATTGGACAAACCCTAGATATTCCATATCTTCCATATGGATCCTATCAGATCTGAAATATTCTGAATTTTTAAAATTAGGGTTTCTTTGACAAACCCTAGATTAGCCAGCTCCGGAAGGAGGACGGACACCTCAAATCTGTAAGATCTAATCTTTTGCTATTTGCATTTGAGGTTCTCATTTCAAAGTGATCTATCACATCAGCTTGATGATAGGCTTGGTGAAGTTGAAAACTTCCAAGCATGGAAGTATTTGATCTCTCTGAAGAAAATGAATTGGACACCTTCATGAGTAGAGAGGTTCTAGTTCTAAAAGGAGATGAGGCTCAAAGCCTTACACAAGAAGAACTTGATCAAGGCCAAGAAGATCATTATTGATTCAATCACGGATCAAATTGTACCACAAGTGTCTTCCCTAAAGACACTGAATATTTTTGATTCCCTGATCAAGATATTTGAAGATAAGGATATAAATCAGAAGATGGCTTTGAGAAAACAGTTGAAGAATGTGAAGATCCAAAATACAGAACATCTTGAAGTGGTAGAAGAAGAAGCGGAGAATGCAGAAGTGGTGATAGCCGCCTTGAATGGTCTCCCGGGATCATAGAATTCATTCATTCAAGGAATGTGTGTTAGAAGGAAGTAATTACTTTCAACATACTCTGGGAAGAAGAAGAAGCTCATCTCATAAGAAGAGAAGAAGAAAGATGGGAGCAATTGAAGATCAAGCTCTCACCATTCAAAGAAGACCCCTCAAGCGATGAGGAATATGAAGAACTCAATTCTTAAAGAACCTCTTATCCATCTTATCATTTGGATAAGAAATGATGATTTCATGAATGAAGAAGTTGATGAAGCAGAATGATCAAGAAGGAGTCTACCCACGAAACAAACAAAAGATAAGTATTCAATTGTCATTTAATGATATTGTTTTGTTATGCATTTGATTATATTCAGTTGATGTGTTATGCATGATAGATTGTTTGCATTAATGACTGTATACTACTAATTTGCATGTGATGGGTAAGTAGCTCATGGTGCTATACAACTCTCCATTGCTACTTATCTAGAATGAAGCCTCTTTGCTGACATATTGGATTAGTGCACAATCTCAATGTTGTCCTGGTAGAGATGGAAGGCATCTAGAAAAGTTTCCGTGAGATATGGATGAATGTTGTATTGGCTAAATAGTTGCATGATGCATAAGAATTTGTCGTTATGAATATGTTTTATGAAATAGTTCTAACCATGCAACTGGTGCATTTGAATTGTAGGAAAGGTCCAGTACAACCTCCTATAAGAAAAGAAGGATGAGACTTGTTTCGAAGAACAAGTGATGACAATTCAAGATTCACTCCAATAAACATGAATCTGAAGCTCTCGAGATTAGAGACACCATGACAGAAGAAAGAGCTTCAGAGAGTGGTAGATCCACCCCAAAGGATGAAGACCACCATGTGTATGAGAGATAACTCAAGATGAAGAAAAGAATGTTGTGAAAGAAGCTATGATCAAAGAATAACAGTTGATCATGGGGAATGATGTATACGATATGATTTCGAGACATAAAGGGAAGAACGTAGTATCTTCCATATGGATCCACAAGAACAAGTGTACAAAGCAAGGTTCGTGATTTGCCTCAGAAAGAATAGACTATGACATGACATACTCTATTGACAAGTATATATCAAGCATAGAACCACCTATACAAAATGAAGAAGGAAGATGATACTCCACTTCAGGGGGAGTGACTACAAAAGATATCTGAGTTCGACATGGTACGACATGATGGATAGCTTTGTGATGGATCGAGACTTTACCAAGAGTAAAGTGGGTTCCAACCTTAAAGGTTGAATGTAGAATACTAGGATATGCTGATGACCTGACAAGACGAACTCATGGAAGATGTTATGATGAAAGAATATTAGAATGATGTTTGGGATATAGTACTCAAACCAGAAAGCAAGAATGTGGTATCTTCCAAATGGATTTGCAAGATAAAATATGTTGCTGATAGAAGTAAGGAAAGACTTGTGACTATAGGTTTCTATCAGAAAGAGGGAATTAATTCTGAAGAGACACTTGCTCTAGGAAGTAAGGTACACTTCCTTCAGAACTATTATGGTAGTTTCATCCATGATGAAGTAAATACAAGCCTTCCTTAATGGAATGGTTGAGGAATATTTTTACGTCGAATAGTCACAAGGATTTGAAGTTGAAGATAGATGGACTCACATATGCAAGTTGAAGAAGGCCCTCTATGGCCTGAAGCAAGCTCCCAGAGCTTGGTATGGAAGAATAGATAGTCTCCTGACGAGCATGGGATTTACCAAGAGTAAAGTTGATCCTAAACTTTACTACAAGGTTGTAGAATATGAACCTGTCATCCTGTTATTATATGTGGATGACTTATTCTTGACACGAAATGAGAAACAGATCATGGAAAGAAATAAGAAACTAGCAGAAGAATTTGAGATGAAATACCTTGGATCAATGCATTATTTCCTAGGTCTAGAAGTATGGCAAGGTTCAGAAGGAATCTTTTTCAACCAGGGAAAGTATGCGGTAGAGATATTGAAGAGATTCAATATGTTGGAATGTAAAGCCATGGCCACACCCATGGACTCCAACCTGAAGTTGTTAGTTGATGACTCATCAGAGTTAGTGGATGTGACTCATTACAGACAGATTATTGGGTCATTGATGTACTTAACAAATACCAAACTAGACATTTGTTTTGCTATGAACACCTTAAGTCAATATCTTGTTCAACCAAGATGGGTTCACCTAGTAGCTACAAAACATGTGAGGAGATATCTGAAAGGGACTATAGACCTTGGTCTATACTATGATGGTAGCCATGAGTATAGATTGTATGGCTACACATATGCAGATTGGGATGGAAGTATCTTAGATAGAAAAAAGTACATCATGTGGGATCTGCTATGATTTCATGGTTTAGCAGAAAGCAGTCTAGTGTTTCTCTAAGCACAGCCGAAGCATAATATTTAGTAGCTCACTCTACTAGTTGTGAAGCCATATGGCTTCAGAAGCTGATGTCAGGATTATTCAACCTAGAGCTGGACACTACCGTGATTCTATGTGATAACTAGAGTTGTGATGATAGAGAACCCTGTGTTCCGTCGTAACACATAGAAATCCAGTATTTCTACATACGAGATAAGAAGGAGATGATGATGCTTCAATATTTCCATACTGAAGATATAGATGATGTTTTTACATACTGTAGATGCAGATGATGGTGATTCCGTATTTCTATACTGAATATAGAGATGATGATGCTTTCAGTATTTCTATATTGAATATATATATGATGATGCTTTCAGTATTTACATACTGGAGATACAGATAGTGATAGTTCAGTATCCACATACTGAAGATGTAGATGATGATGGTTTAGATGATGATGTGTTGACGGAACCTTTTTCCCGAGTAAAGTTCGAACACTTTTGAGACAAGCTTGGTGTGGTTCGGAAAGACCTTCCCCAAAAGGGGGAGTAGTGATGTTGCAGTGGGATTGTATCATCCCTAGGCACTTGCCCAAAAGTGACCCAGAGACCTCGGTCTTCGAGAATGAAGAGGGATTGTATCATCCCAGGACATATGTCCAGAAGTGATCTGGTGACTTCAGTCATCGAGAATGTGGTAGGATTGTATCATCCTTGAACTTCGGTTTAGAACGGATCCGGTGAAATTCGGTCATCGAGAAGGTGGTAGGATTGTATCATCCTTGGACTTTGGTTCAGAACGAATCCAGTGAATTTCAGTCATCGAGAAGGTGGTAGGATTGTATCATCCTTGGACTTCGGTTCAGAACGGATTCGGTGAACTTCGGTCATCAAGAAGGTGGTAGGATTGTATCATCCTTGAACTTCGATTCAGAACGGATCCGGTGACTTCGGTACTCGAGAACGTGTGTTGATCCCATAATTCCTAGAGGAAGGATTGTCTGAGTTCCACAACTGTGTTGATCCCGTAATTCCAAAAGGAAGGATCATTGACTTGATCTCGTAATTCCAATAGGAAGGATTGTCTGAGTTCCACGGATGTGTTGATCCCGTAATTCCTAGAGGAAGGATTGTCTGAGTTCCACAACTGTGTTGATCCCCTAATTCCGAAAGGAAGGATCATTAGTAACTCCGTAAAGACCTAAATCCCGTAATTCCAAAAGGAAGGATCATTAGTAACTCCGTAAAGACATAAATCCCATAATTTCGAAAGGAAGGATCGTTGGTAGCTCCGTAAAGACTTGATCCCATAATTCCAACAGGAAGGATGGTATGAGTTCCACAGATGTGTTTATCCCGTAATTCAAATAGGAAGGATTGTCTGAGTTCCACAAATGTGTTGATCCTGTAATTCTAAAAGGAAGGATCGTTAGCAACTCCGTAAAGACCTAAATCTCGTAATTCCGAAAGGAAGGATCGTTAGTAGCTCCGTAAAGACTTGATCCCGTAATTTCAAAAGGAATGATCGTCTGAGCTCCACATATGTGTTGATCCCGTAATTCCGAAAGGAATGATCGTCTAAGTTCCACATATGTGTTGATCCCGTAATTCTGAAAGGAAGGATCATTAGTAACTCCGTAAAGACCTAAATCCCGTAATTCCGATAGGAAGGATCGTCTGAGTACCATAGAAATGTTGATCCCGTAATTCCAAAAGGAAGGATCATGTTGATGTTTTGATGATGTTGATGTTTTTATGATGATGATGATGATGTACTGATCGAAAGATCAGAGTGTGATGATGATCATATTTTGATGTTTTGATGATGTTGAATGTTTTGATCATAATGATGTTTTTATGATGTTGATGTTTTGATGATGATGATGTTTTTATGATGATGATGATGTACTGATCAAAATATCAGAGTATGATGATGATGTACTGATCAAAATATCAGAGTATGATGATGATGTACTGATCGAACGATCAAGAGTATGATGATGATGATGTACTTATCGAAAGATCAGAGTATGACGATGATGATGATCAATATGTGATGATGACGACAAATCAGAATATGATGATGATGATTTTGTTCGAGAGTTGAAGTATTATGATGGTGCTGATCACGATGTTACTGATCAGAATGTGATGATGTTGCTGATCAAAAGGTCAAAATGATGAAGATGTCTTTGCTGATTGAAAGATCAAAGTGCTGAAGATGTTGCTGATCAAAATGCTGAAGATATTGTTGATGATTGAAAGGTCAAAGTGCTGAAGATGTTGCTACTGATAGAAAGGTCAAAGTGTTGAAGATGTTGCTGGAAATGTTGCTGATCGAAAGGTCAAAGTGCCGAAGATGTTACTGATCAAAAGGTCAAAGTGCTGAAGAAGTTGCTGCTGATCGAAAGGTCTAAGTGCTGAAGATGTTGCTGAAATATGTTGCTGATCAAAAGATCAAAGTGTTGAAGATGTTGCTGATCAAAAGGTCAAAAGATGCTGATGTTGATTAAAGAGTTTTTGTCGTCAAATATTGAAGACGAAGACTATATGATGTTGAAAAGATTCCAATGATTTATAGATGTGTTACCCTGATGATGTTGATGATGTCCTCTCCTACTATTGTTGTTGTTGTTGTAGAATACCCTTCTCGTTAAGCGGGAGTGTTGAAATATTGTAACTTCGAAGAATATTCTATATGTATATTTTGTGGTCCCTGATGGTCCTACTGGGAGAACCACTTGTATTATCTTGTACCCCAATGCTTCTAATCGGAAGAACTAATAAGAGTCATGAGGTTGTCCCCTCTAATTGTAAAGCTGGTTCATTAGCACCCCAGTGTGGTTACTTGAGCCTACATGTGTAACTCGAGCCTACATGATTAACTCGAGCCTACATGTCGGATGGGTTAATTGAAGTGAACGGATGAATATAAATAGAGGTGTAGCTCTCCTCATTTGAGACACACACTCTCACTTGTGTAGCGCATTAGTGGAGAAGAGAAGAGTAGTTGGAGAAGGAGGAGGATCAGGCTTTGATCTCCTTTATGGTTTTATCTTTTATCTTTTTGGGCATTTATATTGAGGAAGCTTTTGCTGGGTTTTTCCCTTTAGGGTTTTCCCAGGATAAATCCTTGTTTTCCTTTTGTATGGTTGTGCTTGTCTATCTTTCAGTGATCCTGTTTATATGCTTTTGTTATGAATATGAAATGAAATACTGATGTCTTAGCTAAGCATATGAAAATTTAACACTTGGGGTACCACAACAGACAGCTTGACTCCATAAATCAATCCTTTCCAATATGAAATAGAAATTAAATGTCTAACACTAAAGGATCAGACCTCGTACCTTATTCCAAACGGTTGAAGTAGATACCCATTGAGATTTCCAACTTTAGCTTGAATTGATAGATTACTTTCTCAACAACAAGTAAACAAGACAAGCATACTATATATCATGGTTTTAGATCTATTCTAGCATATATAATTAACAATGTATAAGCATTTGAAAACATCCCATGGATAAAATATTCATTCAAACACACATTATCGGATAGGAAAAGATATTCTATTAATATAAATCAGAGATTACAATGGATACAACCTCTGACGGCACGTCTGCGAACCGGAGAAACTAAATCCCCCACTTGGGCCTCCACCACCTCAATCCTCCATCCCTCGATAGCAAGCTCACAAAAAAAAGGCAAGCTTGGGAAGAACTCAAAAGTGCTCCAAGGGACAAAGGGATGCAAACTCAAGCATAAGTTCTGGCAACAATGGACTATAGTTTCTTTGCTCTCAATTCTCTCATATTCCTTCAATGTACCGTAGAGTTCCTTATATAGCTTTTCAAAGGGGTAATGAAAGGTCAAATCCGAGCGATCTCAAGGCATAGGGAATGCCAGGAGTCAAGTGAGTTAGATCCATATCAAGGAAAACTCCAAAAGGATTTGGATTTTGTACACATCCCAATGTACGCGGTTTTAGTGGTCAAACCTGTGTATATACGCGCTTATAGGTTTAAAAGTTGCGTGTACCATTTTTCACATGTTTTTAGGGATGATCAAGGAAACATCAAAGGACAAAAAATGGTCCAAGGGGTCTAAGGAGTCTGCAGCAGGATAGGGGAAGGCCATATAAAGTGTGATTCACTTGAAGTGGTAAAATAAGCTACAACAGATGCCCCCTAATGTATGAGGTCAGAGGGGTCATACGATGGTCGAAATACATTATAAGTCCATCCAAAAAGTGGTGTGATGAAGGATCCCAAATGGAAGACCAGCCACCCAATCAACATAGTACAATAATACAACTCTGCACATAATTGCAAATACATATAGTAGTCCCGGATACATAAGAGTACAATGGCCATGAATAGGCAAGATACAAGATATCACAAAAGTGGTCATTGCCACGTACAATATACATAGATCAAAATATCCATAATGAAGATATACAAAGGACCATGATCTCCATAATGGCTGAAGATATATAATAGATCAAGATCTCCATAATGGTCGAAAATGTCTGACATATACTGAAATCAAGTCATGAGAGCTGAAATCTCATGAATAATGGCACAATCAAGGAGGTAGCATATAAGAGATGCCACCAATATGGAAAGTCTTATACACAAACCGCTACGAGTACATGTCCTACTATGTGAATAGAGGTGTCGAGGTCGAACATAGTAGTCCATCATCTGATTACTGGTCATTGATGTATACCGTTAACAGACACGAGACCACCCATCGATAATGAAAATGGGAATCAAGGTACTAGAGTGCAAACTAACAAGTGTGAATAAAAGTGTTGAGGTCGAACAATTGAGAGGATCCATCAATCAGGGGACATTGATGTATTCCCAAAGACTGTCAATGGCAAGAGAACCTGCCATTGATGACTGCAAGTCTCAAGGCACTAAAAAATGACTCTAGATTTCAATCCCAGAATAAATGATTTGAAGTTGATGGGATGAAATCCACTGGAAGGAGGGAATTAAGGCATCCCCCATCATCCAACATGAGGTACTCAGCAAAGTTGTATAATGTGGAAGGACTCAATCATAAGGTGCACGAACCAGTAACTATACCGGGAATGGTCGACATGCAAAGTCAAGATAACTAAGGAATGACCGACTCAGGATTCAAATTCCTTCGAACAAGAGCATAACATCGTATGGTGACTGAATGAAGGTAGCATAGACTCGATATATAAACTGGGACATATCTGCGACACAGGAGGCATCGACAGAGGCTCCATCGGGACCGGAAGCTTAACTAGTCGGTGGAAATAAACTCAGATAAACGAGTACAGCTCCTAAAGTCAAACTATAACCCAACCAATGGATGTGATATACAATGCTCTGTTCGAAGGTGACACAACTCGACAGCTGCCATAGATAACATCTTTCCTTGTCTGGCTTTTTGGTTTTTTTATTTTTTTGGACTTTTTTCAGTCATTTAAAAAGCTTGAAAAATAATAAAATTGCTTTATAGTTACAAACTAGGAGGAGATGAGTGTCATAAGGGAAAACAAGCTAGTTCCAAGCAGTGGAACATACTTATGCTCAATGCAAGGATACATGTGTAGGATATTGACACTCGGGGGAAAATCCCCTCTCGGTAAAAAGGGAAAACAAGCTACGAAGGATATAACAAAATGGCTGTGCATGGCTAGACATGAGACAAGCTTGGGATATGTGGATGAAATGCAATGTCAGGGGAGCCGGCATAAAGCTCAATAAGGCAGGAAAATATCATGATAATGCATTCACAACTTGACATGAGGGAGTCCTAAGGGAAATAGGCCAGCAAAAGATCAAGAGGGGTATGAGGCTCTTGCGAAATGTCATGGAAGTACTATACAACAGACTCCCACACCCTAAAGGAGAAAATGTCGGCATGGGCACCAAATGCAAATAAGGCGCTAGCTAAGGTACCCATGTAAGGTGAAGCTATACCACTCATATCATGCCACTTCTAAAACAACAAGAAGGTTCTGTGACATAATAGAGTGGGTTCGTACCGAAGGTCATGATGAGATGGTCATAAGGTCATGAAAAATGAAAATGGTGATGAAACCTAACCTATATGCTAGTTTAGACATGATACCTGAGATCGGCACGAACGGGTCAATCCAATGGCTGAAACGACACTAAAAAAGGTCCTCTACACCATAAATTATGTCAAAAATGGTCCAAAATGGTTAGAAAATGTCGAAACTATAGAAAATGGGGTAAAAATTTTCAAATATTTGAAAATTTTCTATAAATAGTAAACAATTCAAAATATTATAAAACATTTGAAACTTTTACCCATTTGAGCTTAGATTTTCCACAGCGAATTCTAGGAGATCCAGCCGGTGGAATCCACTACCGTTTCTTCCAGGTATTTACCGATACTCTTCTCTTTCATTTTGATGCAATTTTTATCAAATTCCATGGTCAATTAAGCTTTCTAGGCCAAAATAAAATGAGCGCTGCAGCCCATGCGGAAATCGAGGGTCTTTCCACGTATAGGGCTAGATATACGCAGAAAATTATCCCAAACCCGCGTACATACGTGGCTATTTTGAAAACAGTCACGTATGAGGCCGCACATATGGTTTTTTCAATAATCTAATGGGAAAATTGGCAATTTCTTGTGCAGGATGGTCCTAGAGTGGAGAGAGCGTGAACATGGTGAAGTAGAGGAAGCAGTAAGGGCCGATCTAATGGCTCAACAAGCTCTATGTGCATGTGGACTCTACAAGTTTTGGTGTCTTGGTGGTTTGAGGGCCAAACCAAGACTATTACAGATGCTAGTGGATTATTGGGATCCAGACTCAAAGTCCTTCCAGATAGATGGGATGTCCCTCACTATAGAGGTGGAGGACATATACTTCATTACTGGGCTTTCTAGACGAGGGGAAGTAGTGAACCTTTGTTCTTGTGGTGGGCCAGGAGGTGGCCTGACTGTCGACGAGTACATTGTGGTGTACTGATATCTAGACACAGAGAAGGTGGAGAGTCAAGTCCCCACCAATGCTATACAGGTGCTGGGCCTAAAGGCCATACTATTGACATTGGGCAGGATAGCAGGCTTGGCATCACTCCACCAGGCCTCGCGGCCTTTGATTTTCTATGTAGTGGAGTGCATGAGACCCACGATTTATGATTGGAGCACTACACTAATGATCAACATGAAACATCAGCTCAGTGAGTGTAAGGCAGGCAGAGTGCAGAACTTCGGGTTCAACAGTATACTGAGCACGTTTTTCTTTGAGCGTGTTCTAGGATTGAGCCCCAGAGTGGACGTTCCTCTTCACAGGGTTCAAGATCCAGCCCAACGACGTTGGGAAAATGTGATGCGCAGACTAGGGGGTGGTAGGGTGGCCAACCCTTATCCAGCTGACTTCTTTCTGTGGTGGCGACGATAGATAGTTTCCATCTATGACTACCCCTATGTGGGGATAGATTTCCGGGGGGACCCGGACATGCCGCTACCACCAAGATCGGCATATGGTGATATAGGTAACGAATCTTGACCCTCTCTTTTTTAATTTTTTGAGCTATTTAATTTTTTTTTGTTTTATTATTATTATATGGAATCAAAATACATATTTTTGCATGACTATACATAGTGACATCTACCATTTGTGTGCAGATGTGGGACCACGGTGGCCAGAAGGCTTCCCTCATCATAGAGAGAGGGGAAGAGGAGATGATATCACAGGTGTGGATGTGGAGCGGACGCTCCAGAGCATTCATACCAATTTTGTGAGACTGACACAAAGGGTTCCCATGGCGCAAGTTGAGGACTTGCCTGAGGCTATGCAGTGCCAGGTGGTGGGTGTACCACGCGCATGGGTGCGATTATTTCGATGGCTGGATAGAGCTGTAGTGACCTTCCATGATCACAACTCTCCTCCTCCTCCATAGGATTAGATACCTGGGAGTCCATTCATTTTGTACTACCGTGTATTATATGTTGGTGGCTCGAGAGCCCCAATTTTGTATCATGACACTATGTATTACCACATTTTGGATGTTATAATTTTTTTTTTATGGTGATCAGTTTATTTATTTACATATGTAAAAATTGTGTTTGTGATGAATTTACATATGTGATGAATTTATATGTAAATAAATAATCACAAACACTCATATGCCAATCTAACACGTAGTTAGCATATGAGTCAACAACTTGATTATTAATTATTGGAATGTGTATATATGTTATATTGTCAAATTGTCATTCTAATAATCTCACACGTAAGAATCTTCTTAATAATGTCGGATCTATAACATGGTACAAACCATTAAGCTATGATACTACTAACTCTGAATCAAGACGTACCTCAAGAGAGAGAACGCCATGTGAAATGGCATCCCGTAGAAGCGAAATAATGGCACTATATTTAGCAACATTGTTGGAAGATGGCCCCAGACATACGCCTCTTGAAGACAGTACCTGACCCATAGGAGTATAAATCACCCAAGCAGCAGAGGCTGAGTGTTGAGTGTGATGGCTTGCACCATCCACAAATCCTATGTAGGTGGAAAATTCCATTGACATCTTCCAAAAGAAACGAAAACTAATCACAAACCCAATCACAATAAGAAAAATACCTAACTATGCAAAATTATACACTAATATACAATAAGTAGCCTTGGCTGAAAATCATGCATAGTACTTCTTGATATAGAGACCATTTCTAAGCTCCGCCAAGGCTGTTCCCTCGTAATCCACTAACTCGTAATCACCCTTCTCTAACACACATTTGAACACGTAAGGACCCTGCCACATAGGATTAAATTTCCCTGCCCCGAAGGGTTCTTTTGGTTGATCCCACAAAAGGACCAAGTCTCCCTTGCTAAACCTCCTTGGACAGACAGACTTATCATACTAGACCTTTACGCGACGTTTATTGAATTCTAGAGATACCAAGGCATCCCGACGTTGCTCATCAAGTTACTCAAGGTGGACCAAATGCTCCTCTAATGGTGAAGTGTCTGGTAAGATTTCTACAGCTAGCTTCAAAGAAGAAATCTTGCATTCAACCGGCAATATCGACTTCACTCCATGTACAAGTTGATATGGAGAAAAACCAGTGGCAGTCTTAACAACGGTTCTATATGCCCACAAAGCAGGATATAACATGATGTGCCAATTTTTCTTGCTTTGTGTGATGGTGCGTTGGAGAATGGATTTGAGTGATTTATTCACTGCTTCTACCTGTCCATTCGCTTGAGGGTAGTAAGAGGAGGAATGCTCTTTCTTGTACCCTAAATTTGATGCCAACTCTTCCATTATATGGTTCTAAAAGTGTGAGCCATGGTCAGTGATGAGCTCTTTCAGAATCCCGAACCAAGTAATAATTTGGTTGAATATGAAGTGGGTGGCTGTCTCACCATCGGATTTTACTGTAGGCATAGCCTTAGCCCATTTCATGAAGTAATCAACAGCCACTATAATATGATGGTTCCCCCCAGCCGAAGTTGGGTTGCAATCCATAAAATTGAGCCCCCACTTAGTGAAGGGACTGGTGGTGATAATGGGATGTAACGGGGCAGGTTTCGAGTGCATGTTATGTGTGAACACCTGGCAAGGGTGGCACCTCTTGACCGCATCAACACAATCCTTAAAGATTGACGGCCATAAATAAACTGCTCTCAAGATCTTTTGAGCTCTAGAAAGCCCAGATAAATGACCACCACACACCCCTCCATGGAAATCATTCAGCACTACCTCAGCCTATTCATGAGTTAAACAACTTCGTAAAATGGAATCTACCCCACGGTGGTACAAAGTGTTATCCACTATGAGGTAGTTCTTAGAGACGTGACGTAATCGTCGTTGTTCATCTCGTGAGAGGTGAGTAGGGGTCTTCAATGTTTGTAAATATATTATGATATCCCCATACCACGAGCCTAAAGTTGAGATTAAGAAGATGTGTTCATCAACAAACGTATCTTCACAAACCAACTCCTCAGCCTCGCTCAGGAAATCCGATATAAGCTCTGCAAAAATTAAAGACTTCTTGAATTTTGCCAAAACAAATTCGAGATTGAATTCTTGCAGAATGACAATCCATTTATTATACTTTCCCCCAATAATCCTGCAAGTGAGGATGAATTGAAACGGATTGACATGGGCTACAACCAAGGTCTGGTGAAGGAGAATATAATGTCTCAATCGCTGAACCGCATGTACGGTAGCTAAAGCAAGCTTCTCGGCATGAGAATAATGAATCTCTGCGTCAATAAGGTTCTGGCTCAGATAGTATATGACATGCTCCTGGAGCTCCTCATCCTCTTGAACCAAAACCATACCAATCATCTCCATGGACGCGGCCACATATAATAGGAAATCACGGCTATAGTCCGGGGGACTAATCATTGGGCCAATGCTAGGGATCGCTTGAGTGCATCAAAGGACTCCTAGGCTCGCTAATCCCAACAAAAGGGGGTGTACTTCTTCAGTAAATGCATGAAGTCTCTAGTCAAATTGGCAAAGTTGACAACAAATCTTCGTAAGAAGTTTTCCATGCCTTGCAAACATTGAAGATGACGAATATTCTTCGGGGGAGGAAACTAAAGTATTGCCTCAACCTTCAAAGGGTCGACTCTTATACCCTCCTTAGAAACGATGAATCCTAACAAACGACATGATTTCACACAAAAGATGCACTTATGCGGATTTAATCTAACCAAATAGTGCTGGCATCTTTCGAATACTAATCTCAAGTGATAGGGATGACGCATTCTCATACGATAATGAGCAGCAAGTTCATCCAAAAATACTTCAATAATTGATTTGAGATCGTGGAAGATCAAGGTCATTGCCCGCTGAAATTTAGCTCCGGCGTTTTTAAGGCCGAAAGGCATTTTTCGATATGCGAAAATTCCCCAAGGACAAATAAATGCAGTCTTATGTTGGTCCTTAGGTTTAATTTGTATCTGATTATGCCCAAAAAAGCCGTCCATAAAGGAAAAAACCTCGCTACCCACACACTCATCCAAAATCTGATCAATAAATGGTGTGGGGAAATTGTCCTTAGGACAGGCATGATTCAAATCGTGAAAATCAATACATATGCGGATCGCTCCCTGCTTCTTATCCACCGGAATGGGGTTTGAAACCCACTCTGTCAAGGGAATGGAATATATGAAACCAGCTTTCAATAGTTTCTCTATCTCTGCCTTAATCGTGGGTGCTTTCCTAGGATTCACCGCCTGCAAGAATTGCCGAACAGGCTTAGCGTTGGGGTAAGTCTTAATCTCGTGCTCGACAATATGAGGGTCTTTTTCTAGCATTTCATCGTATGACCAAGGAAAAATATCATGGAATTATTTAAATAGATCGGTGTATTCAAGAATCTCGGCATGGGAACATTCCACCCCAATATAGACATTCTCTATCCTGCTAGGATCTCGAGAGATGTTGATATGAATCATTGAAGATATGTTTGCCATGTTTCCGTCAGCCATCTGACCAGGAGAGCTTAACGGAACCATAGGACTACCAACTCTATGACTAAGAACCACCCTAAAATCCTCATGCTCTAAGCGGTCAAGCTCGGAAAGAAAGTATGATCTATGATGGAGTTCCTCCCATGGTGGCTCAACTCTCGACATAGCCTCAATAATCGCTTCATCTGAAGGGAAAATCATATCAAGGTAGTCATGCGCGTGAGAAGACTGTACTGCCCATGTCGACAGCACATAAGGGTACTCCTCCTCCATTCGCGAATATGAAGGACTAGGCTCTGCAACAGACATGATATTAGCTTGATAAGCTATCATAGTTGCAGGAAATGACACGTCCGTCATGATGGGCTCACTCGAAGTACTTGGTGTAGGAAGGATCCAAGGATCTTCCATATTACTTGTGCGAAAAGACACCGATCTTGTAGATTTCGAAGCCTCACTAGAACTAGATCCTATCATAAGAATCGGTGTAGGAGAACTAAAGCTTCCCATGAGGGATGGATACATGCCTACACCCACAGTCCCAGTTGCCGGCTGAGAGTGCTCAACGATCGGGATCGAAGCTCCCGAAGATGCAGTAACAGACGGATTCTTGAATGTCATTTGATCAATCGCTACTATCTTCCCATTATGTGGAAAGCATACAACGCGGAATAGGGAAGAAGCAATGGCTTGCATACTGTACATCCAATTCCTACCCAGCAAGAGATTGTAGTCGAGGGGCACATCAACCACCTCGACCTATATCGCAACGGTCTTCTCTCCCAAATGGACTTTAAGGGAATGAAGGATGCCATGCGGCCTAAACAATCTCCCATTGAATGCAGTTAACATGGTCGCTGATTTAGATAGCTCAGGGGAACCCAGACCCTTCCAACATGATAAAGACATCACAGAAGTGGCAGTGCCTTTGTCAATCACAGTGCGCTTGACGGTCATATTAAGACACTCTACGTGAATCAAAAGAGACACATAGTAAGGAAAGCGAGGCTGAATTTCTACGGTTTCAAATTTAATCACGAAGGAAGAATCATCATCATTCACATCGAGGGCAGAAAGCAACACCTTCCTTTGCGAAGGAAAACTCTGAAGCACTTCCAATGCAGACATCACACAAGGAGTATGGCCCAAATCCTCTACAAATGAATAGTTCTGGGTGGCTCAGGAATTTGGATTGTGCCCCGAACGCTTAAGGATTCCCTTAGGAATGTGAGGTGTAGTTTCAGGTTTATCCATAGGTTTCTCAATATGCAAAGGGGACCCTAGTGGATCAAGCTCTTTTCCTGGGCTGGGTTGCGACAAACCATAATCTTTCGCACGAGTCACAACTTTCACAGCACGTACCATGTTAATGCAACCACGACCACTACCCTCTGGCAGATCTTGATCACTACCAGACTGGTCATGGGACCTTGAGTTCATATTTTGATTGTGTGGTAAAGGGTTAGTTAGCACAGCTGGGCCCTATGTGAAGAACCTTGAGGCTTCATCAATATGAGGGCACAAGTAAGTGAGGTGATCGTCCTTACATAACTTGCAAGGGAACTTAACCTTACGTTTAGCTTGCTTGTCCCCCCAGCATTTCGGGCGTTCTTTTCATTACTATTAGCATTCTCATTCTTATTCCCACCCTTACGATTATTTTTACCCTTTTTTCTATTCCGTCCAGGCTCCTGGTTACCCTTCTGGTCCGACGATTGCACTGAAAGTACACTCACCGTTTGGGCGGGTCGAGACAAAGCCGTAGCTTGTTCTGAAGCAGATTGGTTGATTGAAAATTGACTGACTTGTTTTGCAACCGAATCCGCAGGTTTTTCACTTGCACAACCCACAATGCCATTGGCATGTGGTCCACATTTGACTTTGGGATCGAAACTAGTACATAGAGCATTGGTAATAACCTCATATAACAAACCGGACTGAGCATAAATTAGGTCCAGTTCTTGCACCCTAAAACTCGCTTGTTCCTCATTCTGCACTCCGGATGTAGAAACATCCTTCACTATATATGGAAATAACGACTTGAGGAACCATTCGAGGAGGAACTCCGATGGTATAAAGGCTTTAATTAACCTCTTCCATCTACGCCACTCTTGAATATGATCAGAGATATGTGTGGCTTTATCTTGCCAAAATGTCGACAAGAGTTTAGTACCGACGTCGTAACGCACTGGTAGTTGGAAGTGGTTAAGAAAAGTCATCGCAAGGTCGTCAAACAAAGAAAAAGCTCCCCTAGGTAGCTCTATATACCATTTCGTGGCAGGCCCTGTAAGGGTGCATTGAAATAGCCTTAAACGGATGGAGTCCTAATCTAAGGAATTCGAAGAGCACCATAGGTGAAACGTAGTAACGTGTTCACTCGGATCCTCTCCCAGTTTTCCCTCGAACTTAGTTATGTTCGAGGGAAGCTTAGTAGGGAAAATCGTCCAAGCCGGGTCATGAGCTACAGGATCGTTCGTTAATCTCGATAAGTCAAGAAGATTCAGCGTCACGAGGAAAGGGAGCCTAGGATGATGAGGTTGATGGACCACTCCCTAATAGGTATGATTCGTATAGGTCTGATTACCACTATGGCCTTGGCCATAGTGCCCTCCTCCCATATGACTCGTATAGGGTGGCATGGAAGCACCATAGTGTGGTGGACCTTGACTAGTAGGAGCTACGAAGCCATAATTAGGAGAGTAAGCAGGTTGTTGATACCCACCCCCATATGGTGAAGAACGCTGTCCATACTGCGTACCATAATAGGGCCCATAAGTCATCGCATGAGATGTCCCATGAGACACTCCGTAACTAGGAACATACGTTCTGGAAGTAGGAATATACATTTCGGAAGTAGGAATGTGACCTATAGAAGTATGAGCATGACCTCCCGAAACAACGAGTGGCACATGAAGCTGAGACACAACCAGTCTAGTAACCGCAGTACGGACATGACTCATAGCAATGTTTCGCCCTGAAGGACCACGTGAATAAGGTGGAGGGTGAACATTTGAAGAAGTAGGGACAGAGGACAGAGGGACCTAAGTAATAATGTACGTACTATTCCCTATAGTCACTCGTCTCTGGTCTGGTATCCTAATAGGATCACTAACCCTAGACCTAGGAGGAATATGTGATGTGACTTCCACCACCGGGATGGAAAATGCAATGTGACTAGTGGTGTCAAACCTCTTTGCATTGTACGGAATGAGAGTGCCCCCAGGCATAGTGTTAGGCTCAAACTCAGATTTGACATGAAATGCCAAAGCATGTGTGGGAAAACTAGACATAGCATAACTACCATATCTAGTGCTTGCGGGTTCAAAATGAGTCTCGGCATCCTCCGGCATTCCATACCGGTAATGCGTCAATGTGGAATCAACCCTAGAGTGAGTAGGTCTATCATGAAAGGTTCCTATCTCAGAAATCATGGGACCTAACTCAACCAAGTCAGGTGAAGGATCATAGGTAGGAGTAAACTCCCCATCGTCTACACGAATAGGAGAAGGTGGTTCAGGAATATCCTCTATATGGTCTCCCATGGTGTGTGAATCAATGTGCAAAATAGTCCGCTTAGACTTTCTAGGTCTCTCTCCCAAAGGAGGAGGATAAGTAGAAGGTGGAAGCCCTGCTAAATGACGAGAACGGCGAGGAGCCACACCCGAATCCACAATGACTCAAAAAATAGAAAAGACTCTCCATTTACGCAAACCCTGGGCAAGCTATTGTGCATAGAGAAATCACTAATAAAATATAAAGCCTAATGCAAGCAATCAAGGGTAGGATAAGTGAGCTCCCGAATGAAGCAGGTATGTCTCGCCTAGGAGAGGCTTGAGACTCCCATACAGAACAAGCGGAGGTACGTAACCAATTATTGTGGCCCTCAGCTTCAATGCGTAAAGAGACTATGCTGTCGGACCCCAACCTGGCCGGGACACCCGCAGAATAACCCTTGCAAAGTACCCCCTCGATATCCTATGTAAGGCCACTAAGGTCACCTCAATATAATCAATGCTTAGGAAGACAGTCCCAGGCAGGATTGACCGTATGGGTAGGGTAGCAAAGCCTGAAACTCTCGAAAGAGCCCCCAAATACGAATACAATCCTGGAAATATCTTCGGTGCTACTCAGTTATGACTAGAGGTCATCCCAATCAATAACCGCTCACACTGCCTTGTGCTTAACTCCCTTTTGAGAGGAGGATCCTGAGAAACAATGGTTATACCAAGGATTTCACACACTCACCTGGACAGACACATAGATGTTGTTGTTTAGTGTTCTTGGAGAATTTACTCACAATGAACTATTCCAAGACCCTAAAACCTAAGCTTGTTGGTGCACCTTAGAAAAGAAAAGAGTGTAATTCATTTTAATTTAGCGTTGATTTTAATTGGCTTTATTACTCAAAATAGGGATATGGCCGTGCAACTAATGGTGTTATGACACAACATGAAGTAAAATGCACACCTAACAATCAATGCAAATGCATTGTGTCCATGAAAAAAGGGTATGCTACTACGTGAAATGCACAAATTTTCTTCAAATGATGAATGCAACCTTTCCTATATGAAATCCTAACTAATACTCCAAATCCAATCTAGTGCAAGTACAATGCAAAATGCAAAATGCAATGCATGATGATAAGCAAATGTTTTTGGATTTTTTGAAATAAAATGAGATACAAAAAGAAAAAGAATGATTATAAAACCCCTAGACCTTGCAAGCACACGTAAACAACACTCAAGCAAAGCACTAAGGTAAAAGAATTCTAATGCACTAATCCCAAACAAAAAATCGAAAATGCCATGACAAGAACCTTCTAAAAAAAAAATTAGCCCAAAAAAAAACGTCTCTGGTCAGAAACAGAGGTATAAATAGACTCAGGAAGTGCCAAAGGAGACTCAACAATCATCAAACTTCACCCAGAAACCATTTAACTTCCACAAAAAGGAAAAACTAAGGGAATATGTGACTGTTCGCAGTAAACCCGCGTGTATACGTGAATGTGAGTTGAAAACTCGCGTACAGGCAGAAAGGTGCATAAAATCAAGGCAAACAAATGAGCTAATACAAACTTCACACCAATCAGACACTACCAGGCATACATGCCCCCAAACTCAACACAGAAACAAGAGAGAAAGAGCAGTTCAAATTCATTGAATGCCGATAGAACAATCCCCAAAGGACAACTACTAGGAACTCCCCAGCGGAGTCGCCAATTCTATTACGGAGAGAAATTACTATGGCTTGGGGTACCACAACAGACAGCTTGACTCCATAAATCAATCCTTTCCAATATGCAATAGAAATTAAATGTCTAACACTAAAGGATCAAACCTTGTACCTTATTCCGGACGGTTGAAGTAGATCTCCGTTGAGCTTTCCAACTTTAGCTTGAATTGATAGATTACTTTCTCAACAACAAGTAAACAAGACAAGCATACTATATATCATGGTGTTAGATCTATTCTAGCATATATAATCAACAATGTATAAGCATTTGAAAACATCCCATGGATAAAATATTCATTCAAACACACATTATTGGATAGGAAAAGATATTTCTATTAATATAAATCAGAGATTACAATGGATACAACCTTTGACGGCACGTCTGCGAACTGGAGAAACTGAATCCCTCACTTGGGCCTCCACCACCTCAATCCTCCATCTCTCGATAGCAAGCTCACAAAAAAAATGCAAGCTTGGGAAGAACACAAAAGTGCTCCAAGGGACAAAGGGATGCAAACTCAAGCATAAGTTCCGACAACAATGGACTATAGTTTCTTTGCTCTCAATTCTCTCATATGCCTTCAATGTACCATAGAGTTCCTTATATAGATTTTCAAAGGGGTAATGAAAGGTCAAATCCGAGCAATCTCAAGGCATAGGGAAGGCTAGGAGTCAAGTGAGTCAGATCCATTTCAAGGAAAACTCCAAAAGGATTTGGATTTTGTACACATCCCGATGTACGCGGTTTTAGTGGTCAAACCCATGTATATACGCGCTTATAGGTTTAAAAGTCGCATGTACCATTTTTCACATGTTTTTAGGGATGATCAAGGAAACATCAAAGGACAAAAAATGGTCCAAGGGGTCTAAGGAGTCTGCAACGGGATAGGGGAAGGCCATATAAAGTGTGATTCACCTTAAGTGGTAAAATCAACTATAACACCATATCCTTTGAAGTCATACCGTCGAGGTGCTTCCACCTTGTGGAGATCAACTATCTTTTAGCTCTTTTAAGCCTATTGGTTAGTCTCATAACAAAATGTCATATAATCTTCGACATGTCCATACATAATATGTTAATACTAACAACAACATTATAATCATTTTCACCATGCATCTGGCGTCGTAATCATTTACTTGAACATAACTTAAATCGGTATCCACGTACCATATTCTATTGAATTTGCATGCCAAAGACATAATCTAAACATGTTCATAACTCATAATATTAACATCACACACATATATATAAATTCCACGAATAATAAATTCATATGTCCACAATGTCATCTACTAACGAAGTTCCACAATAATCAAATACATCCAGTAATTACACAATGTCATCTACTGACAAAGTTCACAATAAGCAAATACATCCGGTAATGATAGTCTAGGTAATAAGGTCAAAATGGGGTGTTGCATACACCCACCCTTCAGGAAACTTTGTCCTGAATTTATAATCAAAATAGTGTGGGAATATCATGACACATGGTCTCTACATCCTCCCAGGTAGCAGAACTTGGGCTATACTTGTCCCACTAGACCGTAAACTGGTCCACCAAATGGTGCCTAAGTCGTCTAGCCCCATGGTCCAATATACGTAATGGTTCGACCATGACAGTTCCCTTGTCCGACACCTGCAGTTCCTTCCAATTTATTTGATGAGACTCATCTTCTATATAATGGCATAAAATAGATACATGAAATACATTATGAGTTTTATGCAAATGGGGTGGCAGCGCAAGACGATATGCGACAGGTCCAAATTTCTCTAAAATTTCAAAGGGTCCTATGAATCAGGGTGACAACTTTGTCCCCTTCCCAAACCTTATGGTACTTTTATTCGACCTGATTCGTATGAAAACTGCATCTCCCACTTTGTAGTTTTTGTCAACCCTATGCACATCGGCATAGATATTTTTCCTATCCTGAGCTTCCTTTAACCGTTGTCTAATCTGAATCACTTGTTCTTCCATATCTTGAATCAACTCAGATCCCACAATTAATCGGTCCTCTAACCTTTCCCAACTCAATGGTGTTCTACATGGCCTACCATATAAGGCTTGATAAGGTGGCATACTAATTGAGCTATGGTAACTATTGTTGTAAGAAAACTCTACTAATGGTAAATGCTTTTCCCAATGGGTTTGCTGATCCATAACATACATCCTAAGCATGTCCTCCATAACCTGATTCACTCTTTCTGTCTAGCCATATATTTCTAGATGGTAAGTTGTGCTTAAATTCAACTGAGTTCCTAAAGAAGACTGCAAAGTTGTCCAAAATCTGGACGTGAATTGGGCATCGCTATTCAAGATAATCTTCTTTGGAAACCCATGAAGACAAACAATTTCACTGATGAACACCCATGTAACATCTGCAACATTGTAGGTTTCCTTAACTAGAATAAAGCGAGCAGTCTTGGTCAATTTAACAACAACGACCATAATGGCATGGTGCCTATGAGAGGTAAGAGGCAATCCTACCACAAATTCCATCTAAATAACCTCCCACTTGGACATGGGAATTTCATGTGGCTACAACAATCCTTCTAGGTGGTGATGATCAGCTTTGACATGCTGACACTCAAGGCACCTAACAACGAATTTTACCACATCTCGCTTCATTCCTGCCCAAAAGAAGAGTTCTTTCATATCTGCATACATCTTCTTTACTTTCGGATGTGCACAATATATTGATCTATGGGATTCCTTGAGTATAGTTTCTCTAATATCTCCCTCCTCAGGGATATACATTCTCCCTTGATATCGCAACAACCCATCTGCTTCCAACTCATACCCTTCAAATTTAGGTTCCATTGGCCTTCTTTGCTGGAGTTCTGACCAGACCTTTAGGTACCAACTATCTCCAACTAGATGGCCTAATACTCTCTCCCTTAAATCTACCTTTAAAGGTATGAGAGAGAAAATCCTTGGTTTTCTACTTAAGGCATGGGCTACTACATTCTCCTTCCTCTTGATGTATGAAATCCCAAAATCGTACTCGCTCATAAATTCACTCCATCGCCTCTCCCTAGCATTTAGGTCTCTTTGAGTGAAGAGGTACATCAGGCTTTGATGATTTGATTTTAGCTCAAAGCTTCACCCAACAAGGTAATGTCTCCAAAGCTTTAGGGATAACATCACTGCTGCTAATTCTAAATCATGGGCAGGGTAATTCTCCTCATGAGGGTTTAACTTTCTTGATGCATAAGCTATTACTCCACCTTCCTGCATTAACACAACACCCAAACCTTGCCTTGAGGCATTTGTGCAAACTGTGAAGTCTTTCTCCATATCCAGAACCTGTAGAATTGGTGCACTCATTTGTAATTATTTTAGTTTAGAGAATGCAACATCCCATTCTTCATTCCATTCATATCGGATACCCTTGCGTTGCAAGGTCGTTATGGGTTTCGCTATTTTTTAGAAGCCTTCCAAAAACCTTATATAGTATCCCGCTAAACCCATGAAGTTCCTTACTTCATGTACATTCCTTGGAACGGGCCAATCCATTATGGCCTTCACCTTTTCTGGATCCACAGAAATTCCCTCACCAGAAAGTATATGCCCCAGATAATGGATCTCCTTTTTATAGAAGGAACACTTTGACAACTTACTGTACAACTTGTTTTCCCTCAAGCATGACAACACTATTCGCAAGTGTTCCTCATGCTCTCTTTCATTCTTGGAGTAGATAAGTATATCATCAAGGAAGACTTGCACAAAATGATCTAAGTATTTTCTAAATACACTATTCACGAGGCTCATGAATACATCTGGTGCATTAGTCAAGCCAAAGGGTACCACCACAAACTCGTAATGCCCAAACCGAGTTCAAAATGTTGTCTTAGGTATATCACCTTCCTTGATCCGAAGTTGGTGGTAACTTGATGGCAGGTCGATCTTAGAAAATACCATCGCCCCTTTCATTTGATCAAAGAGGTCATCGATTCAAGGTATTGGGTACCTATTTTTCACTGTGGCTCTATTCAAATATTTGTAATCTATGCAAAGACATAAGGAACCACCCTTCTTCCTTACAAATATTACTAGTGCACCCCATGGTGAAATAATTGGCCTTATGTATCCTAGGTCCAACAGTTCCTTCAGCTGCATTTGCAACTCGCAAAGCTTTGGGGCCGTCATCCTGTAAGGTGCTTTTGATGTTGACTCTATACCAGGTTTAATCTTGATGGTAAAATCAAGTTCTCTCTCAAGAGGTAACCCAGGAAGTTCCTTGGGAAAGACATCACTGAATTCAGCTAACGCTGGGTATTGATTTAATGAGGGTCCCTTCTCATCACTTACGACTTCAACGATATATAACTGACATCCTTGCCTCATACATCGTTTCACATTCATCATTGAGATGAAATGTAGGGACACCTTTTGTTTTATACCCTGAATCTCAATGGCCTTCCCTTTGTCATCAACAAAGGACCTTCTTTTTGTAACAGTTGAGGAAAGCTTGATTTTCCTCAAGCCAGTTCATACCTATAATAAGGTCATAAGTACCAAGGGAGGTGACATACACTTTGACTTGTGTAACACATACTCCTAGATCGACCATACAATTGTCGACACTGTGTCCTACTACTTGTTTTATCTCTGAAGCCATTTCGACTAAGTTGAAATCGTTGTGTTTGCAGGATGCCAACACACATTTATCTAATGCATATCAAGAAATAAAACTATCAGTAGCACCATAATCAAACAAAATTCTGAGTTTAACATCATTAATTATACCTGTTGACTCCACCATCGTTGACTGGTGTTCAGCCTGACTATTATGTGCTGCTGCCGATATTTTATGCTTACTTCCTCCACTCCCCATCAGGGCCTTTCCTTCTCAATGCACTATACCAAATCGTAACTCAAGACAGTCTCGCTGATAGTGTGGACCCCCAACAAGAGACATGTAATGGTGTAGGTGAGATGACCTGTTGAGACCTATGCAAGGGGTTTCTTCCCTTAGATCCTCGTGCACTACCAACTGTTCCTCGATAATTCCTTGTATTTTGGTGAGTTCCTGTTGTAGATTGGGACACTGTACTAATTTCCACTGATCTATCTACTGCCACAACTCTAGGTGTAGACCTGTTTCCATAGGGAGGTGGCCTCGCATACCCTCCTCTAGGGTAGGCTCAAGGGGTCTTCCCTACGAATCTTGACTGCTGAGTATTGAATGTCCTCAAGGGTTTCCCACCCAACATCTCTTAGGTATATAAAGCTCATTCGACTGCCTTAGCAACTGCAGTAGGTTTCCACGTCTGTACTTGGGCCCGTATCTTAGGATTGAGTCCATACACAAAGCACTGAGCCTGACGTTGATCAGTGTCCAAGTAGGGTACATACTTAACCAATTCCATGAATCTTACCTCATATTCCTCTACCGATAGAATCCCTTAAACCAAGGCGTGAAAGGCTCCTACTTGTTGTTCCTGGTAGAAGGCTGGAAAGTACTTCCCTCTAAACTTATCCACAAATAGATCCGATGGAACAGTGTCTGGGGTAAGGTGCAATTTCCTTTCTTGGTTTCCCCACCAGTTTAGAGCATTGTCCTTCAACTAAAATATGGATATTTTGGATTTCAAAGTGGAACTGTACTCCTGTAATGCTAAACACCTGGTGATCCCTTCCAACCATGTTTCTTCTTGTACCCCTCCGTGACCACCAGAAAACTCTGGAAGCCTAATTTTCTAAAGCTCCCTTGTGATGTCTTTGAGGGGGTCTCTGCAATAGGTTCAATGGTATTTCAGGGTCACCTTACCTCAAGGAAGGGACCTCGACCTCTACCTTAGGTGTAGCGCTTCCCCCTTGAAGTCCCCTCAGTGTCTCATTTATTTCCTCAAGGGAGCGCAAAATGAGAACTGTTTCCGGCGATGGTGTCGGCACATTCTACTCAAGAACTGTTGCCTGGCCTTGTCCTTGACCTGATCACGTTCTTTCCATAGTGATCCTGTATCATGGTATAAGTCATCATTATTACATGCTTCATGTTTTATCTAGGTCATAATTAAACACATACTCATATCTATAGGCTGAGTGAAAGTTTGTTTCCTTCTTCGCTCGTAAACGAGATTTACCTGATACTGAGGCAAATGCGTGAAAGGGTTGGGGTACGAAGGCACTACTACATTCCCTACATTGACACCACTGCCACAAGTCATGAGTAAGATGCTATGTCTCAATCAAGTGTGTAGCGTCACATTCTCCCTACGGCTTAAGTAGTCACCAATAACCCTACCTACAACTGAGGTCACACTTGTTGCGTCCTCGCATGAAACCTACTATGTTTACATAATTGGCATAAATTTGAATTAAGTTAATTGATTTTCTTGACCTTGTAATCAATTAAATGATCTTAAAATTAACTTGTAAAGTTTAAATGAAATAAGGTTAATTTAAACAATTAATTAGTTAACCATATTAAATTAACCTTAAATAAGGTTACTCTCTCATAAATAAATGAGTTTAAATTTAAAATAATTTAATCCTTTAAAATAACATTACATGATCACTTATACTATATATATTACTTATATATTATATTTGATCCTATGATAGTATTTAAATAAAATTTCCATTATTTAACTAATTCTATATTTATGAGCCCTAACCCTAAACCTTACCTCCTCACTTGGCCATCTTGCATGAAGGTCATCTGTCGTCACTCCGACTCCCCAAAGATCACCCCAACCTTGATGCTGCTACTTAAAATGGGGCTCCTTCCCCCACACTTAGCCATTTTATTTCTCATTTTTTCTGAGATCAAGCTAGGAGCTCAGCAACTCGACACTCCTTCCTGGGCTTGGCTTTACCCTTCATAGCTCTGCTCGGATCAGGAACCTCTCTTTCTCCTTATTCTTTATGAATTTTTATTCTTATTTTTATTTATATATATATGATTTCCATATTCCACCACGTCCCTTTCTTTCCATGACTATGGCCGACAGGCTACTAGGCCACCTAGTAATGGCCTTCTCTCAGCCATATAACGCCCTTGGCTTAACAAGTGGGCATAGTTGTGGTTTTTTTTATTTTTTTATGCACCCTTCAAGACTCCCTCAGGCAACTGGGCTAAGCAGTGCTTGAGCCATCCTTCTAAGAAGAGTTGTCCAGTATGGAATCGTTGGTATGTTTTGAGAGAGGGCTGAGAGGGAGGGCACTCTCCCATGAGTGTGTAGAAAGTATTGGATCGTAGGTTGAACAACTAAGCATCCCTCTTTCTCTTGGAGTTTGTTTTCAATTGTTTTAATTTTTGGTATATATATATATATATTTTAAATTAAGGGGTTTTTTAAATATTATTTTTGCCAAAAAAGCTGTGTGAAAATATTTAATGGAAGAAGTTGTTTGCTTGAGATTATTTTTGTTAAATGGAAAACGTTTTTTCCTGAGATTAATTTTGTCGAATGAAAATTGTTTTTCCTGATTTTTTTTTTAATGGAAAACCTTTTACCTAATAAGTCTTGCTTGAGATTAATTTTCTGGAATGAAAATCTTTTTACCCAAAAGATTTTTCTTGAGATTAATTTTGTTGAATGAAAACCATTTTACACAAAATGTTTTGCCTAAGATTAATTTTGTTGAATGAACATGGTTTTACCAAAATGGTCCGAAATTCTTTTTGTTGAATAAAAACTATTTTACCCAAAACTTTTTCGAGAGATTAGTTTTGTTGAACGGAAAACGTTTTCCCCAAAACATTTTTCCTAAGATTAATTTTGCAGAATGAAAATTGTTTTACCCAAAAAGTTTTTCATCAGATTAATTTTTTTTGTTGAATGTAAAAACTTGAGTGTTTTTTTGTTTTTTTGAATTGTCTGTAGGTTTTGTTTTATATAAATCTCTTCAAACAGGACTACCTGAACGTTCCATCTCCTTTTTTTATACATATATTAATTAATATATGATATATTCCCCCTTTTGTTGGTATATGTGCATGCACAAACCCTAACATTTCTTAAGGGTTTTATATAATAGTTATATAAGAGTATATATGTTGTATAAATATTTTTTTTTGCAACGTTCATTTTATTTTGCAAGTGTAACTTCAGTAATTAAGTCCTGGAAAGATATCCTTTTTTTTTATCTTTCTCAATATATATATATATATATTAACAACCCTTTTGGATCCGTCTCCTTAGAGTTCAAATTTTGTTTGTTATATATGTTTTATTATTTAAAACTAGTGTCTAGCTTGCAAGTTTATATTCAAAACAGATTTTATATTCCACATTTATTACTATATATAAATGTAGGTATGTAGTTTACTTCTCTATTTATATATATGATGTACAATATTCTTTTAATTATTTTTATTTTTGTTCTTTTTTCTTATTTTTCATGTTTGGTAGTTCACATCAATTGCTATTCACTCCCTATTATCAAATATTTCCAGGTGTTCAGCAACATCTTGATAGAGGATGTTATTTACTGTGAATATGCCACAACTACAGAGTCCATCAATATATGCATTGCATAGGTTTCCATAGGTTTCCATCTAACACTTTCTTTTTGTTTTATTTCAGTTGTAGTTATATCGATTATATCCATTGTAGTAAGCCCTGTGGTTCCAGATTTGGAACCATGGTTTTGATACCATGTGTAGAACCCCAACCCGGTCCTTAGTTTAACAAGAATTTAACCGTTGAAGTTTTGTTTAAGCTTTGTTTTATCAACTTGTTCTAAGTTGAACCGCTAATTTGTTTTCATTCCACTAAATCTTTGATGCAGGTATAAAACAAATAAAATATCTTTATACACTAAATCTTTGTTGTAGGCATAAAACAAATAAAATATCTTTATGCAACAATACTACATCATATCATTTTCATAATTTATTTTGAACAATCAATTTCATAATTTATTTTGAACAATCAATTTGAGAGTAGAAATTAAGGCATGTTCAAAATATTTTATGAGATTTATAATTTGAAATGGTATGCAAATACCTATAAATTTCATAGTAAATTTCACACTTGTATTTCGCAGTAAATTTCACACTTGTCCTTGAGTAATTGGTCCCTTCAAGCTCCTTGAGTGTTCAACTTGCAAGCCCTGCAAGCCTCTTTTACAGTAAGAGAAAACGCAACCAACCAAACCAATCTGCCACCCTGCAAACTAGGATAGTCTCGCCGACTTCCTAGCTCCAAGAACTAAATCTCACACTTGTAACTCAACCAACCAAACCAATCTGCCACCCTGCCAACTAGGATAGTCTCCCTGACTTCCTAGCTCCAAGAACTAAATTTCACACTTGTATTTTGCAGTAAATTTCACACTTGTCCTTGAGTAATTGGTCCCTTCAAGCTCTTTGAGTGTTCAACTTGCAAGCCGAGCCCAAAACCTGAGTCCAATCCAACTAGTGATAAAATCTCCCTTTCTTTTAAAAATTTTCAAAAAAATCTTTTGCTCTTTTTCTCCTCTTTTCTCGATGTCCAAAACTTCCCCATTCTTCTCCCCTATATCCTACTCTTCACCTACTCCCATGCATTCATTACTACCTTATCCAAATCATAAATATTCAACTTCCCTTTCATCCACTTTGTCAGGTTTCCATAATTCCCAACCACATGGATTCTCGTGTTACTCATAAGTCAATAAATTTATTATAAAATAATAATAAGTTGCACGCCATTCATTTCTTACCATTGTCAACATTTCCAGGTCATATTAATATATATTTAATAATATTAATAACAAAATATCATTTTATGTAATCATCTCTTTATTTCACCTTCTATCACAATTGTCATTAGTACTCATTTAATTATTTATGAACTAAATAAATTTTAAACATGATTTACTAAGCTATTTACCCTATCCAACAACTATAATAATATTAATAACAAAATATCATTTTATGTAATCATCACTTGAGTTCAACCTCTATCATAATTTTCATTTGTACTCATTTAATTATTTATGAACTAAATAAATTTTAAACATGATTTACTAAGCTATTTACCCTATCCAACAACTAACCATTATTTGTGATTAAGTTCTTAGTTAATGCTTAATTATTATTACATTTTGACTAATCCTAATTAATTATAATCCATTCTAATAATCATTCATGGAACTAATTACCATATTCAACACTCAAACCTAGTTATAATTACCTTAACTATAGTTAATTGTGATTAATACTCAATTAACACCACTTTTTAATTAGTTTTAATTTATAGTAATTAATAATAGAAATCCTAATTACTTTAATTAATTGTAATTAATCCTAATTAATTACAATTATTCATAGCCACCATTCATGGAAGTATTATAATTCATCCTTTAATTAGTATTTATTAATAAAGTAGATATCAAAGTGATTAACAATGATGAACCACATGAATACTTTATTTAATAACTTAGTAACCATGAACTTATTCAACAACTAAGTTAATCAATCTTAATAAGATAATAAGACTATTTGTATTATGAATTAGCATTAATCAACATTAATTGGCATTAATCATTATTAGGACTCGATCATGATTCATTCTTTAATTAACACCACATTCAACAATCATACTAAGTGACTCTAATAAACTTAATTAATATTTATTTAATGATGACCACAATCATTAACCAAACTTAATCATAATCAAAGCCCTTACTAATAACTTGACCCAATTATGTTGGTTCCTAACCCGATAAGTAACAAATATAATTTAGCATGTCACAATTACAAAACATGAAGTTGTAATCATAATAGCATGGCATACCATTTATACAAACACACACACACACACACACACACACATATATATATATATGAGTTATGTAAACGTAGCTAATGCGTACATACGTCATGTAGGTACACTAATAGGACTCAACCACACATCACACATAATCATATAAGTACCTATATGTCAACACACACTTAAACATGAATTTTCAAGGTTTAGATGCTAACTCATATCATAATAAGCCATGACACAAACAAAACATAATGAGACACTAATTAAGAATCACGCAAAGGGTTTTGACACACAGTTAATCAGTTTTTCTTCTAAAACTTCCATGTCATTCCTATCTACCTACTTTGTTATACATAATTCACAACTAACTTCCACATCCTATCCTTCCTTTATTGGACTACCCTGGAGCGTCAACTACATGACCTAACTCCAGTTAGAACCCGTAAGCAGAAGTGTCAACTCTATTGACCAAACTTCCCCAGTAGGCATCCACTAGTCATCATCAGAAACCTTGGGGAGTGTACCGTAGCACAACCCTCCCATGAATCTGGGTTTCGGGGATAACAGTGTTAGTTTTTCAACATTAAGCTAGAATTATGTTAGGATCTTTACTGAGAGAATAACAAGTACATCAATCAAACACAAGCACATCACAAGAGACAAGAGACACAAAGAGTTTTCCTCGGGGAAACCATAAAGGAGAAAACCCCGCAACTTCCTCAGAGATAGAATCAACACCAAAACAGTAAAAGTCCCAAAGCAGTAGTCTTCTTCTTCTGTCTAGTCCCAGTGTATTTCCTTCCTCACTAATGCACCACACTTGAGTGAGTGAATGATATGTGTTACAAGATATAAATAGAGAGGCTCTCACTCTCTATTTATATTCTTTCGTTCACTTGAAGTGCACTCAATCATGTCAGCCCAACTTAACAATTACTTACTAGAGCCTACATCTCTATGAGTGTATAATAACCCTAGTGCCCCGAAACTGTGGGGACTTTAACAATGACTTGACATGAATTGTTTACATTATTGATCCTCCCGATCGGAACATCAAGGCATGACAACATGACTCAAATACATAATAGAAACATCCCGGAATAAACATCGGGTTACAATACATAAGATACATAGATGAATACATTCCGAAGTTACATATACATCAACACTCCCTCTTAACTAGGAAGGTATTCTTTCGACACAATTTTCAGCACTGGTCTTCTTCTCTATATCAACTGGATCATCTCGTCATTTGCATCTTGAGTCTTCAAGTCATCTTCACTGGATCTAGATCATCTCTCGATCTGGATCATCATGGAACATCATCACTGGATCTGGATCAACATCACTGGACTGGATCTGGATCATCTCTTGATTTGGATCATCACTACTGGATCTGGATCATCACTCGATCTGGATCATCACTGGCTGTCATCACTGGCTGTCATCACTGGATCTGGATCATCACTGGATCTGGATCATCACTGGTGCTATCTCATGATTCTTCTCGTCACAGGAAGTTCTACAGAGCCAACCCTTTTTCATGTTGGTTGTAGGCCTACCCATCATGTAGGTCTTCGCCTAGCACTTACATTTGACCTACTCATCAGAAAGGCACATCCATCTAGACAAGAACACATCCTATCACAGTGATGGAAGACTCCCATCCACACAGGAACACATCCTATCACAGTGATGAGAGATTTCAGCACTTACATCTGACCTACTCGTCAGAAGGGCACATCCATCCAGACAGGAACACATCCTATCACAGTGATGGAAGACTCCCAACTAGAAAGGAACACATCCTATCACAGTGATGAGATATTTCAGCACTTACATCTGACCTACTCGTCAGAAGGGCACATCCATCCAGACAGGAACACATCCTATCACAGTGATGGAAGACTCCCATCCAGAAAGGAACACATCCTATCACAGTGATGAGATATTTCAGCACTTACATCTGACCTACTCGTCAGAAGGGCACATCCATCCAGACAGGAACACATCCTATCACAGTGATGGAAGACTCCCATCCAGAAAGGAACACATCCTATCACAGTGATGAGAGATTTCAGCACTTACATCTGAGCACGTGAGAACACATCCCTCAGTCACTCTAGAAAGGCTCTGCACTTACATCCATCCAGACAGGAACACATCCTATCACAGTGATGGAAGGGCTTGCACTCACATCTGATCCTACGAGAACACATCCCAGCATTCATATCAGAATGGCCCCCAGTCCTCGACTGAGCTACCTGGTAACTGACCAGGCGCCTCCATTCTCCTAGAGAATGGCAGTTTCCCTTACATCCGACCTGCTCGTCGAAATGGCCAACACTCACATATGACATAGAAGGAACTTAATCCTTTAGCCATGACAGAATGGTTCAGCCCTTACATCTAATCAAGTGGGAACACATCCCTCTATCACATCAGAATGGCTACTCAGTCCTACACTAAGTGATCCTGGTAACTGACCAGGTGCCTCCATTCCTAGAATGACAATTGCCCTTACATCTGTCTTGCTCGACAGAATGGCCAGCACTCATATCTGACATGGAAGGGAGAAACCCTCTCACCATGACAGAATGGCTCAGCCCTTACATCTGACCATGGAAGGAACCAATCCTCTCACCATGTCAGAATGGCTATGGGTCTCATCACTTTCTCTTGGAGGGAACCTCGATCTGGAGAACACCAAGTCTCTCCCTGAAGTACTCGAACTTCATCCTAGCCAATGGCTTCATCAATACATTAGCTATCTGTTCCTCCATCTCAACATACTGGAGCTTCACTGCTCCTCTCTACACCATATCCCTGATATAGTGATACTTGATCTTGATATGCTTCGAATTTTCATGGAACACTGGATTCTCTGACAGCTTCACGCAACTCTGGTTGTCACAATGTATACAAGTAGCATCCAACTGGAGATCAAATATATCAGATAGTAGCTTCTGCAGCCATACTGCCTCACAACTTGCTGAACAAGCTGTGACATACTTTTCTTCAACTATACTCAGTGCCACACAGGATTGCTTCCTGCTAAACCAAGAGATCACACCTGATCCCATACTGAAGCAACATCTTGAAGTACTCTTCCTGTCGATGGCACTACTTGCCCAATCTGAATCAACATAACGCTCTAGGTTAATCTTTTGATTTGCATCGTACTTGAGCCCATAATCAACTGTACCCTTCAGGTACCTCAGAATATGCTTTGCAGCAGTCAAGTGAACACTTCTCGGATCTGTCAAGTACTGGCTCAAGGTTTTCACAGCAAAGCAAATGTCTGGTCTTGTGTTTGTCAGGTACATCAATTACCCAATCATCTGACGATACATCGTAGCATCAACTGAATCTGATGAAGCATCACTCAATAGCTTCAGGTTCGATGCCATAGGTGTGGCCATAGCTTTGCAGTCCATCATCCCAAACCTCTTCAGGATCTCTACTACATACTTCCCTTATCCAAGGAAGATTCCATCTATACTCTGCCACACCTCCATACCTAGAAGGTAATGCATCATCCCCAAGTCCTTCATTTCGAACTCAGCAGCAAGATTTCTCTTCATATCAGCAATCAACCCATCTGTACATATCACACATAGATCATCTACCTATAGTAGGAGTATCACTGGGTTGCCATCTTCAACCTTGTAGTAAAGGTTGGAATCTGCTTTACTCTTGGTAAAGCCCAAACTGGATAGAAATCTGTCAATTATGTTGTACCAGGTCCTGGGTGCCTGTTTCAAACCATACAGGGCTTTCTTCAATCTGCATACATGAGACTCTCTGTCATGTGTCTCAAAACTGAGTGGTTGTTCTACATACACTTCCTCTTCTACTACACCATTCAAGAAGGTAGTCTTGACATCCATCTGGTGTCTCTTCCATTTCATCATTGCAGCTAGAGCAAGTACTGATCTGATGGAAGTGTATCTGGCTACAGGTGCAAAGGTCTCTTCATAGTCTACTCCCTCTTTCTAAGAGAATCCTCGAGCTACAAATCTTTCCTTATACTTTTCAATGCTACCATCTGCAGCATGCTTAATCTTGTAGATCCATTTGGAAGTTACAACTAACTTCCCTTCTGGTCTTGGGACAACATCCCAAACAACATTCTTCATGTTCGATTGATATTCTTCAATCATAGCATCCTTCCATTCTTTCTATTCTGCCGCTTCTACATAACTGGAAGGTTCTTTATCAATAAAATCACATAGTAAAGCTACATACCCGGAATTAGATCTGGTCCTCTTTCTTTCTTTGTGATTCTCTTCTGAAGCCCCATATCTTTCTGCACCTTGGATAAGTTCACGTACCCAAGCAGGTTTCCTCTTATGCGGATTCTTCTCCAGAGGTGGATCTATAGGTATTTTTGGTTCCTCGAACTCTCGATCTTCTTCTTGAGCTTCTTCATCCATGATTGTATCATGAATTCTGGGTACTTCTACTTCAGCTTCTTCAGCAGGTCTCTTTCTGGATTTGTTGTAAGCTGTACCTTCATCAAATGTGACATCTCTGCTGATTTCAATCTTCTTGTATCCTGGAAAATATATTTTGTAAGCCTTCGAGCTTTCAAAGTATCCCACAAATATTCCCTTCTTTCCTAAAGGATCTAATTTTGTTCTCTTCTCTTTTGGAATGTGTATGTATACGGGACAGTCGAATATTCTGAGATGGCTGAATTCTGGTTTCTTGCCGGAGAATACTTCTTCAGAAGTCTTGTTCTCGAGTAATCTATGCGGAGTATGGTTCTGTACATACACCGCAGTTATGGTAGCTTCAGCCCAAAGATGCATAGGTAGATCTTGATCATGAATCATTGCTCTTGCAGCATCCATGATGGTTCTATTCTTCCGTTCTGCAATCCCATTCTGTTGTGGATTATAAGGAGTAGACAACTCCCTCTTAATCCCTGATTCTTTACATAGCTCTTTGAATTCGTTCGAAGTGAATTCTCCACCATTATCTGATCGAATATTGGTCTTGATCTTCTTTTCAGTATGGTTTTCGATCAAGGCTTTGAATTCCTTGAATTTTCTGAATACTTCATCTTTGTTTTTCATAAAGTAAATCCATGTCTTTCTAGAAAAATCATCAATAAAAGAAACATAGTATGCATACCCGCTTAGTGAGTTTGATGACATAGGACCGCATACATCGGAGTGGATGATTTCTAGGATACCTTTGGCTTTGCTTTCGCTGCTGGGAAATGTCTTCTTTGTGTTCTTTCCTTTCGCACATCCTTTGCAAACTCCATCATGTTTTGCTTGGAATTCTGGAAGACCTTCAACAGCTTTGCTTGCAATAGGTAGTGCTCTGTAATGCACATGTGCAAGCCTTCTATGCCAAAGCTCATTTGGTTCTACTGTATCATGGATCAAGGCTTGTTCTGGATGACCCTTCAATTTGTACAAGCCTCCTTCTTGTTCTCCAATTACTACCGCATCATCGATGGTCTTTCCTTTTGGCCACATGATGAATTGACCATATATGAATGCAACCCGAATTCCTTTTGCATCCAATGCTGAAATGGATAGAAGGTTCTTCTTGAGTCCTGAAACAAACAATACTTCTTTCATTGTTCGAGACTTACCAGAGTATAGTTTGTATGAAGATTCCCCACTACCTTTTATTGGTTATTGGTAGTCATCTCCTAGTTTCACCTTGTGAGGTGATTCATGTTCTGACAGTTTTACAAAAGATTCCTTGAATCTCGTCATATGTTTGGAAGCCCCACTTTCTATAAGCCAATCATCACTACCATGAGTAATGTTACCTGTGAGAGCGGAGATTAGAACATATTCATCCTCGCTTGAAGAATCTTCACTTTCATATATGGATCTCTTCTTGGATGGTTCATCATCCTCTGTAGCATGAGCATGGTGTCTTGTTTTGTTGCGCTTCTTCTTATGAGATTGGTTCTTATTCTTAGGACAGTATTTTGCAAAGTGTCCTATCTCATCACATGTATAACATCTTAATCTAGATAGATCCCTTTTAGGATGAGAGCTCTTACCTTTGGAGTAATGATGTTTTCTTCTTTCCTTCTTGGAGTGAACTGTGAGGGCTTGATCTTCACTACCCATATTTTCTTCTCGAGCTACTATCCGAGCTTCTTCATGAGATCATTGTTCCCATAGTCTTCTAAATTTGACTAACTTCTTCCTAGCACAGATTCCTTGGATGAAAGCATCCCATGACCTAGGAAGGCCATTCAAAGTAGTCATCACAATATCTGCATTTTCCACTTCTTCATCAATAGCTTCTAGTTGTTCCTTGATCTGAGAAACCCTTGTGAAGTATGACTGGATAGTTTCTACATTCTAAATCTTCACATTCTTCAGTTGGTTCCTCAGGGTCATCTTCCGATTGATGTTCTTTCCTTCAAACAATTTGGCTAGGGCATCAAACATAGCTTTAGGTGTCTTGAGAGAGGACACCTGTGGGATAAGGTGATCCTTAATAGAATCAGCAATGATCCTCTTTGCCATAAACATCTTCTTCTTATGTAAGGCATTTGCCTCATCTCCCTCTGGAACTGGAACCTCCTCATGAATGTAGGAGTCTAATTCATTCTCTTCCAGGACCAGGGAGATCCTATACTTCCAAGCTCAGAAGTTATCAGCTCCCTCAAGCTTTTCATCAAGCTTGGTATGATGAGACATCTTAAATGAGAACCTCAAATGGAAATACAAAATATTTTAGATCTTACCAGGTTCAAGATGTCGGATCTGAAACTTGAGCTGAAATCCTGCAGAGCTGGTTCAGGAGGAAACTAGGGTTTTTCTTTTCCGAAGTTCTATCCACCCAAATGCCTTGAAATTTGTCCCTAACTTCGATTTTGGGGAGGATATCAATCCAGGCCTGGGATCACTGAAAAATTCCTCTTTTGTAAAAATCCCTAATTTTCGACCCCAATGACAGGTCCAAAACTGAAAAACCTCAGAATTGGATTCTGTTTCGACAGAAAGATGCGCCCTAAGGAGGAGAGTTGTTCCACCTTACTTTTGCTGAAAATCCATGGAGGAAGGTCCACAAACTAGGAAGCCCTAGTTCCCGTAGCTGTACAATGTCTTCTTCTCAGGTTAGCTCTGATACCATGTTAGTTTGTCAACATTAAGCTAGCATTATGTTAGGATCTTTACTGAGAGAATAACAAGTACAACAATCAAACACAAGCACATCACAAGAGACAAGAGACACAAAGAGTTTCCCTCGGGGAAACCATAAAGGAGAAAACCCTGCAACTTCGTCAGAGATAGAATCAGCACCAAAATAGTAAAATCCCCAAAGCAGTAGTCTTCTTCTTCTATCTAGTCCCGGTGTATTTCCTTCCTCACTAATGCGCCACACTTGAGTGAGCGAATGATATGTGTTACAAGTGATAAATAGAGAGGCTCTCACTCTCTATTTATATTCTTCCGTTCACTTGAAGTGCACTCAATCATGTCGTCCCAACTTAACAATTACTTACTAGAGCCTACATCTATATGAGTGTATAGTAACCCTAGTGCCCCAAAACTATGGGGACTTTAACAATGACTTGACATGGATTTTTTACATTATTGATCCTCTCGATCAGAACATCGGGGCATGACAACATGACTCAAATACATAATAGAAACATCCCGGAATAAACATCGGGTTACAATACATAAGATACATAGATGAATACATTCTGAAGTTACATATACATCAACAAACGGTGGGCAATGCCTCCACCCCCCTCAATGGAATAAGGGACTATGTCTGCATTCGACATAGTGACTGTGTTGCGACTGCCGTACTCAGGTTTTGTCATCGATAACCAATTTGGGCGGTTGATTTTCCTAAAACCCCACACCATCCCACACATCATGATAATAACAATAATTACATATAACAATAAAAATTCATTCTCATACCATATTCTTTGAAGTCATACCGTCGAGGTGCTTCCACATTGTGGAGATCAACTATCTTTTCACTCTTTTAAACCTGTTGGTTAGTCTCATAACAAAATGTTGTATAACCTTCGACATGTCCATACATAATCTGTTAATACTAACAAAAACATTATAATCATTTTCACCATGCATCTGGTGTCGTAATCATTTACTTGAACATAACTTAAATTGGTATCCACGTACCATATTCTATTGAATTTCCATGCTAAAGACATAATCTAAACATGTTCATAACTCATAATATTAACATCACACACACATATATAAACTCTGCAAATAATAAATTCATATGTCCACAATGTCATCTACTGACGAAGTTCCACAATAAGCAAATACATCCAGTAATGACAATGTCATCTACTGATGAAGTTCACAATAAGCAAATACATCCAGTAATGATAGTTTAGGTAATAAGGTCAAAATGGGGTGTTACACATCCCTAGAGGACCTCCAGGTAGATCATCAATCAACTCTGGTTGAAATTGAAGGTAAGATTGTTGAGCAATTTGTTTCTATTTTTATTGACCCTAGATTTACTCACAGTTATATTACTCCTAGAATTTTTAAGATTTGTTCCTTGAAGTTAAAGCATGGCGAATCATGGTTAGTTCAAATGGCCACTGGAACCAAGATAAAAGTTTGTGAAGTGGTAAATAAATGTCCATTAGTCATGGATGGGTTAGTCACTTATGAAAACTTGAATTTTATACCACTTGGTTCCTATGATATTCTCATTGGAATGGATTATTAGAAGTGCATAGAGTTAAGCTTGACTGTTACAACATGGCTTTTGAGTGCATGGATGAAGAAGGAAATCCAAGGGTTGTAAGAGAAATTCCAAAGGTGATTTATATTAGGAGGATTTCAATGATGCATATGAGGAAGTTTTGCAGGAAAGGGTGCAGATTGTATGCAACCCATCTTTTGGAGGCAGCAAAGAATGAACCTCCTAGGTTTTTGGAATTTCATGTTTTGTAGGAATTCAGGGATGTTTTTCCTGATGCAATTCCATGCCTTCCTCCAAAGAGGGACATTGATTTTACAATTGAACTTGTTCCAGGAGCAACACTAGTGTCCAAGACACCATGTAGGATGAGCACACCATAATTTCTAGAATTGAAGATGCAGCTGCAAGATTTGTTGGAAAATAAGTATATCAAGCCTAGTGTGTCCCCTTGGGGAGCACCAGTTCTATTTGTGAAAAGAATGATGGTACACTTGGGTTGTGTATTGATTACAGACAATTGAAAAAAGTCACTATGAAGAATGAATACCCTTTACCTTGAATTGATGACCTGTTTGATTAAATGAGAGGAGCAAAGGTATTTTCCAAGATTGACTTGAGTTCTGGTTACCATTAGGTAAGAATTAAGGATGAAGATATTTATAAGACAACCCTCAGAAAAAGGTATGAGAAATATGAGTTTATAGTGGTACCATTTAGTCTCACAAATTCACCAGCTACATTCATGTGCCTCATGAATAGTGTTTTCAATAGGTATCTAGACAAGTTTGTTCTTGTTTTTCTTGATGACATTCTTATTTATTCTAAGAATGAGGAAGAGCATGAAGAACACTTGAGGCCGACTTTGAAATTTCTAAGGGAGCATAAGCTGTATGCAAAGCTAAGAAAATGTGACTTCTATAAATATAGAATTCATTATTTGGGTCACATTATCTCATAGGAGGGAATATATGTAGACCTTGAGAAGATTGAAGCCATTATGAATTGGCCAACCCCAAGAAATGTGACAAATGTAAGATCTTTTATGGGACTTGCAGTATACTACAGGAGGTTCATTGAAGGATATACAAGGTTGTGCATTCAATCAATTCTTTGAAAAAGAAGTGGATAAAGTTTGAATGGACACCAAGGTGTGAGGAGAGATTCTAGCAGTTGAAGAATATTTTGACATGTGCACCAATTCTGAAAGTTGCAGACCCAGAAAAATATTTTGTGGTGTGTACTGATGCATGTAATCAGGGACTTGGAGGAGTTCTTATGCAAGAAAACCACATGGTATGTTATGAGTCAAGATAGTTGAAGGAAAATGAGAAAAACTATGATACTCATGATCTAGAACTTGCAGCCATAGTACATGATCTCAAGATGTGGAGGAATTACTTAATGCGCAGAAAAGTTGAGTTAAGGAGAGACCACTGTGGTCTGAAGTATTTGTTTGATCAACAAATGTTAAATGTTAGGAAAGATAGATGGCTAGAGTTTTTATGTGAGTTTGATTTTGAAATCAAACACATAAAAGGAAAAGAGAATAAAGTGGTTGGTGCACTCAACAGGAAGGTGCATGAAATGCATGTGGCATCTATTAGTATTTTCCAATCAGATTTGAGACAATAGATTATTAATCATGCTGCTAAGGATCAAAATGTATGTGTAGGTAAAGGACAAGTTGTAGTAGAAAATCCTTGAAAAGAGATATGAGGGATATAAATTGGAAGAAGATGAACTTCTCACCTATAAAAATAGAATTTTTATTCCATGACTTGAAGAGAATGGTTATGGATGAAATCCTTCAAGCTCCATATTCTGGTCACCCAGGATATCAGAAAACAATTGCTACAGCCAGAAAGTAGTATTTTTGGCCAAGAATGAAAACAAACATTGCTAAGTATATTTATAAGTGCATGAAATGTCAGTAGGTGAAGGTTGAGCACACACCCAGTAGGTTTATTGCAACCTTTGCTAGTCCCAGAATGGAAATTGGAAGTTGTTTCCATGGATTTCATTACAGGATTTCCAATGAATTGGAGGAAACATGATTCCATCATGGTTGTGGTGGACAAGTTGACAAAGGAATCACATTTTATACCAGTTAAGTCCACATATAAAACTGATTCCATTGTAAATATCTTCATGAAATAGATTTTCAGATTGCATGGATTTCCTAAGGCAATAGTCTCTGATAGGGATCCCAAGTTCACTTCCAATTTTTGGAAGGGTTCATTTGCAGATTTGGGTATGGATTTGAACTTCAACAATACCTACCATCCTCGGAGTGATTGACAGACAAAGAGAGTAAATCAGGTTCTTAAAGACATGCTTCACATGTATGTGATGGAAAAACCATCCAAGTGGGAAGATTATTTACACTTGGTGGAATTTGCATATAATAATGGACACCAAGAATCATTGGGAATGGGCCCATATGAATCTTTGAATAGAAGAAGGTGTAGGACACCTATGTCTTGGGATAATCCAGTAAAAATAATTGTACTTGGTCCATAATTTCTCAAGGAAATGGAGCAAGAGGTTGCAAAGATCAGGAAAAACCTGAAAGCAGCCTAAGATAGACATAAAAGCTATGCAGATAAAGATAGAGTGCATAGAGAGTTTAGTGTTGGGGATCATGTTTAACTTAGAGTGAGGGAAAGGAAGAGTTCCTTGAAGCTTGGAAGTTGTGCCAAGCTATCACCTAGATATTGTGGGCCTTTTAAAGTGCTTGAAAGAATAGGGCCAGTTGCATATAGACTTGCATTACTTGCTAGCACTAGAGATCATAATGTTTTTCATGTTTCTTTGCTTAATAAATATGTACGTGACCCTAACCATGTGATAATTTGGGATGTGATTCAGGTGGAACCCAAGGGAGAGTTCCAAACCGAGCCATTGCGCATCCTCGACAGGAAGGTCACAGTGCTTCGGAATCGAGCTGTTGGACAGGTAAAGGTGCAATGGGATCACTATAGTCATGATGAGGCTACGTGGGAGCTAGAGGATGACATGTGATTGGCACATCCATATTTGTTCAATTTTCTAAAGCATTAAGGACAATTCTAATCAAGGGGGAGGGGAATGTAACACCTCAGTTTTGACCCCAAGGGGGAGGGGAATGTAATGCCCCGGTTTTGACCCCATGGTAGTAAAATTGTACATGATGTATATATTGTATGATAATCATGGAAATGAGCTCAAGTCCAAGTCCCTACCATTGATTTGGTATTTTTTGTATAGGTGATCAAGGTTGATGCCTATGGTTCATTGTGCTAGTCAAACACAACATGATTTTTGAATATCATGTAAATACACCATTTAATAAAAATACCACAACTAGAGATGCACTGCAATGTGAAATATATGGGGCATTATTTCATAGAGGAAAATATAGGGATTAAACCAACAGATGCCAGGTGAGTGATTGCAGGTTCAATCCTCACAAAACCCAGTTTAATCAGCATAAAAACCTTCGCTGATTTGTCATCCAAGTCACTCAGGAAGATGCACAACATAATAAATCCTTTTGGATAGAAATTTTGTGCCTGCTAGCTGATGTTTAAAAATGAGCTAGTTGAATTAGTGAAATCCATGTTGACTGTCAGATCTGTGTCCCCGCTAGATCAACGATGGACTCCAAATTTGATGAAGCGAATTTCATTGAAATTTTGCGCACATTGACATTTTGTTAAGTCGTGCTAGTTGAATCAGTGAAATTGTTGTGCACCGTTGATCTATTTTATGGTTGATCTCAACCGTAGATCTATTCAAAAGTTACCCGTTCGCTAGCTCATCCACCCTGGTTCATTCCTGATACTGATCAATTCAATTTTCTTATAGACAATCAGTTGAGGAAGTTAATTCCTTGAGCAGAGAAAGGCATGGAAGTCATTTTTGTGATTGAGCAAGCCTGCAATTGCAGAATCCATGTTATTTCTTTTGAAGAAAGTAAAAACATGTGATTTCATCCCCAATATGTCATCACGGTCTTCACTTGATCAGTTTGGTCATTCGAACCATACCACCACTCTTGCATTCATTCGATCTGATCGATTATGCATTGTTCAGTCTCTTGAGCTACAGAGAAGATTTCTGTAGTGGTTGTGTAGTGTGGTTCACTTTTCAGTGTTGTTCAGTCCATATACATTGTGGTGGTGGAGAGTTTCTCATGTTACACATTGTGTTTCATGGTTGTATTATAGTGTTTCCCTGTGTTACAGAGTGTATGAAACCATGGATGTGTGTTACTGTGCTATCTCGATCTACATTATAGTAAATTGTGGTGTGGAACCTTGTTTTCCTCTATGTTACAGAGTGGAATGAAAACCTATTTCTCTATGTTATGGAGTGGAGCTTGTGTTTATTTGTTTCCCTGTGGTTTGCTGTGATGTGCACCTTGGTTTGGTTCTGAACGGTATGCAAGGATTAGGAGTGGAAGAGATGAGGAATGGGCCTGATAAACCTAGTGCAAAGAGGAACCTCATAAAAAGATAAGAGTGGCTGGTGAATATTCTATGCATGCCCTGAAGAGCACTGGAAGGGAAGGCATATCCCAAGGGACTGTGTAGCAGAGAAGGGGATGTTTTTATCAGGAATTATGCAATCGAGGCGGACACCGTTGGTTACTCTACCCTGTAAATCACAAGTGTAGAACAAAAGAGCACATCAATATATCCTTTCCTTAAAGCAATCAATTTGAACAACATAAAATAAACCATACCTCAGACCTAGATCTCTTTGTCCTTGTCCAAAATCCCTTACGGTGTTCAATACCTGTAAAACTGATCAAAAGACAAAACACAAGGTCATAGTATCATGATAAATCAATTAATTATACCAATGATCAAGGAATCTGATAATATTCAAGTGAAATTAACAACACTTTTGTATTAAATAATGAGAGAGTAAAGTTACAACCAAGCCTTGATGTTGATGGCTTCAACCTCTACAAGAAATATACAATCCTTCACAACTATAAGCATCTCTTCACATACAATCCAACTCTATATTTCCTCTAACTCAAAATTCAATCCAACAACATAAGGGTACTTTATTTTGGCCTCTTCCACTCACATCATGAAGGCTTCATTTATAGGCTCAAAACACATTAGATTGAATTGGGGAATGGATAGGAGGTGATCCTAATAGGTGAGGGAGGTGAATGCCACATCTCCCAAGAAAATAGGAGCTGACTCCACAAAGGATATCGCAAGGAAGCTTCCAAAACCTTCTTTTTTCCTCTCTTTGGACTATCGATGCACATAGAAGAAAGGGTAAAGGCGCCGACCTAACTTTTTCCCAAATAAAAGGTGGACCAATGCTTATTGATCCACTATGGGAAGAACTGTAGACACTTTGTGCAAACAAGGGAAAGGCGTTATCCTTCCAAAATATGGAAAAAATTTAACCAAGGTGTCTCAGGCCAGGATCTCTGAAAGGATAACATGCAATGTGGAATTTCCAAATGCAACAGAATGCCCCCAAAAGTATGATGGGCAGGGACCAGGTAGATACTTATCAAATTTTTTTATTAGGAATTATGCAATCGATGCAGACACCGTTTGTTCCTCTACCCTGTATATCACAAGTGTAGAAGAAAAGATCACAACAGTATATCCTTTCCTTAAGCAATCAATTTGAACAACATAAAATAAACCATACCTTAGACCTATATATCTAAAAGGATAACTTGCAATGTGGAATTTACAGATGCAATAGAATTCCCCCCAAAGTATGAAGCTAGAAGGAAGTGATAGGTGAAATAGTTTACAAGATATTAGTTTGGTATAGATGAAATGATAGATGAGCTCATAACTGACATAAGACCAATAATTGACTTACCCAACCCAATCATGGATGCAGACCAATACACTGTAGATCCATGATGATGACCATGTCATGGCTACCAACAATACACTGTAGATCCATGAACAACTAATGTAGAAGGTAGAACATGGCTATAGAACATGCAAAGTAGATCGATGTTATTTGACCTTAAATACATAACAAAACCACCAAACATACAATGTGGATCCGTGTCAGGACTCTGAATGATCTCCAAATGCAACTTGAGCATAGGAAACCATAGTGACGAAGCCTAACCACTCAAGTTCTTCATTCCAATCCCCAACTGATACGATTTTGACCATGTGAATAGATGTTTTAACATCGAGCATGGAAGAAACCACTTGATTACCAGTCATTGATGTAAACTATTAACAAGTGCAAGGGAAATCATCATTAATGTCAATGATCCCCAAGGTATCTAAGTACATTCTCCCAAGTGTGAATAAATGTTTTGAAGTCGAACACTTGATAGAATATTTCAATCAGAGGTCATTGATGAAAACCTACTGTCGAAAGTGAGGAAACCTGCCATTGAGGTATGCAGGCTTCAAGGTACTTGACTAGGTTTCTAGGTCTAATTCTTGGATAATGTGTTGAAGTCGACAGGAATAGACTTGTCACAGGAGGGCCATGATGATTCCCACATCAATGACATGAAACATGGAACAAAATTTGATTTGAAGTGATGAAACTGACTCAGACATGACTAGCTTTATGAATAGGAAAATTTACTGACGAGTTATTTTCGGAAGAGATAACCTTTGAACAATTTGCAGCACGACAAATGACTTGGAAGCATTGACTTGACGAGACTAGAATCAGGTGAAATGCAAGGAATATGATGGAGAATTATTTGAATTGACTCAAAGGAGTCAAGTGACTCACAAAAATGGATCAACTCGGAGACAAGCTAAATACCCAACTCTTCAGAAATGCAAATGCAGACAAGTGCCATGTTCAAAGGTGGACTGTAGACTGCCATAAATACAAATGAAAAACATTCCCCTTTCCCTTAATTTCCCCATCTTTAACAGGTGAGTGCCTCTTTTCATTTTTACGAGTTCAAAGAGGGTAACAAATAATTGTTATAGCTCATCAAGTGATGAGTCCATTCTCACATGTTTTACGAACTTGAGAAAGGAGGGGTTCGTTACCAGAGAGGGTATTCCATCGTTTTGTTTTATGAGTCTGATGAAAGAAAACTCACTATCATTCATATTTATAGAATCTGAACGAAGACACAAGGAAACTCCAAAAGGTCCTTTTTTGTAAATAGGCCTAGTCGGTCTGAAAAAGAGATAACATACCACCGAGTAGTCGACCATTCTGATACTTTTACAAGCGTGAACGTAACAAATTTGCTTGGAAATATTTTTGTGTTTTTCAGGAGACTTAAAAGAGCTTAAATATAACTCCATAACGAGTTTCCTTTTTCATAATCCACTTTTAACGAGTCTGAAAAAATGAAAAAGTAGACCCGACACTTTTTTACTGGTGTTTTAACGGGAATGTGAAAAGTGTACAAAGACGCTCAATACTTTTTCATTTTCACTCTAAGCTTGAAAAAGATAAAAAGAGCTTGTTTCATAGCCATGAACCAAACTTTGACCTGAAATCCCAAAAACACATTAAAATCCAACTCTATTAGAACTATATGAAACAAATAGTAAAAACCCACTTTTATAAAATAATTTTGGATTTCAAAAATAATTAGATTATAATGAAATAACTAAAAGTTTCCAAAATTACTATATATAGAGAGGAATAGTAAAATTTTTACCATTATCATTTACCATTTGGAGAGTGTAGGAGTTGGAGTGGAACAAGAGGAGCTTCCTTTGGTGATTTGCAAGTGTCTCTATCCATTGTTTCTCAATCTTCTTGGAAGAGGTAAACATTCTAACCATTTCCATTTCATGCCCATAATGATTTATATTAGTTCTTAATGAAGATAGAAGGTTTTAGTTAGGGTAAATGGGGATTTTCGACTAGATAGATGAGGGTTATGGGCATTTTGAGGGAAAAAAATATGGACCGTAGTGGCCCCTTATTTTTCTAGCCGTTCACGACGACGCTCTGTCGTGCTGGGATAGAGGCGTCGTAGGCGCTCTATCCATAGCCTACAGAGGCGCTGGACACCGATGCTTTGCATATGCATAGGAAAATGAACCATAGGCGCTCTGTCTGTGAAATGGAGAGGCACTGTAGGCTCAAAATGATACAACAAATAAACCCTATCTCCTAGAAAAAAATGAATTTTCCTTCTATGTTATATAAAAACTATTTTTAATGCTTTCCTTTTTGTCATGATATGATTTCTAACAAAAGTCTTTATGTTTTACAGATGCAATACAGTGTTCACATCATGGTCATTTGGAAAGAGAGAGAGAATGAGACGACAAACTTCCAAGCTGTTAGTGATCCAACTACCATAGAAGTCTTAGAGAACTGCAGGCTGCTGAAGTACTTTAGGGTACCAGGAATGAAGGCATACATCCGCCTATTGGAGTACATTATAGATATGTGGATCCTGAGCAGTAGCATTTTGTGTGTAACACCCTAGTTTTGACCCAATTTGCATTAAATGTAGATGATGTATATATGGTAATTAATCATGGTGTGGAGCTAAAGGAAAAATCCCCACCATCGATTTAACATTTTATGTTCCGATGATTAAAATCGTTGTCGATGGTATATTCGTGCTAGCCAGCACATTATAATTTGGCATCATGTAAATATGCATTTTAATTAAAAATAAACCCCAACCAGCTATGTCAATGCAACCATAATGAAAAGGGCATGATATTCCTAAGGATAAGGAGGGGAAATATTTAACTTTTGGGGCCAATGGGGAAAATCCAAATGTCAATTGATAAACCCATTTAGTTGTCACTTATATTTTGTCTTACTCACCATTTATCCCTTGTCTCATTCAAAAACCTTTTTGTCTTATTCTTGTCTCAACTACCAAATTAAATACTATGGATTTAGTTGGGGGCATAGTTATTGCATGGGCAGTGGTGTGTGGCAGGACTGTCAGTCCTTTCCCACATGCACACTCCACCAGGGAGCTCATTCACCCTCACATGGGTAGCAGGAGAGGAGACCACAATCAAATTTTTCCCATCTTCACACATAGATTGTTTTTTTCTCCTCACACGCAGGTTTGGGTTTTTTTCCTCACACGGTCACTCAGTCCTCATGCATGCATACCACGACTGGTTCAGTCTTCCTCTCCTGATTTTGATGTGTGAAATTTCCTTCACGTTGTGTTCTATATGGATGTAATCCACCTCCATGCAGATGGTGTGTCCTCTCCTCATGTGGCTGAGGATTAGTGGTTGTCTTTCCCCCATGATTTGGGTTGTTGTAGGTTGTGTTAGGTCATTTTGGCCATGATAACGCCATAAAAAAATTTGGATTCAATTGCTCAGTGGAGTGGTGTTCCTCCTTTAATAATCCCAGGCTGGTTGTTTCGTTGTGTGTGCATAGTGGATTAGTATTTGGACTATGTAGGAGTGGAAAGGATTCTGCTTGACAAACCTAGTGTTTTACAGGAGCCTCATAGATAGAGTTAGAGGGATGGCTCTCTTCTCTACACCCCCTGAATAGCACTGGAAGGGAAGTCATGTCCCAAGGGACTGTGCATCCGAGAAGGGAATGATTCCTTGTGTTGGGTGTGTGTGGATGTCTTAGAAGTCAAGCTAGTTCTGGTGTAGGCATCTTCAGATATTCAGTGAGCCCACTAGCTTAGCAGACAGTGCTTCCATCTCCTAATAACCTGATAACCCAACTTATTGGCTTGGTTATGTGTTGGTGTGCACTCTTAGTCTGATAAACCCAACTATGTTGGATTGACTGAGTCTTGACATATATTTGGCTATGTGTGAGCCTGCTTAGTTTACTTATTACTTGTGGGAATCATGCCCAGCTCAGGGGTGGCAGTGTTGCTGATAGGTTAAGGACCACATTGGCCTATGGTTGGGTGGAAAGTTGCAGTGACATAGCTGGTTGCAGGGCGTTCTTCTTCATATGATAAGTATTCTTGTCTATTTCACCTCTATAATTTCATTTGATTTTTAATGAAAATGATGAACATGCTAAATGCTTGAATGGAATGTAGTTGCTTCCACTGTGTGTTGAAAATTTATGCATCTATGCCTATTTTAGTTCAAAGCATTCCAATATTTTTATCATGTGTATGTTCATGGGGCTAGTTTCCCGGATTGATAGCAGCAATAATAGTATTACGGTAGCATCCTCTTCTTCAGTTGGAGGGTTGGGGATGTTACATTGTGGTTGGGACCCATGCCCTGACCATGGACATTGCGGATATCTACTTCTTAACTGGTTTGTCTTGGAGAGGAAGACTAGTAGCCTTATCCGGTGCACGAGGAGGAGAGTCCTCGTTAGATGATTTTATTGACCAATACTATGCACTAGGTATGCAGTCTCAATCTGGGAAACTACACATCCAGCAGATAGTGGATCGTCCTCTAAGGATGCTGGTCTATACTATTGGTAAGGTGGTTGGGACTAGGTTTTCTCACCTGACTACTAGGTCACACATGTTGTGACTACTAGGTCACACATGTTGTATGCACTAGAGTTCATGGATCCCATAGCCTTCAACTGGTGTGAAGGCATGTTGGTAAGTCTAAAGGAGCAACTGAACAAATGCATGAGGGGGGAATCTTAAGCAGTTTGGCTATGGAGCTGTGGTGGTATCTTTCATTTTGCATAGGGTGCCCCACATGCGGCCTTAGGTGACTATGAGCAGACTGGACCTTGAGGATCCTAGGATTCTCAGGTGGATTTATATCATGGCCCACCATGGAGTTGGAGGATCCAAGGTTGTCTATGAAAAAAATTTATTTTGATGGTTGAGGGACCAACTACTATTGATGTAATTGTAACTTCAGGATGTATTCACTTGTATTTCTTATCTATTGTAACCTGATGTTTATTTTGGGATGTACTTGTGTCATGTCATGCCCTAATGCTCCTATCAGGAGGATCTATATTGTAAACAAGTCATGTCAAGTCAATGTGGTTAACCCTCCTATTGTCTAAGGATTAAAGTCCCCACAGTTCCTGGGCACTAGAGTTATTAGACTCTCCTAGAGAGGTTGGCCCTAGTAGGGTTTTAGTCATGTCGGGATTAGTATAAATAGAGAGTTGGACTCTCTATTTATTATACATCTCACACACACTCAAGTGTAGTGCATAGTTGAGGAAGGAGAAGACACTGGGGCTAGATAGAAAGAAGGTTACTATTGTCGGGAGATCACTTACTGTTTTGGGTTTTACATTGGTGTTGATTCTATCTTTGAGGAAGTTGCGGGGTTTTCTCCATTTATGGTTTCCCCGAGGAAAAACACTGTGTTCATTGTCTCTTGTGTTTGATTGTTGTGCTTTTTGTTCTCTCAGTTAAATATCCTAATGTTATGCTAACTTAATGTTAAAAATATAACATGGTATCAGAGCTAACCTAAGAAGAAGACACTATGCAGCCGCGGGAACTAGGGATTCCTACTTTGTGGATCTCTCTCCACATATTTTCAGCAAAAGAAGGTTGGAATAACTCTCCTCACTAGTCTTCTTCTCTGTATCAACTGGATCATCTTGTCATATTCATCTTCAAGTCATCTTCATCTTCAAGTTGTCTTCATCTTCAAGTTGTCTTCACCTTCAAGTCATCCTCATCTTCAAGTTGTCTTCATCTTCAAGTTGTCTTCATCTTCAAGTTGTCTTCATCTTCAAGTCATATTCATCACTGGATTTGGATCATCACTCAATCTAGATCATCACTACTAGATCATCATCACTGTATCATCATCAAGTCTGGATCATCACTTGATCTAGATCATCATCAAGTCTGTATCATCATCATCGATGCTATCTCAAAATGGTGCTATATCTTGATTCTTCTTGTCACATGAAGTTCTATAGAGCCATCCCTTTTTCATGTTGGTTGTATGCCTAGCCTCCATGTAGGTCTTCTTCAGTGCTTATATCTAGCCCTAAGTCAGAATGGCCTGCCTAGCACCTACATCTGACCTCATCTTGTTAGAAAGGCACGCCCAGCACTCACATATGACCATGTGTAAACACATCGTACCAGAATGGCTCAGCACTTATATCCAACCATGCATGAACACACCCCATCGGAATGGCTCTACACTTACATCTAGCCATGTGCAAACACACCACATCGGAAGGGCTCTGCACTTACATCCTACCATGTGAGAACACACCGCATCGAAAGGGCTTCGCACTTATATCTGACCATGTGTAAACACATCGCATCGAAAGGGATCTGCACTTACATCTGACCATGTGTAAACACATCGTGCCAGAATGGCTCTCAGTCCCAGAATAAGGATTCTTGGTAACTGACCAGGGTCCTCCATTCTCCCAGAGAATGGCATCTCAGCACCAAGATGAGTATTCCTGGTAACTGACCAAGTGCCTCCATTCCAAGAATGACATTCAGCACTTATATCTGATCATGTAGGAACCAATCCTACAATCACATCAGAATCACTCAGCACTCACATATGACATAGAAGAAACCAATCCTCTCACCATGACAGAATGGCTCAGCCCTTACATCTGACTATGGAAGGAACCTAATCCTCTCACCATGTCAGAATGGCTCACAGACTCATCATTTTCCCTTGGAGGGAACCTCGATCTGGAGAAAACCAAGCTTCTCCCTGAAGTACTCAAACTTCACTATGGCCAATGGATTCACCAATACATCAGCTATTTATTTGTCCATCGCAACATACTGGAGCTTCACTACTCCTCTCTGCACCATATCCCTGATATAATGATATTTGATCTCGATATGCTTCAACTTGTCATGGAACACCGAGTTCTCAGACAAATTCACACAACTTTGGTTGTCATTATATATACAAGTAGCATCCAACTGGATATCAAATAAATCATACAGTAGCATTCTTAGCCAAACTACCTCACAACTAGCTAAACAAGATGCGACATACTCTGCTTCAGCTGTACTCAGTGCCACACATGACTGCTTCCTGCTAAACCAAGAGATCACACCTGATCCCATACTAAAGTAGCATCCTGAAGTGCTCTTCCTATCGATGGCACTGCCTACCCAATCTAAATCAACATAACCTTCTAGGTTAATCTTTTGATTTTCCTCATACTTGAGCCCATAATCAACTGTACCCTTTAGGTACCTCAGAATATGCTTTGTAGCAATCAAGTGAACATGTCTCAGATCTGTTAGGAACTGTCTCAAGGTGTTCACAACAAAGAAAATATCTGGTCTCATGTTCGTTAGGTACATCAAGGACCCAATCATCTAACGATACATCAAAGCATCAACTGCTTCTGATGAAGCATCACTCAATAGCTTCAGGTTCGATTCCATAGGTGTGGTTATGGCCTTGCAGTCCATCATCCCAAACCTCTTCAGGATCTCTAGTGCATACTTCCCTTATCCTATGAATATTCCATTCACATTCTACCACACCTCCATGTCTAGAAAATAGTGCATCATACCCAAGTCTTTCATTTCAAACTCGATAGCAAGCTTCCTCTTTGTATCAACAATCAACCCATCCATACCTATTACAAACATATCATCTACATATAGTAGGAGTATCACTGGGTTACCTTTTTCAACCTTGTAGTAAAGGTTGCAATCTGCTTTACTTTTGGTAAATCCCAAACTGGATAGAAAGCCATCAAATCTACCGTATGATGTCATGGGTGCCTATTTCAAACCATATAGGGACTTCTTTAGTCTACACACATGAGACTCCCTACCATGTGTCTCAGAACGGAGTGGCTGCTCCACATATACTTCCTCTTCCACTACACCATTCAAGAAGGCAATCTTGACATCCATCTGGTGTATCTTCCACTCCATTACTGTAGCTAGAGCAAGTACAAATATGATAGAAGTATATTTGGCTACAGGTGCAAAAGTTTCTTCATAGTCTATTCCTTCTTTCTGGGAGAAGCCACGAATCTTGGTTTATATTTCTCTATGCTGCCATCTGCAGCATGCTTGATCTTGTAGATCCATTTGGAAGTTACAATAGACTTCCCTTTTGGTCTTGGGACAACATCCCAAACACCATTCTTCATGATCGATTAATACTCTTTGATCATAGCATCCTTCCATTCTTTTTTTTTTTCTTTTTCTGTTGCTTCTTCATAGTTGGAAGTTTCTTTATCAATAATGTCACATAGCAGGGCTACATAACTGGACTAGGACCTAGTTCTCTTTCTTCCTCTGTGTGTTTCTTCTGAAGCTCCATATCTTTCTGCACCTTGGATAATTTCACGTACCCAAGCAGGTTTCCTCTTGTGNCATGTTCTTAAGGTTCTTCTAATTCTCTATCCTCTTCTTGAATTTATTCGTTCATGGTTGTATCATGAATTCTGGGTGCTTTTGTTTCTTCATGTTCTTCAACTGGTCTCTTCTTGGATTTGATGTAGGCTTAATCTTCATCAAATGTTACATCTTTTCTGATGTCGATCTTCTTGAATCTTGGGAAGTATATTCTATAAGCCTTTGAGCTTTTAGAGTATCCCAAAAACATACCCTTCTTCCCTGAAGGATCTAACTTCGTCCTCTTTTCTTTCGGAATGTGTATCTATATAGGACAGCCAAATATTATGAGATGTTTGACTTCTAGTTTCTTGCCAGAGAATACTTCTTCAGGTGTCTTGTTCTCGAGTACTCTGTGTGGAGTATGGTTCTGTACATATACCGCTATTCTGGTAGCTTCTTCCCATAGATGCATGGGAAGATCTTAATCATGAAGCATGGCCCTTGCTGCTTCCATGATCGTTCTATTCTTTCTTTCTGCAATCCCATTCTATTGTGGATTATATGGAGTGGATAAATCCCTCTTAATCCTTGAGTCTTTGCATAGCTCTTTGAATTCATTTGATGTGAATTCTCCACCATTATCTGATCGAAAGGTCTTGAACTTATTTTCTGTGTGGTTCTCGATCAAGGCTTTTAATTCTTTGAACTTGCTGAATATTTCATGTTTGTTTTTCATAAAGTATATCCATGTCTTCCTAGAAAAATCATCAATAAAGTAAACATAGTATACATACCCACTTAATGAACTGGATGACATTGGACCGCATACATCGGAGTGGATGATTTCCAAGATTCTTTTTTCCTTTCCCTCCCTACTTGAAAATGTCTTCTTTGTGTTCTTCCATTTCGCACATCCTTTGCATACACCTTCATGTTTTGTCTGCATTTCTGGGAGACCTTCAACAGCTTTTCTTGCAAGTGGTAGTGCTCTATAATGCACATGTGCAAGTCTTCTATGCCAAAGCTCATTTGGTTCTACTGAGTAATGAACCAAAGCTTGTTCTGGTTGTCCCTTTAATTTGTATAGACCTCCTTCTTATTCCCCAAACACTACTGCATCATCAATAGACTTTCCCTTTGGCCACATGAGAACTTGGCCATCTACAAATGCAACCCTCATTCCTTTTGCATCCAATACAGATATGGGGAGGAGGTTCTTCTTTAGTCCAGGGACAAACAATACATATTTCATCATTATAGACTTTCCAGAGTCTAGCCTATATGAGGTTTCACCACTACCTTTTATTGGATATTGGTAGTCATCTCCAAGTTTCACCTTGTGAGGCGATTCATGTCTAGATAGTTTCACAAAGGATTCCTTGAATCCTGTCATATGTTTGGAAGCACCATTGTATATAATCCAATCATTGCTACCATGTGTGATAGTTCCCATGAGAGCGGAAATCAAAACATATTATTCATCACTTGAAGATTCATCATTGTCTTGTCTGACTCTCTTTGTGGAAGGTTCATCATCCTCTGCAGCATGAGCATGATGTCTTCTCTTATTTACCTTCTTCTTGTGAGAGATACTTTTGTTTCTAGGAAAATCTATTACAAAGTGTCCTCTTTCATGACATGTATAGAAAATGTACTTAGACATATCTCTAGGATTTCTAAAGTTACTCTTCTAGTGAGAGTGCTTACCTCTGTGGTGGCTAGTTCTGGTTTTCTTGGATTGTACTGTGAGAGCTTAATCTTCACTTCCCATATTTTCTTCTCGAGCTGCTATCTGAGCTTCTTCTTGAGATAATTCTTCCCATAGTCTGCTGAAATTGACTAGCTTCTTTCTGGCACAGATCCCTTGAATGAAAGAGTCCCATGTCCTAGGGAGACCATTCAAGGTGGTCATTACAATCTATACATTCTCCACTTCTTCATCCACTGCTTCAAGTTGTTCTTTGATATGGGAGACCCTTGTGAAGTATGATTGAATGGTCTCCACATTCTGTATCTTCACATTCTTCAATTGGTTCCTCAAGGTCATCTTTTGGTTTATGTTCTTTCTTTCGAACAGTTTGGTCAGGGCATCAAACATAGATTTAGGTGTCTTTAGGGAGGACACCTGTGGTATGAGGTGATCCTTGATTGAATCAGCAATAATTCTCTTAGAAATGACCAATTTATTCTTATGTAAGGCCTTAGCCTCATCTCCCTATGGAACTGGAACCTCTTCATTTATGTAAGAGTCCAACTCATTTTCTTCTAGGACCAAGGAGATCCTATACTTCCAGGCTCGGAAGTTATTAGCTCCCTCAAGATTCTCATCAAGCTTGGTATGATGAGACATATTAACTGAGAACCTTAAATGGAAATACAAAATATTTAGATCTTACCAAGTTAATATGTCGGATCTGGATCTGGAGTTGAATTTCTGTAGAGCTGGTTCAAGAGTAGATTAGGGTTTGACTTTCCCAGAGTTCTGTCCAACCAAAAACTTTGATCTTGATCTATAAACTTCGATTTTGAGGAGGAGATCAATATAGGCCTAGGCTCACTCAAAAATTCCACTTATGTGGAAAGCCCTAATTTCCGACAGTAGTGTCGGGTCAAAAACTGAAAATGATCAGAATTAGATTCTGCTTTGACAGAAAGATGTGCCATGGAGAGGAGAGTCAGCCCAACCTTATTTTGCTGAAAATATATGGAGAGAGATCCAAAAAGTAGGAAGACCTAGTCTCCGTAGTTGCACAGTGTATTCTTCTCAGTTTAGCTCTGATGCCATGTTAGATTTTTATCATTTAAGCTACCATTAACTTAGGATCTTATCTGAGAGAATAACAAGCACAAAAATCAAACACATGAGACAATGAACACAAAGTTTTTCCTCAAGGAAACCATAAAGGAGAAAACCTCACAACTTCCTCAGAGATAGAATCAGCACCAAAATCAAAGCCCCAAAAATAGTAAGATGATCTCCCGATAGCAGTAGTCTCTCTCTCTCTCTCTCTTGTCCCATCAACTTCTTCTCTCTCAGTTATGTGCTACAACTGAGTGTGAGTGAGTGTGTGATAAATAGAGAGGCTCACTCTCTGCTTATACTAATTCCTGACTTGAAAATAACTCACTAGGGATGACTTCTCTAGGAGATTCTAATAACCCTAGGGCCCCACAACTGCAGGAAATTTAACCCTTGAACAATAGGAGGGTTACCCACAATGACTTGACATGACTTGTTTACATTATAGAACCTCCCGATGGGAACATTGGGGCATGGAATGACTCAATTACATTACAAATACTTCTCAAAATAAACATTGAGGTACAATACATGAAATATACAAGTGAATACATTCCGAAGTTGCAAATACATCAATAGGTTCATTCCCAGAAAGGGTCCTTCATCGTTTAATTTTATGAGTTTGATGAAGGTAAACTCAGTCGTCATTTCATGTTTAGAGAGTCTGAAATGACTAAGAATACTCCAAGGTGGACTTTTTCGTAAATTTAGTCCCTGAGGTCCGAAAAAGTATAAACTGATGCTTGGGAGAACTTTTCTAGTTGTGATAAACTAGAGTGTACATTTTTCGTGAATGAGTCTAATTGGTCCGAAAAAGGGGTAAACTATCACCAAGTAGACGACCCTTCAAATGATTTTACAATAGTGAAAGAATCAAACTCACTTGGTGATATTTCCATGTTTAAAGAGTCTCGAAAAGAGCTTAAAGTGGACTTCGTAAGGGGTTCTTTTTTCAATAATCCATTTTAATGAGTTTGAAAAATAAGTAAAATCACACTCGATACTTCTTCACTTTGTGTTTAATGAGCATGTGAAGGTAAAAAAAGCACTCAATACTTTTTCATCTTAAATTAGAGCATGAAAAAAGACAAAAAGAAACTCACTCGTAGCCTGAATAGTCCAATAATGGCCTAAAATAACCAAAAAATGATATAAAAACATGTGGAAAGACCCTCAATATTTAAATATTCTATTAATTATTTTTAATAAAAAACTAAAAATTATATACAAATAGTAGAATAGTAAAAACAATCTTACCATTGTGTTTTCACTATTGCAATTTGGGTAAAAATCGTGCATAAGAGAGGATTTTGTGGTGGGGATTCTAAGAGTTAAAGGTTGTCTCTAACTGAACGATCTTGATCACGTAACAACCAAGACCTAGATCTTCACTCTCATGGTTAATTTTTTTGTTTTTGGATTTTTTTTTCATTTTGAGGTCGATCTCCAAAGGGGGAGAGTGCGAGCAGGGTGACACTATTCTCCCTTTCGGGAGGTGCAACGATGCACTCCTCGAAAGGAGGAAGAGCATCGAAGGCACTTTGTCCCTTAGGTGGATGATCGTCATCACTTTGTTCCCTTGGGGAAAAGGCGTCAATGGCAAGGTACTTTCAAAAAACCAAAAAATAGGCAAAATATTGAGATTCTTCCTCTTGATCGGGAGTCTAGTAAGTGCTTAATGGACGTTCCATTGTTTTTTGACATGAATTTGACTCCCAAGATGGTGATATGGAAAGAATGGGAGAATGATATTGATGGCAATCAAGCAGAAAATATCCCATGACTGTGAGAGATTTGAGAGAATGCGGGCTCTTGAAATACTTCAAGGTTTCTGGAATGAGGGCTTATGTGCAGTTGTTGGAGTACTTGATTTGAATGTGGGATCCCGACCAAAAAAAATTTCAGGTTGGGACACACATATTGACCATAGATGTGGAAGACATCTATTTTTTTATTGGATTACCCCAAAGAGGGAGTCCAATGGTACTTACAGGTCCCAAGGGTGGAGAGATGTCGGTAGATGATCTCATAGATGAATATTTTGTGGTGGGGACTAGATCTAAGGGAGGAAAGATCCCTATCAAGCATATTGTAGAACAGCCTCTGAGGACTATGGTATTCATGATAGAGAAGGTAGTGAGCAATAGATATTTCCATCAAACCACTCATGCTCACATGTTGTATGTGGTGGAGTGTATGGATCATACCATATTCAGCTGGTGTGATGGGTTTCTAGTCAGCCTTAAAGATCAGTTCATGAAGTGTCAGAGGGGGGAACTAAAACAGTTTGGATACCAAGCACTAGTGGTGTCCTTATTTTTTGAGCGAGTTCCATTGATGCAACCATAGATGCCTTTAAATAGGATGGATGATGAGGATCCCATTATGTTGAGATGGGTCAAGTCCATAGGCCAACATGGTATTGGTGGAAGGTCCACTACCACTTATGTTGTAGTCTTTTTTTGTTGGCTACAAGGCCAACTACTGATGGTTGAGGACTACGCTTACGCTGGGGCAGACTTCAGGGGTGACCGCGACCTCCCATTTCCTAAGGGTGATTAGTGGGATGATCAAGGTAAGAATAATACCATTCCATTTTTTTTTTTGTTATGTTATATGTCATTTTTTTGTTCATTTTATTTGATACTGATATATACAATGTTGTTATGTAGACATAGGACATTCCCTTCCAGTGGGAACCTCACCCATAAAGAGGTGATGAGCAGTGAGGGAGATGGTTGTCAGGAATGTGGAGGGGGAAGAAGAGCTTCAAGAGATTGAGGACAATCTTAAGCAGCTAACTGTGGGAGTACCCGAAATTTCAATCGACAATCATCTTAGGCACTATGAGCGCCATACTACAAGAGTTTTGAGATTCTTTGGGAGGCTACTCTATCGAGTGGCCCATGCTATGATGTTCTACCATGAGCACGAGGATTATCCCATAGTGTCTTCCTCATTTTTTTTATTGTATTTATACTCAAAGCTTCGAAGCTTTAGATTTTTCCCTTTTATATGTATTAGAGACTTGATAGCTCCAGAGTTTGGGTGGAATTAAAGCTTATGGATTCAGTTTGTATCTCAACACTAGTTTATATATATTATTTAGAAATATGTGTGTGTACGATGTGTTATGTGTATGAATGGCTACCCATGTATTTATGTGATTCAATGCATGAAATCTATTATCTCCCAAATAAATTTATTTTTATTTTAGTTCACACAAAATAATTCATTTCGATAGTATGAAGGATATGAAGGTCACTGACAAATTTGAAAGCCTCTGTTTTTTATTTGGATGAAAATTTCACAAGTGTAGCTTTCAGTGGCTTGGGTGAGGATTGGAACATCTCATTAGCCACCAAAAGATGGAAGATAAATAGCAGGTGGAAGACCCCACCGGCATATATACGTATTGCTGAAATTTTCATTGCCATCAGAGCGTTTTCTAACAGCAATCGGAGGTTTTAAAGGCTATAGATCGGCGAGCTAGTTCCCAAAGGCATCGCAACTACGGAGAAAATAACGATTTAAGGCTCCGATTGTGAGAGGTTTTGAGAGCTAATGAAATCATTTTGGGACTTAAAAACTTTAAAAGCATTGGCGAAATAGTCCGCTGAGTAGCTGCAACAGTGGAATAAAAATAAACTACGGGGTCCGCGAGCAGATGAAAATTCGACATCGAAACTCAGAATCACTAGCCGTCAGCAGGATAATGAAATGGGGAGCCGCAACGATGGAAGAAAAATAGAATAAGGTTTTCGATCGATGACAAGAATCATTCTGATAGCGCAACAATAGAAGACCATCGGTGGTTGGAAGACATACAAACTAACCGTCGACGAGTTAGTCTACTAAAGAGTCGCAATGGAGGGAAGCAAACTGACTACGACTTCTGATCGATGACAAGAAACATTCCTATAGCATGACAATAGATGAACACATCATAATAACCGTTCGCGAATTAGTCCTCTAAGGAGCCACGAGGGTGGAAGATATACAAACTGCAGGTTCTGCGAGTAGATGGAAACTTCGACGTCGAAGATGCTAAAGACTAACCGACAATGAAATAGTTCACTACAGAGCCGTAACGTCAGAAAGGATAAAGAATAACTGGCGGAAAGATAGTTAAATGAGGACCCGCAATGGCGAGAAACCGAAGGACTACATATCGGTGAAGTTTACAACTAAGCAACTCCACAGTGTCGGTAAGGCAACAGACAAGACATCCGATAAATCAACAGAAAATCACCGCTGATTAGAGGGAATGATAAATACATGTTGGAGCTTGAAAAGACTAACCATCGGTGAGTTAGTCTACTAAAGAGCCACAATGGTGGAAAACAGACAAATTGAGGCCTCCGTGAATAGATGAAAATTTCAGCGATTGAAGGAACTGAAGACTACATAGTGGCAGCGTCCAGGAAAAAGGTTCCGATACATGAGCTGTCACAGCTTCTGATCATCGACGAGCTAAAGGTGGAGAGAGGTAGCGTAGAGACTTAGAGTGCCAATGAGATAAAAGAAAAATCCCCCGACCAGTGACGGTGAAGGTAAGGCTGTAAACTATGGAAATGTTAATATAAAGGTTATGATGCATTATTTACTACGGCTCCCGATCGCCGATGTGTTAGTTATAAATAACGTCGATGCACTGAGATTAGGAGCGCAGAGTGGATAAAAGAAGAAGCCATCGCAATTTTGGTGATCTAAGGAGTGCCGACACTGCGGCAACAAAGAGACTTGGGGCACCGATAGAACAGAGGAAAAATCCTCCGATCAGCGACCATGATGGTAAACGGCAGAAAAATAGAGACTTGGAGTGCTGAATCTATAGTGACAAGATAAAGAAAAATCCAGTGGATTAAATGAGGAAAATCACTTCAGTAAATGCAGAGACACTGGCTGTTGGTGGTAATTTCAATCTTTGCATTAGATAAACAAACAATTAGCAAGGGTTTGAAGCCCTAATCTGGAAAAACTATTACTTTCAATTATTTTTTATGTAAACAGATCGGATTTTCAAGATCTGTAATTTTTGTAAGAGGCTATAAAGCCCATGATTTTTTGATTAATAAAGGTTCGACTATGGGAATTTATAAGCCCATCCTATTAGCAAGTGTCTCATCTAGTTTATTCATGATATGATCTCTTTTATTGTGATTTGTTCAGCCATCTTCTTTATCATTACGGTACTTAAGCCTGAATGTGCATTTAGGTGATTTCAAGTTGATTAAAAGCCAATAGTTGTCATCCTATTGGTAATTTTGTGTGATTTTATTGATAAGTACCATCCTTGTCAGGTTTTAGCCATTTGTATGCATGTGTTATGCATGTAAGTCTGCTAGCTTGGTGAGTTCTCCATTCCTGCACCTTTATGTCAAACTACTGAACAAGTTGTAACTAAAAGCCTTGTGATTGAGTGAGCCTCATGCATGTCTTGAGAGTGGGAGGTTATTTAGGTTATCTGGCTTGATCCATATCAAAAACCCAAAAAATAGTTTAAGTTACCAGGCATCCTCGAGCAACAACCTAGAGGAGTTTCCTGGAGTGATAACAAAGTGGCGCCATTGCCAGGGAGAGGAGATTGAAGCTCATCTTCCTTGGGAGACAACATAGATCCATGCTTTGATGATAGACAAGGCTTAGACATCATTATGATTGTAATCATCTATCTGGCAAATCCATTTATATAAGGTGGCTTCAAGAATACCAAGTACCAGAGAAAACCCAAAGGGGCCACCAACAACACCCATTTCAGATCTAGAACAAATCTTGAGGAAAGCTAGGGCTTCACTAAGACAGACCAGCAGTGCTGCACAAAACACTACATCAGGTATTTCAAGAAATATTTTTGCTATCATTTCTTTTGCTGAAGCTCTTAGTTCCCAGGAATTAAAAAAAAAAAAATTAGGGTTTGAGCATCTTCAAGCACTATTTCTTATGAAGATCTCATCCCTGGCGACTCCATGAAAGACGAATTCAGTGGAGAATCCACAATATTAAGAGGTCAAAAGTATTTTGCTGCTCTTTTGGGTCAGAGGTTTGCACCTCTTGACTTCTCTTCCATTCCTGGTTTTCCATATCCAGTACCTGATATATCCGAATGGGGAGACTTTTTACTTGCCTTCAAGGAGGAGGAAGAAGACAATCCTACATAACACCTCCTCAAGTTTCACGAATGCATGGATATATTAGATCAGAAGCATGAAGACGTTCATATGAAGATGTTCATGTATTCATTATATGGTGATGCTTGGCAATGGTATTTTTCTTTTCCTCCTTCCAGTATTTCATCATTGAAATATTTTCACCGAGCATTCACTGAGCACTGTAAAAGGTACTATTCAGATGAGTTTGCCTTCGATAATTGTTGTGAAGAATATAAGTTGCAGTCTCATGATGAAAAGGTCAATAGAGAAGAATATCTCCCTCAAGAGCTACCTCATCTCTCTTATGATTTTCACAATGAGGTACTTTCCCATAAACATAAACTAGAAACGAATTACAAAGGAGTTGAAGGTTTTCCTACCATCGTTAAATTTGATTGTGGCGAATCTGAGGAGTTGATTTCTTTAACTACACATGGAAATGATCAACTTTTTGTTGGTCAAATGATCATTGAAATCAGTCATGCTAGCTCGCAATTTCCAGATTTGCAAATCAAGGAAAGTTGCACTAACCAAGAGTAGCAAGATTTCCAGGGACTATCTAATCTCCAGCTAGAACATCAAGAAGATCTTCCTTCTCCTTGTGAACATGTGGCTTCAAATCATGACAAAGAACTAGGTAATATTTTTCTAGATCTGTTTCAAAATTTTATTGTTGATACTCCTATTGTCACATACCCCAATTTTGTAAAATTATGTAATTGTTTTATTTAATTTTCTGAGACATTATGATAAACTTAATCCTAAGTAGGAATTGATGACTCAGCAGAGTCAACAGTTATGGAGTGTAATTGAAAATATTTTATTAATAATAATTATATTATGGAGACAACAGCATGGGAGAGCTGTTAAAAGAGGCTACTGGTCAAACTGGGTATTGGAACTAGGTGGAGAGGCAAAGGACAAGTGGCAGCATCCTTAAGCACTTCCTAAGTTGCAGGTGGCAACTTCCCTATATTTGGGGTCATGATTCCCCAAGAAAGTGGAATGTGGGCAGGTGGCTCATTAAATGACAGTTATCCCAATTAAGACCTAGGCAATCTTTAAAAGTACTGAATGAAGAGAGCTTTGGCTGCTCAGTTTTTACTCCAGGAAGAATTCATTCAGCTGAATGTGATTCAGGAGTCTTCATTTGAGGAAAAGGGAAAATAGAAGGAAGTGATTGTGAGTGAATGTTTGCAGGAACTTGGATCTGAGTACAGCTAGTTGAGCTGTGGAAACTGTCTCAAAGATTCTGAGTAATATAGAGCTGAAGGACTGTATATGTTTTGCTGCACCTAGATCCAAATCCAAGGAGACCAGATTGAGCTCGGGGGTCCTGAGAAGTCGCTGTTTGAGCGCTCTCCAGGAATTGGTAGGGAGGAACGGCCTCCCATTGCTGTTGTTGTCCACAGCAGTTTAACAGGTTTTTCATTCATATCTCTATTTCTCTTCTGTGCTTAAATAGATAAACAGAATGATTGTTAAGTATCTGGAAGAAATTGTTAGTACCTTGAATTGTTAGAGTAAAAACTTGTTAGTATTACCATGTTTTTCCACACCTGATATCATCAGGTAGTACTCTAGCATGGTAGCTCAAGCTTAGAAGAAGTAATCTCCTAAACTGAGTTCCCTAGTTTATTCTAGTTTTATTATAAATGTCTTACTGTGTAATTATCTTTTATTTAAGCTGTCTCATTTGTAGTTTTCGCTTGAATCTGAATTGTATTCTGTTCTCTGGAAAAGAATTAACAGTACATGAAAAGAAATACTAAGTATACTGGAAATATAAGATACATTCGTTTCTTTCTGTGTAAAGTAAATGCATTGCAGTTTAAGAGTTAGATATTATCAGTAGGGTTTGATAATTT